>JAPTYR010152439.1:0-10678 GCA_029814505.1 Siphamia roseigaster | reverse complement strand
GGGACTGTGTGTGTGTGTGTGCGTGTGTGTGTGTGTGTATAGTCCCACATTTATTAAATAATTTCTCCTTGACAATCCTATAGTTTGCCCAGTCCCATGACCCACACATACACTCACTCATTATCCCCAAACTCAAACACCACAAATAAACAGCAGAATCATTATTCTCGCTTCACTCGTCAAAAGCCAGCTTACGGCTGAATTTTCTGTCATTAAAAAAACATTAATGGGGATGATTAAAATGACTGTGATGAGAGTCTGGGACAGGGATATGAATCTCATTCCTGTATTGAATGCCAAAAGGAACTCTCTCAGCTTTTGGCTTTGAGTCAGCGTATGTTCTTGTGTTTACAGGCTGTAAACACAAACTGAAAATCTATTTTAACTCAGTAACCTGTAAAGAGTGAGAAACTGGAACATTTGCACTATTTATTATCTGTGTGCCCTGAATCCCTGAAACTTGTATATTTATTTGACATATTCTCAACAGACACAGGCTTAGAAGAACTGGTTTGTGGTGGGCTAAGGTCCAAATCTGATATTTGGAAGTCAGAACATGTTGCAGAACAACATTCAATTTCATCTTGCCTGCATAAGAATAGGAAAAAAAAATGTTTTTTCCAAACAATATATATTTATACATTTCAACACAGATTTTGCAAAGATTTCAATCTTTTTCAGTGTGGTTCTTATTATTGGAAACATTCAGCAAAGGACAAGTGTCAGCCACCAGGAAAAACATTACCCATCATTCATCTCAGTGGACAACAACTCTGAACATACCATTTTACAGCAGTGGAAGGGGGTACAAATCAGTGACAAAAATAGAGGCGTCACTTTTATGATATACAGAAGAGACTGGGTGAAAAACAACCTCATATTCACAGTAGAAACTTCTTTCTGAAAACTAAGGCTATTTCTGTTATGTTGACATAGACCTTCCAAATCAATTTCCAGCTGTAGAAGTAGAAACTAAACTATATCAAACACTAAATCTAATCTAATTAGTTCATATTGTCAAAGTCAATACTGAAAAGCAGAATTTTTTGTGTGTGTGTGTGCGTGCGTGCATGAGTGCGTGCGTCTCAATGTTGGCTTCTCTTGGGTCAGATTTGTGCAAATCATATCAGCCCCAAGGTGTACCGCCGCAGTAGATCAATAGACACAAGAGGGGGAAATCAACACTGCTTGTTTAAAGGGTGCGTCCAGGCCAATACTAAGCCCCAGGGCATCCACCAAGAGTACTTGAAATTCACAACGAGAGAGGGAGAGAAACAGATGTACTGGGCTGTAAGTGCTCCAGAAATGGCTACAAGGTGACTAAAGGGGGGCAAAGGCTAATAAGCTATGCAACCAAAATTACCGTCTATGTTTAATTCTAAACTGTATTAAAGAGAAGTGTATGATTTAACATAGAATCTAAATCAAGACATAGTTGGAACTGTGTGGAAAATGCAGCAATATTAAAATGTACTTGACTTGTACTTGTATTTGTATGATGACGTGTTCTGTGTTTTAGATTCATTTAAAGTTTAGTTAAATATAACATTTTTAAAAAAAAATTTAAATTGGGGCAGCACTGTTTAATATTTTTTGGGGAACCATGATAACCAATCAGCATCAGTCTCAGTAAGTCAAATTGTCTGTAAGGACCAAGGACTTGATTGATTCCTTCGGTTTTGGGGCTGTAGAAAGTCTGTGATACAGGATTTTAGCCGATCACGTGTGTTTTCAACCGGTAGGGATGTGGAATACAAGAGTGATGACTGTACCAACTGCTAATCAATCAGATTCCATCAGACAAAGCCTGGATGCAATTCTACTGCTCAACTCTGGGTCTAAATACAGAATCTTGGAAAAATGGCTGCACTTTTAAAGAGCAGCAAGCAATGGCCTCAGATAATCTGCATGAATACCTATTGGATTTGGACTGAGAGGAGAGAGCTACATAAGGTGTGAATATATAAATTATGGCTTTTTTAGCTGCATAATTTCAGCTCATGCAGCTTATTTTTTGTATTTATTTATTTTTAATAGCACTGCTGACAACATGACAACATGAACACATGACTGTGATCATGATTTGGAACAAAATCAGTGTTGAGGACAGGTCTAGTCCTTCGGGAGGAAGGACGGGTCAAGGATCATCACCTTGTCAACAAACGTCAGTGTGGTGATGGTAAGTACGCTGTTCTACGCTTCAGCCTGGAAGGACATTTGGATCCTACTTTTCACCATATTTTGAGCAACCAGAGAAGCAGCTGTAATTCAACGTACACTTCATGATGCAGAATAGAATATTACGGAAGATCCTTCATCTCCAGTACAATCACACAGTACAATACCTCAACTAGTCGGAGAAACTGGATACTAAACTGACAATAGATGAAATCCTCTGGAACCAATTCATTTGATTACTTTCAGAATTATTTTTGCTTTCTTCTCTTTTCATGAACAAATAGATATTCAATACCCCCTGGTGATTAATAAATATTTTCTATTTTCTGTATCTGTAAATGATTCATACTGTTTCCAGCTACTTCTTGTTTGGATTTGTATTAGCATACACACAAGTAAAAGAATAGTTTGCTGCCTTCCAAGTCAGCCATTGGTTGTCACCTTTTTTCCAATGAGCTTCTTCCTCAAAAACTCGCGGGCCTCAAACATGTAGGGGATGTCGTAGAGAGGACGGAAGCGTTTGTCTTTGTCCTTGTTCTTCTCCTGCAAAGAAGGAGAATAGATGGGAAACAATGTGGGGAGGAAGGGAGAGAGAAAAGAAAATGGACAGAAAGAAAGACGGGGAAGGAGAAAGTTATTCACAATGCACTTTCAACATTTCTGCTGCAGACACAGAGCATATTAAAAAACAAGCACAGGCCCAGAAGCAGAGAACTGTACACAAACACTTAGCACACAAAAGTAAGCTTGTTTACTCTATCTTTGTGCCCCATATTTCAATTCTGCATCAGAGGACGTGGACTCTAAACTCAGCGTACACCCATAAAAACGCTTCAAATTCATTTCAATATTAAAAGAAATAAAACATACAATTACAGAAAGACACAGATTCAAAAAGTCTTGTGCTAAACAGATGCACATAGGTGAGCCAACACCACACATACACATGGTGCATACATAGTAAACACATGCACGATCGCACAGCTGCACACAAAAACTTCCCTCAATACGCTCACCCACTCTCTGACAGGAGCATGGCTGTAAATAGAACCCATTTGCATTTTTAAAGGAGGCTGAGGTTTGTGTTGCTCCAAGTATAAAAAGACAAACACAGACACGCACTGTGACAGGTGCCGTTTTTGTAGGGGCGGGATAAAAAAAAAATACAAAAATCATCGAGCAAATGACAATGACGCAGTGGGAAAATAAACGACAGGCACTAACAGGAGGAATAAGGCTATGAATGACAATGCCGGCATGCTCAACACCCCTGCCCCTCCCACACTCTTCTATGAACGCCATCATTATCTGTCATACAAAAAGAAGTAACACTCTTCCAAATGAACACACACGGTTGGATTAATTCCTCATTTCCTCTACTCTTCAATAGATTCCATTCATTTTTAATGGCTCTCCAGTTGGTTGGAGCTGCCAGGTGCGGCACAAAGCTGGGCAGATGGATGTAGGGAGAAGACACATGGGAAGAAAAGGCTGTGCAAGTATGTGTGTTTGTACGTTTAAGCATGAGCTCATAGCGCCATTAAGATCTTTAGAAAAATTCAACTGCCATCCACGTACACAGAAATGTTTCAAAGATGATGGGGCTTGCATCCAAAATATTGTTGATATTTTGAATAGGACTCAACATGACTGCACAGGACTCCCATTGGATTAGCCTTCGTATGAGAGCTTTGAAAAATGCCAAGACTACCAGCCAACTGAGGTCGTTTAACGTTGGCAAGACTGTAATAACCTTTAAGTTTAATAGCTTTCTCTCCTTCTTTTCTTACTCACTCCCCCCATTCCTCTTAACTTCCAGAAGCCTCGTCAGCACAGCATGGAACCTCGAAGGTGAGTTAATCTCGCACATGGCCTGTGAAAATCCCCACCACTCAGCCAAAAACTGATGTCCTCCATTTTGTGTCAGCCAGGGCTTATTGTCAGGGTCTTTCATCCCTACCAAGTCAGTTGCAGGGGGATGATGGGGCCTTTTAGGAGGACTGCCAGTTGAAATTCCTCCATTTTGTGCCTCAGCAGTCAACTTATCGTTCCACTTCTGGGGATGTGGACAATTATTCTTAACATGTGAACAGCATTTGGATGGAATCCGACTTTCTGGCAGAGACTATTCATAATGTGTTACATTAAGACAATTCCCCATACTCCAACTTGTTGGTATGCTGGGCCCAGAGGGGCATTTAAGAAGAGCTTATTCATAGCATTTTGGGAGCATTAGGTTCCTTGCAGTCAAAAACACCACAATATTTTCAACAGGACAAAGTTTAAAAAAAAAAAAAAAAAAAGCAGAAGAGGTGAAGCCAAAAAAAGGAAAAATAATGTCGAACTAATAAGGTGATTCACAGCAGAGAGGAATCCATGTCACTGAGGGTGAAGAGTGTAAATGTCAGCACTCTGTGCCAATTAGGCACAAGGAGTGAGAAAGCAGACAGGGAGGACAAAAGGTACAGCTCCTCCACCAAACATAAGGCCTAATGGGAATGGAGAGAAACCGAGTGGAAGAAGGTGAAACACCTTAAAAACAAGACAATGACAATTGCTAAAACAGAAGAATGAATTCGTTACTAAATTCTTCAGGCTAGGTGCGATGTAACCATTCAACTTTAACCTCATTTCATCTTTGTCACTGTATTGGTAAAATAATGAGCAGCCACCAACAGCTTAATACAGCAATGAAACTATTCCATTCCAACTGACAACAATACCGGTCTTATCGTGCAATGGACCCTGTGTACCTTGTGTTCCGATCAAAACAAAGGGAAGCCAGATCATTTGCTTTGCATTGGCTTTAAAGGAGTCATATGTAGGATTATGGCCAAAACAGGTACGACTATCGCATTCAAAATACTGTCCAGTGTAGCATCCCCTCCACCTCACCCCAATACTAGGCGTTTCCAAATCCAGCATGAACATCTATTACAAGAAGCTACAGTGGTAAACAACGAGTCCTAGACCAGTACTTATACAGGGCCTGGTCTCTTCACCTGGTCCCAGATTACAGTCCCCTTATCTCGGGCCAAGGGCCTCATCACCCGGTCCCACTCCACAGCCCTGGCCCTAGAAGAGACCGCCGCCCCAAAACCAGCTCTCAATGGCTCTTACTGGGTGGTGAAACTGCAGGCTCAAGCCACGGGGAGAGCTGGTGTCGGTCTTCAAATTTTTCTCCACTTTCAGCCATCTCCATCTTTTAAAAGTATCTCTTTTATACATATCCTCGTTTTGTTTCTCACTTTGTCACAACATATTTGGAAATAATAAGAGGCTGTTTAGGTTTACCAACATCAGACATTTGTGATCAGAAATATTCCAGCTATAGCTCAGGGAGAAATGGCAACCTGGACGCCGAAACACTACTGACTTCATGATTAGGTCTGGGGTCGCTGTCAAGTGAACTCTCGAGTGGACCACTTCTGGTGTGAACGCCATCTGCACCAATCACAGGAAGCGCATCATTTGACGCCTCATTTCCACTCACCTCACTGGTCCTGCTCGAGAACATGCATGGTGTTAGGTTGTCATTAAGTATATAGTCCATTTGCTTGCGGCATGTTTGCAGAATGCATTGATTAATGCAGCCGTTAGCACTGGCTGGTTTACAAGCCATTCATATGCACGGTCCACTAATGTCCTCCGATATGTCCGCTAATGTCCTCCGATATGCCCGCTAATGTCCTCCGATATGTCCGCCAAGTTCATCCCTTGGAAAATTCTTGGTTACATTTTATTTTTATTTAACATTTCATCTTTTTAAATGTCATGCTGCACTGAAAACTATTTATATGGTTTGTTTTGAAGGTACTGCAATAAAATTGAAGGGTTTTCTCCAACATGATGAATAATCGTGATTAATAATTGTGATTTCAATATTGCTCAAAACAATCTTGATTATCATTTTGGCCATAAGCATGCTGCCCTACTTAGGGCTGCCACTTAGCTTTTCAAATGTGAATATTCTGGCTGGACCACTACTATCTGGGAAATCAGTATTTGAAATGAACACAATTCCTTAATGTTTGACATTCAGGGCCATCTTATGATTACTTGGAACATAAGTCTTACATATAGCTCCTTTAAATGACATTCATAGACATTAAGCGTTCTTTGAAAGTTAAGCATCTTTTAAACAGTTGGCAGCTAAATGTGCCCCTTGCCAATCAGTCCAAGCACAGACAAACCTGTTCCACCTAGGTGAGTGTGTGAAAACAGACGGTGGCAAGTGCAATTATGTCACTATATGACCGTTTTCTACTCCAAGTCCCCGGACACAAATAGACATACAACATTAGTATCATGGAACAAGACAAACTCTATGCACATCACCCTAAAACAGCACGCTAAACTGTTGTTGTGCAGTAGCAGAAAGGTTACAAAAAGAAGAGAGACATAACCATGTCTCAACCATGACCCAATAACAAGAGTTTGCGCTCACTATCCCCAGGGAGAGTTCTGTTCTATTTGGGGTAAATTCCCTTCGTTCCAAATTACCCGCTACTGCTCAGGAATCATCTTTGACTATTGCAGAGGCATGACGCTAGCTGAATTGTACAGTGTCGCAGAGCTGCAGGGGCTGGGCTGCAAATGTGTGGATGTTACAGCTGGAAGCATTTGCAGCTTCTGGAACTTTAAATTTGAAATCATGACTCAGGAGTAAGTCACGCTTCCTGATGTTTGGCTGTGATGCTGGTGGGACATACAGTACTGAGCCCAAATTTTGCATTTACTGATTAAGTAGGGAGTAATAATTTGTAGACATATTACATTGTACATGAAATACACTTGGGAGTGTCCATATGTCTCAGACAAACTGCACATTATTTATTTTATTGGGTTGTACTCTGTCTTAAACAAATAGTCAACATTCACAATACTGAGCCTTAAACCTTTACATTATTCAGTGGTGCACAATTTCCATTTCATGAGTACAGAGAGAATGCAAAAGGAAAAATGGTGGCATAAACTTTCTGAAACAAGAGAATGTAGATAAAAAGGTAGTACAACCATTCTCTCTATTACACAGCACAGCATACACCAAAACCCTCTATTTATATAAAAAAATATTTGAATGGAGTGTTTGGAACCATAGAATTATATTCTTGAAAAGTACATTTTTCTTCGATACCACAAAGGACAGAAGATTGGCTTAATTTCTCTGTATTTCACAACAAAATTAAGTACTTACTTAGAACATAAATTTCTAATAAGTAGAAACAAGACCATTACAGACCATTACAGACCATTACATTGCAATACAAAAACAAGAGTGGCATTAAACAGCACTTTACCTGCCAAGGTTTTTTTTTTTTGTTTTGTTTTTTTTTTTTCAAAGTTTCACATTAAATTAGTGTGTTGTTATGTTTTCCATTTTTGGACAAGGTTGATCTTATTTGACACATATTTATGTTGTGGCCCATCTGCATTGCAATCTCCTGTAAAAAACACGCCACTATTCAACCCTAATTTGCAGTGTGTCCATACAAGATAATAGTAAGAATATTCTATAGTTTCTAACACATTAGCACAGCAGTTAAATTCTAAAATGTTAATTTTTTTTACTTTAAAAATATTAACACATTTTTATTCTCCTGTGGCAGCAGTTTGTACAAATGTATACTACTCTACTCACACAAGCACAGTCCTTTGTTATGTGTATTGGAGCTGCAAATATTCATCCAAGGACTGAGAATGAGTACTGGCTACCAATCTGCCATGTACAGCCAAAGGTGCAAGAGTGAATGATGACGTCATGACCCACCTCTGATGTCATTCTCTGTCAGAACTTGGGGTCAAGGCATGTCATGCCAGGCTAGAGACATGCTGAGGGCACACACATGGTCAGACATAAGCTTTGGAGGCTGGGGACAGAAGTGTGCAGGAGGGTAGGAGGGATGAGACAAAAGCTAAGGGGAGAGCACAGTGAGCATGGCAAACTGTGAGGATGGAGCAGATGGGTCTGTCTGCTTAAAGATTCATGAAAGTGCATCTTTTTGGATTTTTGCTCATTTAAAGTAAATCTCAAAATGTTTAAGAATTTAAAAAAAAAGCATCCAAATATAACAATGCGAGACTGACGACAATGTGTGAGATTCAAAAAAGGCATACATTGTGAAAAGTATATCAAGAATTGTAGTTTCACTAGACAAAACTAAAAGAAAAAACTACAAAACAGTACAGCGCTCGAAACTCCCTATAAATTCTGTTTTTGAATTACTTTTTGTGACATGATTATCTGTCATTTTCTGCACCATCTGTTCATATTTCAATGCCACATGTTTTTGTTTTTTTAAGAATGTAGTTGGCTTTCTGTTTGACTTCATAAATGCCATCCTCATTTTGTAACTGCATCTCAGCACACTACCTGATAGTTGATAATTAGCTGACAAAAGCTGTGACAATATTAGAGCTAGTCAAAATGTGCATATCATACCACTTATGTTGTAGACCTCCAAGTTATCACTGCACTTGTGGATCTGAAGTAGAAAGCATTATCGGGCTTGCTGATACTAACAACGAAAGAGGGGGAGAGAAGCAGAGAGACAGATAAATGGTTTACAGGAGGCAGTGAAGGGGAGATATATACTGTGGGAGAGGAAAAGATGTATTGTGAGACTAAATCATCTACAAAGTCACTGCATACAGAAGTGGACGATGGAGGGCTTAGTCAGGGCTGCGTGAAGTATCGAGGGAGGGAGCCATTGTATTTGTTGCCTTATATAAAAGACAGTAAGTTGACTTCTCCTCATGGTCCATCAGTGCTATCCTTAACCCTACTTAACCTCATAAACATAAAGATGCATCACAATGCAAGGTACGCACAGACACACAATATTAAAGACGGAATGCATGTGTACGGTCAATGCGGATTCACATGAATACATTCAAACACCCATCGTACGAGTGGGTGTAAGACCGAGTCAGAGGAACATCGACATTTCTCCCCACTTTGTGTTTACACTAAGGCTTTTCCTGCAGCATACAAGAGAAAATGGAGAATAGAAGAGGAAGAAGAACAAAAAGAGAGGCGAGAAAGCCATGATCAAAATAAATCACAAGCGACGACATGCTACACCAGTAACACTGTGGAGGAGAGTGGAACCAAAACGAGGAGGGGGAGGGCGAGGGAACGCAAGTGAGGAAAATCGTGTCTCATCATTTGCTGTAGCCAGACACCAAAGGTCCACCAATCTGTCAGTCTGAACACAATTAGTACAGTCATAAGGAGAAGAGAGTGGGTGGTAGGAGACTGAAAGGAACCAGAGGAGAAGGGGAGGTGGAGGGGAGGGGCTTAGCAGGAACTGTCACAGTTCATCAGTGCACTGGTACATCGCATCTGGCCTTGGTACCCCTTTAAACGGTACACACACACACACACAGACATAGATGGCTTTGCTTGCAGAATGCATAGTCAAACAATGCAAGAAAAAAAAAAAAACATCCAGACCGACAGAGATAATAATGACAACTGGCACAAGAAAATCTCTACAGGCTTCTGGAGAAATCCATGCACTCACATATGCAAACAACACATTTGTTGGAATACCACATTTCTGACTTTGTATTGTATGGAAAATGTCAGGAAGGTTCATAGATAATCAGCAATGCTAACATGAATACATCCGGTGTGTTGCTATATATACACATATACAGTATAAGAGTGTAATCTATGATTGTGCACAAGCTGACGCCAATTTTCAAGATGTCTCCTGACATAGGCTAATGCAGCTTAACCAACCATGTCTCTCTGTATGTGTGTGTCTTTATGTGTAAGCTGTGCTGCAAACCGTGACGATGTCTTTGTGTCTGTCTACTGCACTGTAAGCAAGAAGCCAGCTCACTCATGACAGTGTTAGCCAACATGATGTCAGCGCGTGTACAGCCTCTGGCTAAGAAATACCTGCTCTGACCTCCTGATCACTTGACCAAAGGGTAAGAACCACCAGTTCCTTACAAAAGCCCCTAAATCATCTTTTAACAGGCTTTTCACCATTCAACATAAACAAATATGTTTTTCGGTGTGGCGTGAGATTTTATTCAGACAACATGAGAGGGGAAAAACACTACCCACAGCTGTTAACTAATGCTTGCCAAGACTTGTTTCTTCACAAAATATTCTTGCAATGAACAACATTTAAAGGGTTCTGCTCTGTAAATCCAAGATAGTTTGAAGAACTATAACGTAACAATTTAAAGGACGTTCAAAAGAAGTACACATTTTATTCAATAATGACACAAAAACCTGAAGATCCTCCATCAGTTAAACAGACAAGAATCCAAAGGGTGATTTCACATGCTATACTGTCAATGCTGCATCTCTGGCCAGACAGCGTATTTAAGATGTAAAGACAATCCTACATTGACAGAGTTTTGCCAATTTCTGATTGCTTCTCCAGGACAAATGCTCCCAGACTTTAAAGGATTTATCTGGCGTTGGAGCATTTAAGGCCGTTTTCTGCATGTTTGGGGTGAAATCTGATCACCTGAGAGC
>JAPTYR010151723.1:5390-18373 GCA_029814505.1 Siphamia roseigaster | reverse complement strand
CAGTATTTGAAAATATGTGTGGGTGTGTGGCGATGAAACGAAGTGAACTAAAATGTTTTGTTCAAAAAGGACTCAACCCGAGTACGTCTCAGTGGACTTTATTAGACGGGAGAGTACACACGCTCCCACTCTCAGATTTCTCTTTCACTCACTAGCCCAAGACAACGCAGACTGTAGCCGAAGTCTCAGTGTACAAGTTGAAAATATGTGTGGTGATGAAACGAAGTGAAATAAAATGTTTTGTTCAAAAAGGACTCAACACGAGTACGTCTCAGTGGACTTTATTAGACGGGAGAGTACACTCACAATCACAATTCACAATGCGGTTAAAGTGGGACATCTGCTTTCTTCGGCTCGTGTCTGAGGAATGAGGGAGCTGATACTCCCTTCTCTCCTCACCGGCCAACGCAGACTGCAGCCAAAGTCTCACAAACGCTCCCACTCTCAGATATCTCCTTTCCCTCAACAGCCTCAGCCGCGCTCTCTGCTTTCTTCGGCTCGTGTCTGAGGAATGTGGGAGCTGATCTCCCTTCTCTCCTCACCGGCCAACGCAGACTCTTGCAGCCGAAGTCTCACAAACGCTCCCACTCTCTCCCCCCTTCACCAGCCTCCGCCGCTCTGCTGCTCTCTGCTTTCTTTGGCTCGTGTCTGAGGAATGCGGGAGCTGATAACACGTCTCCCTTCTGTCTTTCCCTCACCAGCCCGAGACAACGCAGACTCTCATTGCAGCCGAAGTCTCACAAACACTCCCACTCTCAGTCTTTCCCTAACCAGCCCGAGATTGGGGAATGAGGGAGCTGATAACTCAGACGTCTCCCTTCTGTCTTTCCCTCACCAGCCCGAGACAACGCAGACTCTCACCCTTGTAGCCAAAGTCTCAGTGTACACGTTGAAAATATGTGTGGTGACAACGCGGACTCGTATGTTCCCCTCAGCCACCCGAGATAGTGATTGTGTATTTTTTTGTGATATTGTTTCGTACGGATGTGAGTTTCTGTTGTCTGAATGAATAAACATGGACACGATGCCTTTGGTTTTTGTCACGTTTTTATTATTGCAAGACATACAGCACACACTGGTTACGTAGCCGCATCATCACCAGAAACCCTCAACTCAAATTTTGAGTTGAGTTGAGTTTGAGTTGCTTTCAAATCCCCCCCGGTAGTTCTTCTTTGCACAAGAGCCCGTCGTTCGACAAGACGGTATTCGTACACTCTGCGCACGACTTGGACGACACTTCAAGCAGAGACCTTCGCATCTTACTGTCAGACGGCATGCCGCACACTACACAACCTGTGGTCAACAGTCTCTTTAGGTCACACAGCTCCTCGTGTGTAAACTCGCCGGACTTCAGCTTTACCATGAGCGATAACAAACCATCTTCCAGACGGATCCCTTCTAAGGGGTTCAGAGGGTACGCCTCGATCACGCCCAGCAAACAGCACACGGCGATGCACTTCCACCTCTCGAAGCGTAACAACTTCCTCTCCAACGCGATCTTCGTGAGAAGCTCAGCGGCTTTCGTCGTCGCGCGTCGATCCAGCGAGTGTGACGCTCTCCCCTTCGTGTATTTTAGAATTAGACACTTGCACAGTATACCGATCATATTTTCAGCGTTTTCGGGGAACAAGGCTCCGCGCAGCTTCTCGATTATCCTCCGTTCGGCGTCGGCTATCCCCTCTAAAGTCGACTGATCGTTCTCGTCGTCTTCCCTTTCGTTGTTGAGTTCGACCAAATCCGTCGGTAAAAGGTACACATCGTGCATCTTGTTGGCGAGCGATAGACACGCCGCTCGGATGTTCCTGATTGTCTTGAACAGCGGACTCGGGTCCTCGCCGAGGTCTACGCACGCGCTAGTGTACTTGTCCATGACGTTCAGAGCAGATATGAAGACAGAGCCGTCTTTGAAGCCTATCCTGGCAAAAAAGGCGACTGCCGCGAGTCGATGTTTCCAATAGACCGCGGCGGCATCACCGTGAGGATTCTGGGGGTTTGGGTAACTCACGCCGTACGTACTGTGCAATTGCAACTGACGAACTAAGACCTGCTCCAGTTCACCCGCGTCCATTGTTCGTTTACCGAAGTCCAACGTAGGAAACTCAAACACGTAGCGTTCTGCCATGGCCCCCGGGAGGGAAAGGTATGGGTTTGATGCAGAAGAAGAAGAAGAAGAAGAAGAAGAAGAAGAAGAAGAAGAAGACTAACAGAAATGTTCAGTCCGCATTATTTTATTCCACACCGAGGACATGTAAAGGAAACTCTGAGCTCCTACGGGGCCAGATCCAAATCCTCTCCACATGTCCGACGGCAACGGTTAAAGCTGACCCTTTTTCAAACCCTCTCCATCTGTTTTGCAGCTCCACGCATTCGGGTCTTTCGCCAATCGAGCTAGGCTGATTCCCCCTCATCCCAAGTCCCCCACCAGTACAGACTCTCAAAAAATAAAGATTTGTGATACAAAATACACTGCCTGGTTATTATCAAAATGCGCTACATTGTTTGAACAATGAGAGGCAAACTTGCCAACGTAGAAGAGAAACACACAACACTTTAGTTGTCAATGGTGTTTAATGGGGTTCAAATCAATGAAAAACAATACATTTTTTTAGTCTCTTGCCATGCGAGAGAGACAGAGCAATGACACTTTCACACACTGGTATGAATCATGCAACTGATTTTTTTATGTTATTAGGATTTTCTTTCTTCATCTTGAAAACACAGAGTGGTGTCATCTCTTTTCATATCTGGTAGGGGTGGTTTGATACGAGGTGAAAAAGTTGGTATTTCAGTGGGGCGTTCAAGGGACCGTACGGGCTCGGGCGAAGCTTGAGCCTTTGCTGCTCTGGTGAGGAATGCCTCCCGGGAGCTGATAACACAGACTCCCGCTTCCTTCTCTGTTCCCCGAGACACCGCGTAATTACCCCAATCGGGACAGTCTGCGTTCGCAGTCTGTACACATTTGCAAAGTGTCACAGCGAGTTCAGTGTGGAGCGTGGATGTGTTGGTTAAAATGTTTTTGTAATTATACATCTCTGTCTGAATAAATTGTTGAACACAATGTCTTTGTCACATTTTTTTTATTACAAGAATATACAACATACAGCAACATAGTCCGCAAAGCCGCAGAGTATCAGTGTCCAATCCAGCACATCTGTGCACAGTCAAACTGTCCACGATTCATCATCCGACCCGTAGTTGAACTAAAATGTGATAATGGATATACATCTCTGTCTGAATAAATTGTTGAACACAATGTCTTTGTCACGTTTTTTTTATTACAAGAATATACAACATACAGCGACATAGGCCGCAAAGCCGCAGAGTATCAGTGTCCAATCCAGTACATCTGTGCACAGTCAAACTGTCCACGATTCATCATCCGACCCGTAGTTGAACTGCTGGATAAGTGGTGTGACTCATCTCCGAAACAGAAAACAAAAAAAAACAAAGGACAGCTACACATGTTTGGGTGACCCGAGCTCAATATTCTTCATCGCTCTCAACGTCTGAATCGTAACACCCTACGCTGAGCGTATTTTTCGTTCTCGTTTTTCTGGCCGATCCCTTGAAAACTTTGGTTTGCGGAGGGCCGCTAGATTGGAGTGGAGACAGATCCGGATACTGCAAGAGAAGCCGCTGAGTCACTGCGTGAGTCACGTCTTGATCGCTCGCGGTCTGAGTATGCTGGTGAGTCAAGGCCCGATGACTCGTTCTCTGAGTATTCCGGTGAATCAAGTCTTGATGACTCGCCGTCTGATCATGCCGCTTTGGTGGAAAATCTGAAGGAGACTGGATTCCGTGATGAGTGTGAGACTGAGGCTGCTGTTGCTGAAGAAGACTGGTCATTCCTCCACTCACAAAGTTGCAGTCTGGCAAAGGTGGAGCCGAAGGGTAGTTGCTGGACACTTTAGTCTCGAGCCAGTTACCGGGTACATCCTGTAAGGCAGCCGTATGCTGGGGCGTGCGAATAAAGCAGTTAGAAACGAACCCTTGCCCTCGGTTGTATGTCGTTGGACCAGCGGAGCTCAGGCAGTAGCGAAACAACAAATATATGTAGTATCGGGAGAGTTTTCGCATCTCCGACGCTATCCGATCTGGGATACGCGTGTCTTCGCACGAGACGCTGTTACATTCCATGCGATGAAGACAGTCGAGATCCGCGCTGGGGATATACAAGGCGTCTGCTCTTTTCCACATATCTCGCAAGAGCTGCAAGGTCATCTGGAGTGCGTTGCCATCCTTAAATGTCATTTGGAATAACCCGGTGGCCGGCGCGCCTGCCACGATCAAGCACTCGAACAGAGACACGGAGGCGTGCTCAGAGAACACGATCTCTCTACGGAGCGACGCGCTCATCTCCTATTTACCAAGGTCGGAGGCACGTCCCGCACGAGGATGATCGTCTTTTAGAAAACGAAGGAAAAAAATGAGCAGTCGCACCAATATACAGCAGTTGCTAGACTTGGTGGAGCGCTACAATCTCCATCACGTTAAGACTCTACCCTACAACCATGTACGAAGTGCGCTGGAGTGGCTCGGCGCACAGCCTTCAGATATCCCCTCGGGGTGCGAGGAGGAAGACACCGTGAAGGTCCTCAACAGGTTTGTCAGAGAGCGTGGACTCGGACATGTTCAAGTGATGGATATCGACGGGACACCGCAGCTCCAGGGAAAGGAGCGCCTTGTGGTGCACATAAAACAACGGGAGAAGCCTCGCTCCCGTGACGCCATCGTGCTGTTCCTGGTGATGAAATGTGTCACGAAAGTCCCGTATTCCGCAGAGCACAACATGTTGCTCTGCCGCGCCAGCTCCTTCGTGAGTCGAGAGATTCCTCTGTTTCCCACTCTGGCGACTTGTCCTCCTCATCCGGACTTCGAAGCCTGCGCTCAGCAGCCGCACCCCGTGATAGACGGATTTTTACCCAAGAGCTACGAGATGACTATACCCAACGCACCCGCGGTGACCGAGCACAACAACTTGTTTGGGGAAAAATACGAGCCTCTGCAGCCCACCGCCGAGCCCGCCCGGTGGTGCATTTACGCGGACATAGCGCAGCCGCCGGGTTCGGAACATGGTGAAATCGACATAGAAAAACTGATAGTGACGCCAAACACGGTGCTCGGTCGAGGAGGCTTCGGGGTGACCGTTCCGATCGACGACAAGCTCGTTGCGAAAACCGCCTTGTTTCCAGACATGGTGAACTGGAGCCTTCCTTTCATCGACAACAAATTTAATCGCTACGCGCACGTAGCTTCTCAGCTGGAAGAAATCATGCTAGGCGTCTCGATGAGACACCCCAACATCCTGCGCACGTTCGGAGGGTTTTGGTGCGACATCCCAGGTTACCAGCTGGGAGGCAGAGCTGTGCTCATCATGGAGCGAGCCCTGTACTCGCTGCAGGAGTTCGCGTATCGTATAAAAAGCAAGGCTGTGGTACCCGTGGTCGAACTGGACACCCTGAAAGGACTGGAATACTTGAGATCCAGGACCATACAGCACCGGGACTTCACGTACAGGAACGTGCTGGTCTGTCACCAGCCGGACAGAAAGCCCTTACCGTTCGCTTTCAAGATCAGCGACTTTGGCACGTCGTGTAACTTCTCCACCCCGGATCAGCCGCGGGGGAACCGCACTAACATGGCTCCCGAAGTACTGTGGTGCTTGAACACGGCCACGGGGAGCGACATATTCAGCTGGTACTGCGTGATGTGGGAGCTACACGGCGACTCGTCGTTGATAGGATACAAGGGGCCCCGGGGGAAGAGTTACTGTAAAAGTACGTACGCCGAGAATCTTTCCGAGCTGGTCGGCGTGTACAACCCGGCGAGGAGCGAAGCTTTCGAGCTCAAACACATGGTAGCTATGAACGCCCGCGAGCTTCACGCGAAACACAAAAACGCGAGGCCTAGCGCGCGGGATATACTGGCCAAACTCCAGCGTATGGGCCGTGGCATAGCGGACAGCTACTTCGTGTCTATGGGAGTGCTGTGCATCACGCTGTACCCTCAGGAGAGGTGGTCCCCTTCGGAACTGCTAAACCTCCCTCGATACCAGCGCTTGACAGAGGACGTCAGCGAGGCCGAGCTGACCCCTTCCCGACGCATACCCTCGTCCGTGCGAGTAGGAGAGTACAGACCGACCGACATCGTAGCTTGCGAGGACTGCGTTCCCGAGGAGCTCGCTAAACTGACGACAGACGGAGCCGCCTCTACCGTTAAGGTGATCGACGCGCGGGACAAATTGTACTACGGCATAGACTTGTTGAGGTTGGCCCCCGATCGAATCGAGCCTTACGAATGGTATTCCAAGAAGGTCGGGGAGCTGAACGATCGCTCCGAGTTCTGTAAGAAACGCAAAGCCGATGCCGCGGACGACCCCGTCGAGCGCAGGCGGCCGAAAACCGCGGCGGCGCATGCGGCGGAGGACCTGGGCGAGGGCGCTCTGAGGCGAAGGGACTTCAGTCCGGCGCGTCACCCGCTTCCTCCGCTCGGATCCAGTGTGCCACGGCTGCCCAACGTGGAACACGAGCTGCCGTGCGTTCTTCAATCCGGCGACGTCCGCGCCGGCTTTAAGAGTGTACAGAAAACCCCGGGCGCTCGACCGGACTTAGGCGCACACGTCCTCACCCGCGAGGTCTCGCTTCCGCAACCGCAGGACCGATCTACCGCCGACCGAGCTGGCGAAACCGCTCGCAACCCGCAAAGTACTGTGATTCTGAGAGGAAGGAAAATCGAGGGGGAGCTGGACACAACGATAGCCATTCTCATGAGCCGCGACGCGAACGAGATTGCGCATTTCAAGCAGAATGTAATCCGTCTGTCACAAAACATGACCCGGCTGCACCCCGCTATATTCACAGGTCCCCGAGATGAACTGTCTAAGTGCTCCGGAAGCAAGGGTGCCCTCATCTTCCAGTACGCGCGGTCGTCGGAAGATTGCAAGCAGGTGGCCAAGTGGACCGAGTCGGACTCGCCCCACTCCGTCTACGCGTTCCTCTTGCAAGTGTTTCTCACACTCGAGACCGCCTTGAACGCCAAAGTGTTACCGACTCACATGAGCGAATGGACGGATATGCTGATCAGTAAAGGAGCGGTGACGATCGACGTCGTATCTTATCTCAGCAAGAACTACACGAAGCCGCGGTGCTCGATGTTCGGCGAGAAATGCGAGAGCCTCCCGGGTCTCTGCGCTGCCCTCGTGACAAAGCATTTTCCCGATTCGGAACTGTGCCGGCTGCTCAGCGGGCTGAAGAGCGAGACCTCCGCTAGGCGAGTACTGACCGACTCAATCGAGTGGTTGAGACTGTTCGCTCGCGGCGAAAGGGCGGTCGCGCACCTCGCGCCCCTTAACAATAGCGTTGTCACTTTCAAGGATTACGCCTCCAACGTATCCAACTGGTTGACAAATACGGGTGAGGAGTCCCCTCGCACCAGAAGCGACGCGCACATGCTGGTCTACGGATACCCGAAGCCTTTCAGGGGTAACCAGATGGCAGAGAGCACGGGCGACACCAATCTCAATACTCTGGTGAGAAACTTAATATTGAGGATGAAAGTCAAGGTATTCGAATCTCTAAGGCTCAAAGTGTCCGCGCTGGATTGCACCCGGGGTTTGACCAAAGTGACTCTCTACAACTCCGCGCTCTCGGGGGTCACCGGCGTAGACCAATTGAAGCGGTCGTCAAAAATAGGAGCGCGTGTCACCCACGACGTTGTTTCTCAGACCGAATCAAAGTGGGGGCCTGTCGTCATGTTTGAAAAGTGTAGCCGACAGGGACCCGTGGAAGAGTTGACTGTGGAATTTTACAAGGTGACTATCCTCGTGGTTCTCCTGAGCCCCGAGGGATCTGTGAAATCCCTCCGAGAGCTGTTCCAGGGCGTAACAACGTTCAGCGAATCAGACTACTGAATCGCGTGCACACGTGCGGGGTTGACGGGTGATCCCACACTTGCACGGAGGCTGCGCTGTTCGAGACCAACCCATGAATGTGAATTAAATGAATGCGATTGTTTTGTACTTTTTCAAATTACTGTTGTACCTACGTGTGTTTCAAAATCCCAGAAAACATCGTGTACTGAATGCAAAATGTATCTGTGTGATTCATGTTTGAAATAAAAAAAACCTCTATGTGTACCTTTAAGCCTTTTCTCGTGGTATTTCAGTGCAGTCAAGAAAGAGATAAAAGACAGAGCAAAAAAAAATATATCTGGACACTTATGGATATTTGTTTTTTTTATTAAGCGTAGAAGGGGGTTACATTGGATCACGGTAAATGCTTATCACTTAACGAAGAAATGAGTAAGGATGGGCTGACTCTCCAACCTACATGTGAATGCAATTGTTGTACTTTTTCAAATTACTGTCGTACCTGTGTTTCCCAGAAAAACGTTACTGAAAGTGTGATTCATGTTTGAAATAAAAAAACTATGTGTACAGATTTCTTATAAACATCATGTTGCTGAATACAATGATTCATGTTTGAAATAAAGAAAACTATGTGTACCTTTAAGCCTTTTTATTTCTTATAAACTTCATGTTACTGAATACAAAGTGTGATTCATGTTTGAAATTAAAAAAAAACTATGTGTACCTTTAAGCCTTTTTTTATTTCTTATAAGACAGAAGGACAGAGTCAAAAAATTTCTGGACACATGACATTCGTGCATATTTTTTTTTATTTAGCACAGAAAGGGGTTACATTGGATCAGGGTAAATGCTTATCACTTCTTAAAGAAATAATAATCTAGAGTAGTACGAAGGATGGGCTGTTTCTCAGGCTTAGGAACTGAATCGGAAGACGACAGTACTGTAGAGGAGCGAGGAGATTCTTCCAACTGAGACACACAGACACCGTTTGCCAGCCTCTCTAAATATTGTATCATACAAGCACTCTGGGGACCCGGTACACCCCGTTTCCCTTTCACCGTACTGGAGGACATGATAACACAAATCACCTCACATAGAAACGATATACGTCTTTTCATCAGAGTCTGTTTCAGGCTTTCCGCGCCCTGTTTCTTTAGGAGTAAACTCACACTCGAGATCCTCCTCCTCCTCCTCCTCCTTGTCGCAGTCCTCCTTGTTCTCTTCCTCGAGTTCCTCTCCCGTCGCTTCCTTCTCCTCCTTGTTCTGATTCTCTCTCGTCGTGTCCCTGCACCGGTCGTCCTCCTCGTCTGAGGAGGATGAGGATTCGTAGGAGAAGTCGGAAGACGATGATGAAGAGGAGCACGAGTTTGAAGCAGCACGTTCAACGCGGGGAGGCTGGGGCTTCAACTCTGGCTTCTCCTTGCGATCCTGCGCTCTCTTCCTCTTGCGACTAAACGGCTCTCGTTGAAAGGCGTCGGTGCCTGGCGCAGCTTGTCTCTTTGGGGACGCTTCCGCCTTTCCGTGTTTCTTTCCGGCTGTATCCTTGAGCGCGTCCCGTTGAGTTTTCTCACACTGCAACGCTCCCTCCGAGTCGGAGTCAGTGTAGATGGCGGAGAAGCGAGTGCCTTTTGTCTCCGGTGCAACGACCCGCTTAGGTTCCACCTCCTCTTTGTATTTGGAGGTTTCGGCGTCAGACAGACGGCTTGTGCTCGTAGTCGAATGGGGATTGAGGCTCACCCGTTTGTACTTCCACTTAGTGGGCTTTGCGCCCTTGTCGTGTTGTTTACCGTGGGGTTTAGCTCTTCTGTCGGAGCACTTCTCAGACTTCCTATTAACGCCGTCGACGCTCCCGCCGAGCCTCTCCTTGGACTTGTCTGGCCTAGTGCATTTAGCACGCTTTTTATAGGGTCCGATGGAGTCGTCGTCCTCTTCCGAGGAAGAGGGTGAATCTGATGGCGGTTTGACCTGTGCGTACACACGTTTCCGATTCGCGTTCTTGCTTTTAACCCCCTTGCCCTGCGTCTTTTTCACCTGCGGCGGGGCACGGATAGTGTCGCGGTCCTCTTCATCGCTGCTGCTCTTCTCCTCGATCGGGCCATCATCTATGAAGTCGTCGTGGTAATCGTAATCGTCGGGGCTCTCCGTGTTGTCGTAGTCCGTGGTAGCTTCCAGTTCATCACCCGAGACATCATCATCACCCGAGACATCGTCGTCGTCGTCGTCGTCGTCATCAGCTCGATTGCCGCG
Source organism: Siphamia roseigaster (assembly GCA_029814505.1). Taxonomy (NCBI): domain Eukaryota; kingdom Metazoa; phylum Chordata; class Actinopteri; order Kurtiformes; family Apogonidae; genus Siphamia; species Siphamia roseigaster. The sequence goes on along the minus strand of JAPTYR010151723.1, from coordinate 8,259 downwards.
ATCCTCTATCCTGTCTCTCACTTCTTTGGCCTGGCTCATGAAAAAGCCTCCCCGCTTTGTACAACCGCGCGGCCCACTTGCTTGTTGCGTACCCTGGGCCTTCCTGCCAGCCCTGGAGCCGGATTGCGCTTCTTTACTCGCGTCGAGGCTTTTCTGAACGCGAGGGTTCATTTGCTTCATTCTGAACGACTTTGCCGTCAGCTGCTTCGTACTACCTTGGAAAGTCTGTAATATTTTGTTTTTCCAGCTCTCGGTGGACGTTGCCTCGAGACAGTGTACCAGAGCTACACTGAGTCTGTCCCGCAACTTGTTTCGCCGGAGTATGTCGACGATGCTTCGGTTGTTAATGACCCAACTGCGAAGGACGTCGTGGTGTCGAGTGTCCAACAGGGTGTCATCCAGCCCGAGGAGAGTACACACAGCTTCTCTCCTGAGAGTTTCCCCGTTCAACCAGGGTACGCTCAGCAGCAGAGTGGGCAAGTTCTTGAGCCAGGTTGAAACTGAAACGGAGTCTGGTATCACGTAAAATATGTCATCTTTCTCATCATTGATGCTAGCAGCAGCCGTGTCCTCCTCCTCGTCCTCCTCGTCCTCCTCGTCTTCTTCCTCTTCTTCTTCTTCTTCTTCTTCTTCTTCTTCTTCTTCTTCTTCTTCTTCTTCTTCTTCTTCTTCTTCTTCTTTCTCACCTTCTGCCCCGTCCTCCTCCTCCTCTTCTTCCTCTCCTCCTTCTCCCTCTTCTCCCTTCTCCTCCTCGACCTCAGCTTTCTTTAACTTGTTCTGATAAGCGCGGAGTTTTAGAAAAAGCACCTTTGCGTTCAAATGTAACTGCGAGAGCTCCTTGTCCTTATTCTTCTCGGTATTGATCAGAGTTTGCCACATCTTCTGGGCTTCGGTCACACGCTCCGGACTCTGACATTTGAACAGCTCCGCGCAAGTTAGAGCTTTTTCCTCGCCGTGTTTCTGTCGCACGTAGTCGAGTGTGATCCGACACAGCTCAGCCCAGTCCCTTCTCCTCTCATCCTCGATCATGGTGGTACGCTTCCTCACCACGGCCCTACGAAACTTCTGGTCAGAGGAATACCTCTTCCAAACCTCGAGACATTTCTGCACTTTCTCAATTGGACAATGTAGCAACTCGGCCACCACAAATGCGTTGGGGATCTTACTGTCCATGAATTTGATGGCCAGTTCCACCACCTCGATCATGATAGGGTCTTTGATCATGCTCTCCACGTGCGTGGGTAGATAATCGCACCAACTGTTGGGATTCACGCGCTTGATGAACCCCGTCAATGCGAGCTTCTGTATCTCCTGATACATGTCGGTTCCGACGATAAAGGTGTCTCTCTGCAATCCCTTCAACGGTTCACTCCAACAGCTCACTAGAGCCCCTTTGCCCTTGACGCAACTTTCCTTCACGGCCCTGTAAAATCTCAGCGTGGTAGAGGCGTACAGCACGTGAGCCTCGCGCTGCTCCTCTCTCAAAGCGAGAACCGGTACCATGTTCACTCGCTTGCCGTACAGGAGCTTACTGCTCCTTCTAAAGTAGATGGTGCGCGTGCCACCGGCCTCGTAGTGGAAGTCTTTGAGACTGCATATCACTTGGGCTTCGGTGAAACAATCGGTCTCGCGGACTCTCTTCTTCAACTTGTCACCCGCGCCTACCACACAGCACATGGGCTGTATCTGTTCGACGTGAGACGCCAGGGCCTCTTTGTTGCTCTGCGTAGAGAGGAATTTGTTTTCCTCAGTCCTCAGCAACTGGCACGGCTGGATTTGTTGAAAGGAAGGAGTGAGAGCCGTGGGGTGCGTGGGCACTTCTAGGGACATGTCCCAAAAGGCAAACCTGCTTTCCGTTACCACTTTCAGCAGCTCTAAGCTCTCGAGTCCCGGTACAAACAGTACCTCTTGCACAAAGTAGCAGTCTTCCTGTCCCGACCCGGTTGTAGGCAGAGAGACCGTGTAGGTTCCAACCATGGACCTGACTCTGTCGCAGTAGAAGAAGTCGTGTTTGCCGTAGAACTGTGTGACTACCGGTATGACCTTCTTTCCGGTGGTGCACATCAGCTCTTTCGCCGGTATGTAGAAGCTTGTGTAGTTACGGTAGGCCAGCACCACGTGTTTGACACCGGCTTTGTCAACGTTCGCTACGGACTCGAAGTGGTTCCCTCCTTCCACGTCCACTAGGTCCATCAGTGCGAGCAGCAGAGAACGCGAAGGCTTTTGCTGTATAGCGTCAAAGTCCTCGATGACCGCATCCCTGATCATCTTGTGCACGGTTTTAGGCATGTATCTATTCCGCATTTCAGATAGTTCCGCTTGCTTGCATATCATCAGCTCAACCACTCTTTCGAACAGTCCTTGTGCGCTCTTACATCTGAAAGCGTGTTCGTTGTCAAACGTGGAATACCACGGCGGTTGTTCTGCCACGATGTATTTCTGCCGGTTACCCTCCATTGTACGCGAATGAATCCACGGCGGGGCGGTGGGTCTCTCCTAGGCTTTAATCTCCAGCTGAAGAAGCCTGCACGGGGCGCAGCAGTTAAGTGGCCTCTCTGTTGTGTAGCAGGGAGCCGAATCACTGAGTCAAGCGGCTCTGACAATCCCTGCGACGTGGAAACACAGCCTTCTTACATACTCACTCCCCAGGCCCATCCCCAAACAGACACCCGAAGCTGAGCTGTGTGTTAGACAACCCGTCTGGTCGGATTCAGTTCCAAACGTCCGACCGTAAACTTGGCCCAGAGAAACCCGCGCGTTCGGACTTTTGGAAGGCGGCCGGACTTGGTTTTGAAAATCCGACCGGACGAAAATGTCTCTGCCAAGTTTTACTTTCACGGTCGGACTTTGTTTAGAAAATCCGACCGGA
>JAPTYR010150836.1:0-10697 GCA_029814505.1 Siphamia roseigaster | reverse complement strand
AGTGGCTGAAGGGGTGCGTCAGTCAAGATGACGGACAGACTCTATATCGAATCACATGCAAAGATTTTACAGAAGACACCTCAACTTAAATCGTATTGGTTTTGGTCTGACCCCAGATGGTATTTCAAATACCAGATGGCGCCAGTCATGTTCATGATTTAGTGGTTTATGAAGAAAATCCATACATTTGTGTTTCTTTCATCACTGCTGCACTTTTTTTAGTGTGTATACTTCTATCCGGTTGATGATTCAAACAGAATTATAGGAAATTTCTTCTACCCCTCTGTTCGTAGTGTGGTCCTGGTTTGTCTCTGTTTCAAGGGTTATACAGCCCTTCGTCTTAGCCCTTTCCATCCGTCTAATTGAGAATCGAGACAACACTTCCCTTCACGTGAACACACATAACAGAAAGGTAGGGCCAAAGGGTGAATTGGGAGTCAGCCTTCATCTATATAGTTTTAACAACCTTGCTAAATCACATTTAAAACATCTTGATAGATAGAGAATTTCCAGAACTGATCACTCATGCCACATCTACCTTTAGTGACAGCTGAAGGGGAAATGCCAGTTCTTTCATGAAGAGGCAAAGCACTCAGTCTAGGAATGTCATCTGGTACCAATGCTCGAGGTTGCCCCAGCACCACAGATGCAGCACGGCAAACATGCTTGATCCGTGGACCTCCTGCTCTGCGGAACTCCTGACATAATGGGGAGATGAGCTGTGGCTAGAAATGAGAAAAACAGAGGCTGGAATTGACTAGCAGCTTGGTTACAAGTAACTAAAAACACATCAAATCAGATAATAAATAAATATTTAATTTTTTTTAAATCGAGTCTCCCACTCCCCCACTTCCATTTTTTATATGCTTACTTGTTGGGGTGGCTCTGTTTTGACTGGAACAACAGGTTCAAGCTGAACCCTCTGCTTCCTCCTTTGTCTCTTTGAGCTCATATCTCTAGACCTAACACCACTTGTGCCAGATAGCAGCTGCAGGGTGAATGAAAATGAACATGACAATAAAGGCATGAACAGAGTTCATAGGTCACATATAGGTATCAAGTGACTTAATAATGTAAAACTTGACTCAAGAATGACTGGAAACGTACCCCAGATGATTTAAGCTGTTTCTGTTGGTCAATTTTAATGAGCTGGACCTTGGCTTTCCTGAGCAGATTGAACATTCTTTTATTTGCACCGGTGAGACGTGCCCTTTGTGAAGCTCCTTTCTCCACACACCCCAGATAATCTCCACCACCTGAACGCTGCCCTGTCTGCAGCTCTCCTGTTGATAAAGGAAGATATACCAACCTCTACTGAATACTATCACCTTGAAGTAAAAGTTTTCTGCAGAAATTAAATGAAGTAAATTCCTTAATGTAAGGTATTATTATGTTTACCTGAGTGAGGTTGGGCAGTGTCTTTTGCTGCTGACTGTTCCCCTTGACTACGCTGAAATGCAAGAGACTTGGAGTTCATAGTCCTAACACATACTGCAACTTTTCTCACAACTCCTGGAGTATTGAGGTCTTCTATCTTAAGTTTAGATTTGTCTTTCTCTGCATCGGTGTTCCGCTGCCTTAGACTAATGCTCATGGCCTCATCATCAAGTCCTTCTGCTAAATCCACGGGAGTCTGAAGAGGCTTAGTGACACTGTCCACCTCTGTCGTGATTTTGCTCTTGGGAATTGCTGTGTGCAGTTTCTTAAGCCTGTGATAAATCTTGAGGTGAGCAGTTTGTTTACTAAATTTTGGGGAAGTCTTCCTTTTCTGGACATCATGGAGGTCTGTAGAAAGTTCTGGAGGTTTATCAATTGGTGGGGATAAAAACAAATCCTCACATTTGTTCTCTGATGTATTGTCCAGTGTATAAACTTGCTCGCTAGACTCTTCAGGCATATGCCACTTGAAGCCAGAGTTCTTAAAGAAAGACCTCTTTTCACTTCTGCTACTTTTACTCTCAGAAAACAGGCTTTCAGCTATGTCAGAGGTGTCATCAAGGTCCTGAGCTGAAAACAAATCAACATCCAGTTGTGCTTCACTCAGTATATCCTCCTCATCAACTGGCAGAATAGGCGATATTGCTCGGACTGCACAATCATCTCGCTTCTTTGCTGGACGTATTTGCAAGCCCAGTTGCACACCCTTCTTTGGGGAGCTTCTTCGAGGCAGTACTGACATTCCAGCGTCATCCATAAACCTTTGTGGGGTCTTGATCACACGTGAGGATCTGGCACTTACAACAGGCATGATGAAATGTTTGATATTTTTCACAAACTTTGATTTACCAGGCTGAGCATCTGCTACATCTGTCTGTGCCCCATCAACTAATGTGTCACTTTCTTCCTGCTTTAAACTGTCCTTGTCTATTTCCATTTCCATCAGCTTAGAAACTATTTTAGATTGTGGTTTGGGTATTTTAGAGCCAATGAGCTGAAGACCTGACTGGTTTTTTCTGTACTTTTTCTGTATTCCAATTAGTTTAGCACTCGAGGCTGGTGTGGTGGCTACTAACTGTGTGGAAATTTCACTTTCCTCCTCATTGATATCTTGGCTTTCTGATGATTTAAGTGGTGCAAACTTCCCATCTCTGCTCCTGTGCCTGTGCTTCTGGCGCTGCCCAATCAAACTTTTGCGCCGCTTTTTAACCTTCTTGAGGGATTTCTTTTGTTGGCATGTTGATTTTGGATCACTATCAGGAATTTCTGATACTAGTGGCTGTTGACTGTCAATTAGCTGAATTTCTGTTTCCTCTTTTACTGGAGGCTGGATGTGCTCTTCTACTGATACAGTGTCCGGCTGTGCCTCAGCTTGAGTGCAATCTTTTGTTTCTGACTGACTAACCTCTTCTTCTATTAAAGGCTGACTATCTTCCTTTTGCACAGACTCTGTATTAGTAGCTTCAACTGTGGCCACTTCTGTAATGACAGCAGTTTCAGGAGTGACACTAGCCTTCTTCCTTTGTACAGTCCTCTTTTTCCCTGAATTATTATTTCTACATCTTTTAGGTTTAGAAGGCACAGGTAAAGGTTTGGCCTCTTTGATCTGTGGTTGTACCTCATTCTCCACCTTCTGTGGAAAAACTTCACCTGGCACCTGTGCTGGTTCCTCAGGGTTTTCTGAGGGATTCTGATCAGGAACTTCAGCCGGCTTTACACTCATCTCCTCAGACACTTCAGAGGAATCTACAGCCAAAACCTGACAAGTCGTTTCAGGAAGAACATGTGAGCTGGAATCTTCAGTTGAAACCTGAGAAGAATCTTCAACATGAACCTGTGGAGCATCTTTTTCCTCTTGATTTGTCCTAACCCTCCGTTTCTGAGCTGCCACTGGCTTTTCACGGACAGATTTTGTTTGCAAGGATTCAAGGCTTGATGTCCTCCTCCTAAGTCTCCGAGTTGGTGTGACTTTTTCATCCTCACATGGCAGCTTATCCACATGAACTTCACTTGGATCTTTCTGAACATCTTCTTTCTTTTCAGGCACAGGACTAACTTGTTGTATTAGGAAGGATGGTTTTGAGCTTTTATGTTTACCAGGGGAAGAAACTTTTTTAATTTGAAGAGGTGGAATTTTCCCACAATCCAATTTAGTGATTTCTTGTGGAGATGTTTCAGTTACTTGTTCCAATTCAACTTCAGCCGGTATAGGAGGCTTCTCATTAAATGAGACATCAGTTTTATTTTGGGAAGCCTTCTCACTACTGTCCATATCCTTATTACTCTCCTCTTCTGCCAAGTTATCCAGTGTTGGTTTATCTCTTCCCTTGAAACTCTTGTTGACACTAGTGTCACACAAAGTGGACTGATCCACCTCACTCACAGTCTTCTCTGTTACTTTGACAATATTTTCAGTGGCCTGCATTTGACCTCCTCCTCCTCCTGACTTTACTAATGTTAAAGTCCAGATATATTTTCTCCTTTTTTTCTTCTTTCGAGGTGGATTCTTTCCAGTAGACTGTGCATCATACTTGGGGTTTCTAATTTTTATTAACTTTAAACTTGGAATCTTATCTCCCTCATTTTTCAAAGGCAAACTGGGCTGTACGTTTGTGTCAGTTGTCCCTCTTGATGATGGAACATTGTCTTCTGGTAGTGTAGCATCCTTATTCAGCCTTCTGCTTTGCCTTCGCCTCTCATTTCTTGTTGGTGGTTTGGCCTCCTCAGATCTAGAAACATCTAACTTTGACTCTGCCAAAACAGTTTCATTACTACTCAAATTCTCTGGTTCAGCTGCAATGTCTGGGACTTTTTTGGAGAGTGGGTTAGTGACTCTACTACTCCTACGAGTCACAAGCTGATTACCCTCAGAACCTTTTTCTGTTGCAGCGTCCTTATGTTTTGCTTTCTTTGTACTTGTTTTTGCCACTTCAGGAGCACTATCCTTTACAGTGTCAAGCTGAGTGACAGATTTTTTCTCTTTTGGTTTTTGGTTGTCCACCACTACTTTGGTGTTAGTCTGGCAGACAGGCTGTGTTGTCTTAGAGGCAGATCTTCCACGCCTTCTTGCAGGTAATGTCCCTCCTCCCTTATCTTCTGCACCATGTCTATCATCATGAGGTTCAGCTTTTAATTTTACATGGGCACTTGAAATCTGGTCATCCTGAATGTCCTTGGCTTTAGGCTGAGCCTGAATTCCTTTCACCTTCAACTTCTTTGCAGCTGTCTTTTCAGGTTCCTTTACAGTTTTCACTTTCTTTTTGGCCACCAATTTTATAGTAATCCTTGGTGCTGCTGATGAGGCTGCGCTCTTCGTGGATGCTCGATCCATATTGTTTTTTCCTTTCAAACCTTTCCTGCACTCCTTTGTAGACGATGCCTCAGGAGATAAACAAAGCATCTTGTCCATGGGTTTTTCATCTTTTGCAAGATCAGGCACTGCATCCACAGCAGGTGGTTGCTTCTCGCTTGGTACTTTAGATTTGACACCTTCACCTAAGATGAAAAGAAAGAAATAAAACCACTTGGGTTTAGTGCAATCTTCAACTTATGTACTGTTTTAAAATTACATAAAACATTTTTTACGGTAGAGAGAAAATATTTATTCACCTTTGTAAGGGTTTTGTCGTGGTCTTTTGGAACCTTTTCTCTCTGCTTCAAACCCTCTGAAGTCATCATCACCCTTAAAGAAAAACAGCCAATATTAAAGCTGGAAAAACAACTGAAACAAAAGCATTGTGAAAAAGATTACTATACCAAATAATGCTACAGTTATACAACTTGTACTACTGTGCAGTTCTGCATGAGGGCTACTCATACAGACTACACTGACAGTGGTTAAATGGCATGGGACACCCTGGGCAGTAACTATTATCATGCATGCTTATGTTGACAGCTATTGGCCACTTAAGAGTGGTTAAACAACCTAACTGAATGCATTTGTGCTGTTTGTGTAATATGGCCCAGAGCCTAGCAGAAACTCTATGCAGGCATGGGATAAATAAAAACACTAAGTCCTCACAGAAATGCCTCTACAACACCATACAGCTCTAATTACAATATTTTATGAACACCTGATAACAAAATGGACAAAGACTAAAAATAAAATAATGCTCATTCACCATATCACTCAACAATTCACACATATGTTAAGGGCTAAAGGCTATTTCTAGTTTTTAATTTTTTTTTAATCTAAATGACAAATCACTACTTGCATTTTATGCATTCAGAGAAATCCTAAGTTCTAAGAAAATGACACTTGAAAAGTGTCTGTATTAACGAAAATGCACCTGTACAGATGTATTTAGCAGTGTGCATAGCCTTTGCAAACTTTTCAAAAAGTAGTGACAGAATCAAAAACATAACTTAGATTATTTATCACCTCTAAGATCAGATCTATAACTTTTGTTGGAGTTAACGCCTACTGATTTAACACTTGAACTACCTCCAAAATAAAGCAAGGGTGAGGTGAGTACGATTCCTACACATGACATTATATCGTAGTTATACTGTCACTTGTGCCTTGAAAGTCTACGAACACTTCCGCTGTGGTGTTTCAGCTAGTCTCGAATCTTAACACAAATGCAAAAAGATTTTGCAGTTATTCACCGCCATTAAACCTGTAGCAACGTATAATATTGTTAGCCGTCCTCTTTTTAAAAGGCAATTCAACTCACATATGTCTACCAAACTTGCCTTACGTTAGCCGTAATATAAGGTAAACAATCTGAGTGTAATAATTGAATTATGCCGGCAAGTAGTATACACAATGCATTGGAGACCTCTGTTTTGTCTGTTTATATGTAGCTAACCCTGTCCACATCTGGACAGTATGGATAAAAACAGTTAGCTGCTAGCCACTGTACATGGTGCAGAAGCGCTAGCCCAGTCGTTCTTTGTGGTCGCTACTACTAGCGAGCTGCTACTCTGGCCCATTATAATGAGCGGGCCAAAGATGAAATAATTGCGATCACCGCTTCCAAATTAATGTTTCTCACCCCCAGCTTAAAACACATCATATGCAATATTCTATTGCGTGAACACAAATTTAAGAAACAATGGAATAATGTTAATGTTACTTAGAGTACTCTACTGCTTTGGTGAAGTGATATTTTGTGTTGCGACTGTTCATTAAATGTCATGGAAAGCTGCACTGTGCTAACATTAGCCACTCAGTTAGCCCTGAAAGCTAAAGTTAACATTAGCCTAGCAAAAGGATGTTGACATTTCACCATGGCACTAACCAGTCACACTACTGCGGACAGCATTCATTCATGAGCATTTAACAATCACACAAAATGTGAAAAAATGAGATAAAGATACTAACTCCTGGGTGGGTTTGGGACCTCACCTCTTCGCTCCCACTAGAGCTGTATCCAGCCTGGCCAAGGATCTTGTGGCTCGCCTCTATCCCAAGTAAGCGTAAGTGAGACTGGTCTTCGTTTAACGATAGAACCAGGTTTGTGGGCCTTTGGCCTCCATTCGTCACATCATCAGCTTCTAAGCCTGATCGTCCGAGTTGCCATCGCTTCTCAGAGCGCAAACGACTGCGAGAAGACCAAGGGCGACCGGGAAATCGACCTCTGGCAGTAACGGTTCCACCTTGGCCTCCTACGGCAGCCGCGGTTGCTGATCCGCATCCCGCTGCCGCCATCATTGCTTCAACAACAACACACACCGATGGCTAGCACTTCGAGGAGAGACAAGAGGGAAGGCGCGAGATGGGAGGGGGGAGCCGCAATGCCACAAGGGAAAGTGAGTTTTTTTTCTTCGGTGTGATTCTGCCTGGCCTCTAACGGTAGGTCGACCTCAAGTGGTCGTTATGTGAAAATTCATCCTTCATAAATACACTGTCCGGCCAAAAACGTCACACATACAATGTTTCACGGCACCACTTTTGGTTTTGATTAAAGGACACATTCAATGTAACATCTTTTTGCTCATAATGTTTATGTAGTGTCTCAATATGCTTCATAATAATTTTATAATCAAATGTTGCTTTAATATTTTGGCTATTGATGATGGATAATCAAACTTCTGCATAGAGTGCAATCTTTTTTACATTTAAGACATGAGAGGCTACTAACTGCATCAGTTAGAGTTAAATAACCTGTTACAGCTGAAACATTATTAACCACTGCAGTACATGGAAGGGTCTGAACGATTTACATAGTAAAATCCAAGCAGTTACTTTTTGTCCAGGCTGTTTATTTAACTCCAACTGCAGCAAGTAGCCTCACATAGCTCTAATGTCAAAAAGATTGTACAGTGCCCGGAATTGATAAGGGTCATGAGGTATGCGACAGAATGGTTCAGTGAGAATGAAATATCATTTTCACACATGGATTACCTTCCATATTAAAATTTGTGACGAAGACTTGACGCAGTGGTCTGATTCTAAAATAAAAAATGAATACTACTATAGATAGAAAAAAATATTAGGAATCTTATTGTGACACTATGTAAGCATTATGTGGCCAAAATGTCACAGAGAATGTCTCCTGTAATCAAAACCAAAGGTGGTGCAGTGAAAAATTGCATGTGTGACTTTTTTTCTGGACAGAGTGGAAAATGAGTGGAAAAGTTCTAATAATCCTTATTGCTAATAATAATAAGCTTAATTGTCAGACAATAAAAAAAGTACTTCTCACAAACATCTGAACTTTTTTTAAAAAGGTGACACGACTTAATTTGACAAAATAACTCTGATAAATTAACAATCAATAGAGATGAAGTTCCTTTCATCATTATTTGCATTTTCAGTATTTCTTTGAGTTATGATAATATTATTTTCAGGAACAACATAAATCAACCATAACCATAACCACAACCATATCCTGCATATAATAAACAGTTTATCTTTATGACACGTCCATGTTTTCGAACGCTTATTGTCACAAATTGTACAATAGGGGGCGGTAGAAACTTCAGCTTTGGTTTGTACTACTCAAAGACCACCAACAAAGAAGAAGGAAGCACTATCTACAGAGGAGAAAAAGGAAGTATTGTTTCTTGAGCTTGATCTCTCAATTATTAGGTAAGTTATTATTTCAACGTATAGCATTCTTTTAAAATCAGTATATTATACAGTAGCCTGGCATAAATTATGAACATGGATGGTCATAGGAGCTAGTTTTCTAATTAGCCAAATTAGTTGGAGTAAGCTAACCATAAGCTATGCTAACACAGTGACACCGATAGCCTCAGCTGAATCAGCTGACCGTTTAAACTGTGTTGGGAGTTTGTTATCAGACCTGGACACGAAATATTGTATGACGATTCATTATTGGGATCTTTCCAGGCATGATGGCGAGTCATGATCATGTACACTGGACCTCATTCTGTTTGTCTTCGGGTTTCTTCCTCAGTAACCTTATTTTCCTATCAATTGTTTCTTTTCCTGCAGGATCGTTTTCGGAGCCACATAACTTCACAATGAACTTGGAACGACTTCCAAATGAAGAGAAACTCAGCTTATGCCGAAAATATTATCTAGGTGGGAACATGACAAAATGAATTATGACAGTACAAACGCATATGACTGAACAGTCTGCAGTAAATTTGACTCGGTGTTTACTCAGTGATATAACAGGCAACAGTCTCCATCTTTATTTTATCCTGTTTTTCTTTAAGGTGGCTTTGCATTTCTTCCATTCCTGTGGCTTGTCAATGTAGTTTGGTTTTTTCGAGAGGCCTTTGTCAAGCCAGCCTACACTGAGCAGCTTCAGATTAAAACCTGTGAGTACAACTGTATTGTTTAAAACTGATTTTTTTTTTTTTTTAAACAAAAGGAAAACTATAAATAAATGTCAGGAAAGCCTTCTATCCAACAAACGTTGCATTCGAGTAAATGACTTACATTTGTAAGTTTGGACATATCAGAAATCTGTTGCCCAAGTATGCTCGTTCAATTAGTGTTGACAAAGATATTGACAATAATTTTTTTACTCCTTTTTATACTTTAACTTTGATTACTGGTGTTTAGGGGATAAAACAGAGGCACAATCTTGCCAGTAATATTCATAATTTTTTTTTTTTACAAATAGATTGCCGATGTGTTGTACACTCCAGTTAACAAGAATATTGTTGTTGCGTGTGAAATGCCATATCATTTTCTTGATCTCTTTTTTTTTTTCTAGATGTGAAGCGATCAGCCTTTGGATTGCTGCTATGGGTAGCAGTACTCACAACATGGATTACCATTTTTCAGCACTTCAGAGCAGAGTGGGGGGAGGTGGGAGATGACCTCTCATTTACAATTCCACTGGGTATTCCATGAGAATGATGACGCATCTTTTTACAAATCACATGATCCATTCTACTGGACCAAAAAATAGTCATTCTTGAACTGAAGAGGGTTTTTTCTGAAACTAAATTCAACAGTAACATTCTGATTCTTAGGTTTTAAAAACTGTTCATCTAGAAAATCTCAGTTTACCCATAAATTCTTTGGTAATTGGGCTGTGGAATAGGCATATTAAGCTTCTATAGCAGATGAGTGATCGTCATGTAGTTTATAGATGTGTGAAAGTTACAGCAGGCTCAGTTTTCCTTTTGTTTGTTTTCAGAGTTGTAAATTCCACATCTTTTCCACTATTGTGGAATTTCATTTTGAGTATGACTTTGCACCGTAATTGTTTTACAGTTGTTTATGAATGAAATTAAAAATATTCAAAATGTCTCTGTTCCACCTGTTGTCACTCTACATTCCATTTCCCACAATAGTATTATACTTTATATTTTTAGATTTCTGCACAATTAAATTGTTGTCTGGTGTCTCATCAGCTGTGTATTGTCAGTTTATAATTATATGAACACCTCATATTTTACATCCTGGACAATCACTGCTGCCTGTTGTGAAATTCAGTAACTTAGTCCAACCAAATGTCCCATCTTTATCATCCTATATTTTTAGTCACAACAGCCAAAGCCTGAATGACATGTTCTGCATTACTAACAGGGAGAACATGTACTCGCTGTAGATAACTACTGACTTCACTGTACCGTGTGCCAAGAACAAATCAGGAGTATCAGCACGTACTTGACGGGATTTAAAGACTCAGTGAGTGAGGGGGAGAAAAATATTTATATACAGCTGTGCTCATAAGTTTACATACCCTGACTGAATGCACATGGGACAGTCTTGGATGTTTCAACATGACAATGACCCAAAACATATCAGGACAAATTGATCTGTCATTGACTACAGCAGAAAAAAGTGAAGGTGAAGGAGTGTCCATCTCAGTCTGCTGACCCCAATA
>JAPTYR010150753.1:0-10698 GCA_029814505.1 Siphamia roseigaster | reverse complement strand
ATTCGTTTGGAAATGCGATTGAGCCTCGGGGTACTCAGATGGTTGTGTGAGGTACCCGGAACGCCCTCTAGCGTGTATGTTAGCGATCGCAGCCAGATGATGACAATCAGGTTAGGATGGACCCGGATAAAATAACAAACATACACCAAGTCTGGGAAAAATAGTTATCTATCTCCGGCATGAAAATATACACAGAGCTTGCACACTGCAAACATCAAAATCGGACATTAATGCAAAATAAACTTGCATTTATTTATTTAATTATTTTATTATTTAAAAAAAATTTGTTACATAGTCAACTGAGGTAGCGGATCACCAGAGCCAGAATAAATAGCTGCCAGAGCCAACATCCGAGGCTCCGGAGCGCGCTCCGTCTTGCTCCCCCTCAAATTAAGCCCTGCTGGTAGGTTAATTTGGCTACCCAGTCAGGCTTTCAGGGATTGTGGCAGTGCAGGTTTTGCAGTCTACTCATCCTCACCTCACACCTGCACTTCATCAGCCAATGAGCAAACCATATCAGTAGCTCAGTTATTGTCAGATTCTTGCTCTTAGTCAGGAAGACTTCAAGCCCCTCAGGCTGTGCCCGTCATTCTGCCTGAGATTCTTGTAAATTTAATCCAAAGACTTCCGAGTTCCATACGCCAAGATATCTGTGGGGAAGATTCCTGCATTTTTTTTTTATCCCAAGTTAAAAACTTTGTAATAAAGATTGTCAAGCTGATTGTGAGTCCTTGCCCATACTGCATCACAAGGATACTGATTATTTCATAAAAGGCCTTTTATAGAGGTGGACAGCTCTATCCAATTCAATTTTATTTGTAGAGCCCTAAATCACAACAAGGTTGCTTCAAAAGGCTTTACAGAGTTCATTAGGAAAAACAGTCAATGAAAAATACAGTAACGACAGAAGCAGATATTGTCCCAAGCATCCCCTGTCCTTAGACCCTCCTTCACGGCAAGGAAAAACTCCAAAGCCCAGTGGGAAAGGAGAAACCTCGGGGAGAACCACCGAGAAGAGAGATCCACTCCCATGGATGGACAGGCTATAGATGAACATCCATATGCTGACGGAGATCCAGTCTGTGAGGATGCAAGGTGGTCATTAGGTGTACTGGAAGAGGGATTTATCTAAAATATGTGGCATTGTAGTTCTCAAGGACCAGGATTGGACACCCCTGATATAGACCAAGAGTCGCTAACCGTCGTCCTGAAGAACTACTATCCTGCACGTTTCAGATGTATCCCTCTTCCAATACACCTGATTTAAATAACAAGCCTATCATTAAGTTATGCAGAAGCCGGATAATGACCAGTTAGATGTGCTGGAGGATGAATACATCTAAAACATGCATGCCGGAAAGTAGCTCTCGAGGACCAGGGTTGGTGACCCCTGATCTAGATTCATCAGACCACATGACCTTTTTTGATTAATTCACAGTCCGATCTTTACACCCTCTGTCAAATTGATGGTTGTTTATAAGAAATAAGAAGATAGATTTACATCACTTACGGTTGAACAACTTGTTGCCAAATGAAGCATATTAATCACTGCAGTAATTTGCCAGCGGATCCCTCTTACCCATTTGGTTGGTTAAATCCAGGAGGGGACTTTTTTTCAGTGGGGCTGTGTATGTAATGTAGTTACAATACCTGTCTAACTTTGATCGTCCATATTTGTCATCTTATACTTAAAGGCCTCACCAAATTGTCCAGGTTTGTCTCAATTCTGAGTGATATTGTTTTGCTATCACAAGAAAACTCAAAAAGGAAACCTTTTTTTGTTGCTGTTAACTACATTGATTTTATACTTTAAGGGAATTTAAGTGCTTATTGAAATATGTTTGCAGTTGAGTAGTATCCTTCATTTAATCATACATATTTGTAAAATCTGAAGTCTATACCCACTTGTTCATTAAGTACCTGGCAATTTGACTGAGGAGGTATTAAATTCAATTTGCGCTGTTATACAAATAGGGGACGTTGTAGACTTGGTGTTGTGAGTTGATTAAGACAAACAGTAAATCATACAAACGGTTCAGTCTTTATCAAAAACTTATTGAATTTGAAGAGACACTCACCTCCATTTTTAGAAATATAAAAGAGAAGACTGATGGCCCTATGCAATGGGGATTTTTAAGGAGTAAATCTAATAATAAAAACTAGTTGAAGACTTTTACAGAAATTATTTTAATTGGCTTAATTTCATTGTACATTAATTTTGCATTCTTCATTGCTTCTATGTGAAAGTGCAATAAAATTCATCTTAATGGCAGCATGTCTGAAAGCCCTTGCATATGGGCTCAAAGGGTTCAAAACTTTAGAGATAGTTGGTCCTGCTAACGAGCTGTAATTGTGTAGGAAAAAAAGTAATTAGGTTTGGTAACGGACTTGCCTAGTTCCACTCGGCACAATACACAATATACAGAATTCATATTTGTATTCGCAGTCAAGTAATCCATGCAACTGAATGTTGATGTTCAGACACCATCTGTTTCCTTTTTTTGCAATTCACTATACATGAAACAGCCTTTTTTTATTTTAAAGCTTTCATAACTTGTCACCATCTGTTAAGAATTTTTTCACTCATTCTCTTTGAAATCAAGATGCTTTTTGAACATCCTTTTTGTTAAGAGATCTTGGAGTTACTTACACAGTGCTATGCTGGTACAGAGAGCTTGTACTTGATTAAATAAATGTAAAAATTCTGACAGATAGTTGATGGATGGATTTCAATAAAATAATAGGCAAATTTAAAAGAAAGTGCCATTCACAATGTGCATGCTACTTCCTGCTGAAGGCAACAAGCATCATTATTTTTTACTCTATCTGTATTTTTAACTGGTTTTATTTTTGCATTTTCCCAAAATCAAAGCCTTGACTTCACAGATTGTTCCCCTTTGATAACAACTGATTTCCTCCCAAAATCTCAGACTGATTTATGTTTGATTTATGACAGCCAAAATTAAGGTATTTTTTCCCATTTTGCAACTGCCTGCATGTAAGATCAAATGTCAATAAGGAAGGGAATTGTGTATGAAAAGGACTGAAGCAAGCTAATGTAAAGAGAATTAATCTCCACTGTTGTCTGCATTTTCATGAAAATCTAATTCAAGTTAGAATTTTGTGTTGTCTCTGTATTAAATTGATCATTATTTACTGTTTAGTTTTTTATTGTGGCATATTACATTTGCATGATGAAGCTTACTGTTGATACTGAGGCAGTTTTGTGTTCCTCCTGACTCCTGGGAAACTATGTAATAGCTGGGCGGTAGTATTAAAAATACTTTTGATTAGCTGAGCTAATTCAGGCTGTCTAGATTGTCATATACAAGAAGCCATGAATGCACTGAAAGCAAGCTTCAGCCAAAAGATTGGGAAAAAATAAAAGTAGTAAACATACAGAAAATTGGTCTCAAGCTGTGCTGCAGAAGTAAACACACCAAGTGATTTACTGTATGTGGGAGAATTTTTACTTGTAATTTATTTATTTTTTATAAATTATATGTTAAAGGTCCCTACAAAGCAATTGTAAAAGTTGCTTGTTTATTCATGACTTTCATTATGCAAATCACAAGGAACTTGAGTTGGTGCTACACAAAAATTCTAAACCTAGAATATCAATTATTCAGAGATTGTTACACCAGTATTATAATTGTCTTCTCTTGTGGCTTAATGGTACAGTGGGATCAGACACTATTAGACCACACAGAGCTGGTGAAAAGCTTAAAGGTTTCTCTCCATCTCTGTCTTCCTCCTGCAGCAACTGCTGGAAGATCGAGCTCTTAAATCTTTAATCACCTGTGGTGCAGTAGGCAGAGAAATAATTGCTTATTTTGTAACAGCACCCACCATGATAAAAAGGGTATGATATATCACTTACACTCTTATGAGACTGACACACAATACTGAATTCTTGCCAGACGACGGTTATTTACAGCTTAGTTCTTAAGTCACTACTGTAATATTCAACTGACCTAAATGCTAATCAGCGTCAGGTAGTGTTCATTAGTAGATCACACAGTAACAACTTAAAGGACCTTCAAATTAGGTCAGTGGAAAAGGTGAGCAGTTCTCATATTAGCTTTTCTTGACATGCTGTTGCATTCAAATAAAATTAAATAAAAATAGACATTTTCTAAAACCGTGACACCATAGGCAGGTTAATCCATCATCTCTTTTTCTTCTGGCTGATGCTAAATCTCTTTACCTCACACCTAAAAGCTATGGAAGAGTCAGTTATTTCTCCTTTGGTATCAATATTGCATACATGCATGCTAATAAGGGTTTACTGCTGCATGCATGCAACCACTTTACCACACTGAAATTATTCATGTGATGTTAGTGATTAGATTAAATATATTAATCCTGTTTCAGAGGTGGAAGGACAATGTGGGATTAAGAGAATGTAGCCTATCAGTTAAAGTCAGTAAAGATACCTATTGTCAAAAGCCTACTTGGTTTAACGTATTGCATGACAGAGTTTGACAGCAGGTACAGTTAACCGTGCTTGAAATGACCCCAATTCTGTTGTTTTCAGACTGAATTCCTAATAATTCTGAAAGGTCAGAAAACTGGAACGTCACCATTCTATGTGAATTAAAATCTCCACAAATTTCTATCCAAGCCACACCCCTACTGATGTTGTAGCAGGTGTTGTTGCAGCTGATTGGGTGCAGCAAAGCAACATGCTGCAGGTACGACAGCAGCTGAACTATCTCCAACTGTGCAGGTTTCAATGTGGAATTCTTTTATGTCGCCAATAGGCAAAGGTGCCAGGATGCAGTGTTGTCTCCCAGCTGTGGGCAGGCATAGGATGTTGGCTGGATCCAGTATCCTTATTGAGAAGTTGACCTTTAACGCATCCTGTGACTAAAGGCTTTGCATACAAATGATGAGGGTGTTTTTCACTCATCTGACCAGTCAGTCAGTGCAACAGCATACCACTGCTTGAAGCCCCCTTTGCTAGGAAGTGTCCCATCAGCCCCCAACAGTGATTACTTTTCCCCCATTTCCACCAGAAAACATGATTATTTCAGTCTCAACTCAATATTTGACCATGTTTACTTTAATTGTCCTTCTCTTCATTTATCTGTTGATATGAGTAAGGTGAATATGAAAGTGGGGCGCGTGCCAAATGAGGGTTATTTAATAAGTTATTATAAACAGAACGGTTTTGAAGCCAGTGCAATTTAATCAGGTATGCAAATACTTGGCCTATATTGAAAACAAAATTATGCAAAGAGAAGAGTGGCTACCTGCAGTGTGCCTTAGAAATGATGCAACAGTGCCATCTATTGATAACGGCAGCTGCATGTACCTGACACTGACAATTTTCATAGGCACTGCAGTGAATTCTACCTTATCTGGTGATGGGAGATCAAACGTTTTTTTTTTTTTCAAGGTTATTACAACATCTAAGTCAACACCGAGCCATGAAAAAAATAAATGTTTAAATTGTGTGCACTCAACAGTTCAAAGGGTATGCAATACATTTGTGATAACTATAAAACCTCA
Organism: Siphamia roseigaster; assembly: GCA_029814505.1. Lineage (NCBI taxonomy): Eukaryota > Metazoa > Chordata > Actinopteri > Kurtiformes > Apogonidae > Siphamia > Siphamia roseigaster. The sequence goes on along the minus strand of JAPTYR010150753.1, from coordinate 5,184 downwards.
GTTGACATAAAAAGTTTTAAAATGATCTGAGCAAAAAAAAAAAACAACATTCTGACAGGTTCCTTTTACATTACTAAGAGTCGAAAACATTTTCAGTTTTATGTGTTGAATATATCCCTCCCAGACACCTCAGTATGAATTATTCCATAACATATGGCCTCACATTTTTCATCTGGGTGAAAGCATAAATTCAACTTCTCCAGTCTCTTACTTCGGGGAAAAGTGACACAATCAACACCAGTATTGACTAAACTGTCCTGTAGAAAAGAAAACATATTGACCAAGTTGTTCTGGTTCACAGAAGCTCTCAAAATGGTTGTCAATCCTTTTTAAATTCTAACTGTATAATTATATGACACTATAGACCTCTAATTTACTGCATCAGCACAAATATCACACACCTTAAAGAACCAAGACACACATTTGTTTCAAATATTTATTTTCCAGTCCAGAAATGACATAACCACTTCTAAACTGAAATGTGTTTTACATTTATTAAGCTTTTAAAAACACAAAATATTTTGGTATAAATGGTATATACAGAATCCTTACAATGACAACAATAAGGCACTATAGACACATGAGCAGTTATTTGAAGAGTAGTGCTTCCTGCTGGCTCCAAAACAACAGAAAACCAAGACTAAGGATTGACTTGTGAAGGTGTTAAGTAAATCCAAACAAAAACATCACTATCTGCAGCCTAATTAGAGACATTTACTTTTCTGTCACGGCGACCTTTATTTGCATGGTTAAAAGCTACTAAGACAATAGTGGTGTTGTGATACCTAAAATATATATATATTATTTATTACATAAATACAATAATCTTAATGTAGCACATTTTAGGTGTGCAATATTTACTCCCTTTTGTGGCTCCAGACTGTCCACTACTTGTGCAAGGGGAAAGGACCAATATGAACACATCCTTAACACAAACAAACTTCTGAAACTTGAAAATTGTATTTATACAACATAGACTTATGCAATAAATTATTTTCAGAGATCTTTGTTATGGTTATAGGATGAAAATTAAATTAATGGTGATACGACTGTGATTGTCTAAATGTTTAAGAGACTCTGAAATGGAGTACCTGTGGTTTTCTCAATAGAAGAGCTATCAATATCTGATTCCACAAATATGGAATCAGAAAACCAAAAAGGTCTCCTGCATTACCTCAGTAACTCTACCGGGGTACTCGTGATTTTTGCTTCTAGAATGAGCCAAGTGATGGTGCCATACATCTCTGCAAGTACTATTAGAAGAATATGGAAAAGACAAAACAGCTGTGATCGGGACTATATGTGTTCAAATGTGGAGTGGACTGCTATGAGTTAGAGCAAATCAGCTTTAACTGAAAAAGGTAAACAGGTGAAGTAAGTTCCTCTTCAATGTTACTGGTACTAACACTCAGTGTAAAGATGGCAGCAGCACTCATCTTCTTCCTCCTCCATGTCTTTCAGAAACTAATGCCTTATTAGGCTATGGAATGAGGCACATGGTTTGACCATGATGGTGCCTTAGATCAATGCGTTATTAACCACAACCCAAAGTTATCCTGACATGCCATCAAAACCCAACAAAATATGGTTTAATGTCTCTTTGAACTCGGATGAGAATACCTCAGGCTGGATTTGTGAGCCATAATGAACAGCATGTTAGCACCATTCCTCTGCCTATTTGGGGCACCTCTCTTATGAAATCAAAGAACCTTATTTGGACCCTCCTCTGGATAAACCAGTGGTCCCGCCCATTGTGCTGTGGCTTCGTTATGATTGGTCCATTGTGAAGGAAGAAAAGCATACAGCTTTTTTTCAGCACCCCTCTCTCGTGTGTCATATCATTTGTTTAAGGTGATTGTGACATAAGATGTAGGGATGTAACCTTCATCCCCATTATTCCTACGAACGCGAGTCCAACCATCCCCTTTGTCCTCTTCTACAACAGCCAGGACCTCACCCTCCTGCATAGAGATGGTCCCTTCACTGGCCCCTGCAATGACAGCCCAGATGATGACACACAGCACTGTGAAGCAAGGCCAATGCTGATGGACATCCTGCCTGATTTGGATTCTGGAAGCACCACATCATTCTAGTTTGGCTGGATTAAAAGTAGAGCTACTAGACAAGGATCTGTCAGAAAATACATTTTTGACACAGGATATTTTGTCAGTAAATGGCATTTATTAATAGGCCATTTTAATATCGCATAAAAGTCATACCTGTCAGATCAAAAGAAAAGCTGAAATAATTATGAACAAATTTTACAATTATACATTCTTTGTATTTGCTTGTAATAGTCAACCAGCAGTTTCACTTCCTGGGAAAAAAGCATTACCTCAAGCAAAACAAACCATATATTACATAAATAAAGTATTTATTGCACGGCTTCAAGGAGCAGAGCTAAGATGTAGAAGCAGTTCCTAATTTTTTAACAAGATTATCTGTCATAACCCTAAGTGTAATAAATTTAATGGCTACATTAGTCATCTTGCACAATATTGAAATTTCAGACAAAGCACCCTGATACGCACCTGGGAAGTTGTACATAGCTGTGCAGCTCCCAATAGGAGCAGTTAGTTCCTCATCCTCAAAGTCATCATCAAATTCAGCATAGATGGCTTGGGAGGCATCAGGAGTACTTTCATCAGAGTGAGCTCCATCAGGACTGGAGAGAAAAATACAGGGATGACACAATATCTGCCTGTGAAGAATATCAAATCTGTGTGTGGAACTTGGTGGTACCTGTGTAGATCATGGGCTCCATTGTTGTTGAATGTGTGTGCTTTATAGCGTGGCATATCCCGACCTCCAGCCTCGGTGAGCCAATTCTAATAAAGTGAAGAGACACGAGGAAAAGCAAAGAGAGTAATACAATGTTTTTTATGAGATAGAGCATATAAAATAAGTGTGCAATTAGTTCCAAACACCATAAAAAAATCTAAATGATTTTTAAAAATTCATTTGAACCTTTCACGAAAATAATTACGAAGAAAAGAAATTTCACTGAGCAGCTTAATTGTGCTTTGTAAATAAATACAGCTTTAATAAAGAGCTTGCTTCCTGCAAAAACGTCATAAAAGTTACAAGTAACACTGTTATGAAGGTGACACATTTAGCAGGTTAGGGAATCATAAATGAAGCATCCACAAATGGCACACTCTCTAATATTCTATAATGTTTTCAGTCTTATTTGTCTTTGTCTGCTTTTTTTTTTTTAAAAAACATAGTACGAGCATCAAATTCAACCTAAAAATTATATTGTCAGTGAAAACAATGAAAACTGTTTTGTTGTGATTTTGTCATCTAAATAAAATGTACACATTTTAGTTTCTCTTGCATTAATGGGGATGCGTTACATTTTCTGTAGAGGACATTTGTATTTTGTGATTTAAAAAATATCACATCATACTATATAGTGGGGGAAAAAATGGGAAATTAAAGTTTTAGCCTGCAATATGTTGAGACATTCCTGAATTAACAAAGACTGAAGATTAATGAACCATTAACAATTGAATTGCCTCACTGTTGCTTAAAAAAGGGCACCATTATTAGATTCAAATATAGTACTTTAAGTGACAAGGAATTCATGTCATCTTGTAATATGTTAAGAGTTGCAGCCTCAGCTTGTAATAGCAGCAGAAAAAGGAACTACTGCAGTCATAATGACAATATAATAATAAGTTAAAATGAACAACATCACTCAGGATTACCTCATACTTGTTGAGCTCTGCCCTGAGTCGCTCTATATTCTGGGACGTCTGGCTGATTTGGGATGCCAGACTAGCAGGGTCTCCCATTTGAGGATTTTTTTCATAAACATCTTTCATCTTCCCCAGGGCCTCACTGAGAAGAGGAGAGGGAGGAAGATAGAGGAACAAGGGAGAAAGAGGGAAAGTGACTCTCAGTAGAAATCAGTTCCCTGCAGAGCTTATGGTTGTGTAAACAACCCAAACACTCACAAAGACACTCCACACATACACAAGCTGATATGCACTGCATTAATATTACATCTACACTGCCACCTGAGAGGATCTAATGGAGACAGTTATTAATACGCTGGAGGAAAACAAACACACACCTCTGATCTACTTCCTTCTGTAGCTCTTTGTATATTTCATCTAGTTTCTGTTGCAACCTCTTCCTGCGCTGTTCTGGAGGAAGATGGGCAAAGTCCTCTGTTACCGTAGGCTGCAAGAGTTCACAGGAAGGGAGGGTTAAGAATGACCTTTGTTTGACAGTGAAGTAGCGGTTTCATAACAGCAACCACGGTGAGAGAAACAGGCACCTACAGAGCCACAACACGCCTGCAGTTTGAGTTCAGCTCAACGGTCGATTTTTAACAAAACAGACATTAGTTTTATAGATCCCTTTTGTAGATTTGTTGGCTTCAATTTAATGTAAAACAAGTGATGCACAGTCGGGAGTGAGCTGAACCCAAAACCACCACCCATGAACCAACAAACAGAATAAAGCACAGTTTTCTTACTTTCTGCTTCAGTAAATAAAGTCTTGGAATGAAAAGGTGACCCAAGAAAGTGCAAAAAAAAATGAGTATGCCATTTCCAAGCTGGATACTGATTTTCTCATTTTCCTTTTGCTACAAAGCTGTCTTCCCTTAGACTACCACTAGATGGCCACCTCTTCAATACAAACTTGAGATGATGACCCTTCGGCACATTAACACATTGTTGGATGCAGCATCTTGAGGGTCTTCAGCACAAGAGAAGAATCTTTAGAAGAATTTAAAGAAATCCATTGCTGTAATGAAGAGGAGGCCATTTAAGTTAATCACCCAAATGAGATCCCCACACCAGCTCTAAAGTCCACATTACCATAATCCTCTCTGGAGTAAACTTCTGAGGGAGAAAGAAACAGTATGTGTGTAGAAAATCTCACAATAACTTTATATGATTCTTGCTTTCAACCCTAAAAAGTTCTTACTTACTTGTTTGTTACAAATACAAACAGTGGGGAAGACACGGTCAATAATTCTATATGTTTAGGTTTTAAAAAGCTACATATTCTATTCATCTGAGGAAGTCACTCATTCTTGCAGAAGACATGAAGACAGAATTATGTACAAGCCCCGCCTGGTGTCCAGCGTGTGAACCATCTCGTTTGGTGACTCACCGATCTTCTAAGAGTCCGGAACGAGGAGATTCTGGGTTTGACTGTCTTATTGAT
>JAPTYR010149351.1:0-18379 GCA_029814505.1 Siphamia roseigaster | reverse complement strand
TGTATCCTTGTGGTGCTGTGGTTTAGTTGGTTAAGCGCTTGTCTAGTAAACAGGAGATCCCGGGTTCAAATCCCAGCAGTACCTTCAAGAAAACCCTCCGAACAGTTGGCGGAGGTCTGCTCTCTCCGAGAGCTTTTCTAGTTGGAACTGTGTAGGAGGTTTAATTGCTGTGTTTTTGAAATGTGGTGTACGGTATGCCCTATTGGAGTATATGGCATGACTAGGTGGCTAGCGTGGGTAATACGATATAATCAAACTTTCTCAAAACGCATCCAATTGTCGTGATTTTGCTCTCAGGTGATCGTAGTTCATCTCAAACATGCAAAAAAACACCAGATAATCCCTTTAATAATGCATTTTTTTCCTGATGCAAAGACTGACTATGGTTTATTGGCTTCCCAAACATGACTTTTAAATGATGATGATACAGTTTACCAGTCAGTAAGCTAGTGTAAGTTAGCTTTAGCTCACCTCTGACTCTTTGGGGCTCATAATTCTGCCTCTTTTTTCTAAACATGGTCACTTCTGGCTCAAAAGATCTAACTTCTGGCCATATTGAAGACTACTTGCTTCAAAACAGCAATTCAGTTATGAGTGCATGACATCATAGTCCCTCTGTCCCCTAATTATATATATAGTCTATGGTTTATTTTCAACATAAAACCCTGTATAAGGTTATGCTCAATGTTTGCTATATGTTTTATGTTTGTTTGTTTACCTGCTGTTTCAATGTTCATTCCATTCAGCATTCAATGTATTCATACCAACAGTTTTATCGGACCGTTAGAGGGAGTAGTGAGTCACTCTGTTGGCCTCCACTGGTGAGAAAAATAACCCATGGTGATCCAAATTATCACAAGATAGGATGAGAACCATAAGGAAACAACAGTTAGTGTCATCACTCGGAAGAAGCACTTGTTGTTTTCATGAACAAAGCTCTACTGTAAATGAAAAGAATGGAGTTTGGTAATGAAATGACACAAAGCGTAATTGTGAATTTTATGAAGGTATGAACTTATTATTATGTGACATTGTGTTTTCTAAGTTGTCTGTCAATCCACAGGTCATACTAAACTGTGACTGATATTCGGACCTTGTTTGGATGATTCCATTCCGATCTTTAGTGCAGCTATTGAGAAAATCCATACAGATTTATGTTTTTACTGTGGCTGTTTTCTGTCTAAAAACAGAGTTACTTTAACAGAGCTATAATGGAAATGATAAACTGGCCAATGTGAAGATCATAAGACACTAAATTGATTTATTTGAAGGGGGGGGGGAAGCATGATGATACCATAGTAGAGATGTATGCAGCATTAAACAATGAGCTTTTTACTTTCTTCAATGTGTGATACAGAGTGTGGATACAGTACATAGCATTGATTTATTGGTAGAGGTATTCTGGTACACAAATTCATCCCACTGTTGAGAGTCTGGAAGGCCAATTCTACATATAACCTCTTTAATCCCATTTTTATTTTTTGCTTCTATGCAGCAGCAACAGGATATGACTTTAAGTACTTCACTCAGAAGTGAGTCAGCTACAGTCAACAAACAGCATGTAGTAGAATAGATTCCAATATAAAGTCCAGGTAAGTATATATTATGTTTGATTCTTACATAGCCAGGCACAACAAACTCCGCCCCCCTCGCAAACATTTTACCTGATTTTCCCAATCTCTTATCATTGCAAAAACACATTTTTGGTCTTTCATCGACTGTGTATTTCATTGATTGTTTGTTTTTTCAAATCAATTATGTAAAGCCCTATGAGACAACCTTGTTGTGATTTAGGGCTCTACAAATAAAATTGAATTGAATTGGGGACTGTGACCTTGACCTTTGACCTACATTCACAAAAAAATGTAATGGGGTCTATTCTGGACTACCTCGAACCTTTCCTGAAAATTTTATGGAAATTGGTCAAGTAGTTTTTGTTGCTGACAATCAGACAGAAAAACAAACAAACTAATGAAAATCGCTTGTAAAGCGAGTGGTTGTCGAAATCGAATCCATATAAAAGATGGTTACAATTGACGATGATGATTTATCAACTTTCGGTCATGACGAGTGTAGCCTATTCGATGTAGAAATCTCTCAGCTACCTTTTGCACTAAACCGCGAGTTTCTACGACGAATTTTGACGAAGTTAGAGCGCTTTTAAAGATTTTTAGTTTTTCGTGACCTTGACCTTTGACCTAGATTCATGAAAATCAATAGGCTTCGTACCTAGATGATGCTCTATATGATCCCAAAATTTGGTGACGATCAAGTGCATAATTTCTGAGAAAAACATGTTTGTGACGTACAAACAAACATGAAAACAAGAAAACAAACTCTTAACCGAACCAAGTAAGAAGGTTGTCGAGTTCGACAACCAACAAGCCAAAAACATTACCCCTCTCCCCATTCGGGGGACAGGGTAATAATACTTTCTTAGATCAGTTAGACTTTTTTCCTTTAAATTATTATGAGCTACACATGTCTCCTAACTTTTTTGAGAATAGCTGTAATACTCTGAGTCATTTGTTGATGGTAAATGCAGTCTAATTTTCTTTGTGTCTGATGCAAAAAACATGGTGATAATAGATTTTTTTTTTCCTTTTAAGTGCTTGCCTCTATTTCATACTTTGAGCTCTGACATTCAAAGTGCATCTTGTTTCCATTTAATTTGCAACAAAGTCCAGAAACACATCAGCGTGTTGTGTTTAGCTCTTCCTTGTTAGCCTGCATGGTGACCTCTTCTCTACACATTGCCTTTTTTGAAGCTGTGAAAATAGGTGCCAAAAACTAAAACCCAGACACTTTTCTGTTAGTGGCTAAAACATTGTTGTGAGCACATACGTCAATGCTTATTGATTGTTCATATGTGCATTTACAGTATGTTGACAATAAACTCTGACTACTTCCACAGTGACAATCAATCAGACCTAGACAAGACAGAAAGACTGACAGACAGACAGATGTTTCTGGGTAAACAGTGAATGCTCCAATCAGAAATAAATCTATAAATGATAAGTGAAGTCACTTAACCTGCCCTCACACACACACATCCACTAAGGAACAACAGCAGACTGAGGAAGGAGGTTTTAAGAAAGAGAGGATGGACAGCAGACAGGCAACAGGGTAAAAGACACAAACAATCTCAAATAAACATACACGCACGCACACATGCACACACACATGCATTGTGATTACCACTCGTGCACAGTAGTGATGCAACAGCACAGAGTAGCATCACTGTCATGGTGTGTACAGATATGCAGAGGTACAATATATAGCACTGTATCGTATGTATGCAAAGATGATGGGAAAAAGTATTTTATGTGTGAGAATTGAAGGGTTTGATTAAAAAAATATGTGAAAACAGAGTGAAACATAAGACAAAAGAAGAGAAATAAGTTTCAGCTTCTGCTTACTAAAAGAAATTCTGCCATCCCACATAAAGGGTGCAAAAATACATGGCAAAGAGGTCGAAAGTAATTAACTGCTATTTATCAGCTGTCAGCTGTAAGACATGCTTTGCAAAATAAATACTCTGCTCATCTCTATATAATGTCTGCAAATATAATATTTGGTCATACTTTCCCATGATATGCTTTAGAACCTTTACTTCCATTTGTTTTTCCCAAACTGAGCATTTTTTCTGTATCTATAGGAGCATTCACTCGCTAACAATTGTGAAAAATGTTTGTCTCTAAACTAAGGCTGTCAGAATTAACGTGTTAATGCAGATTAATCCATCATCATGATTCATCTGATAAAACGTTTTCATTCAATTAACTCATCTGCTGTGCAGAATGACACATTTCAGGCAGTTTGTCGAGCAGGGGTAGGTAACTCCAGTCCTCGAAGGCCATCATCCTGCATGTTTTAGATATTTCCTTCTTCCAGCACACACCTGGAAGCCATTACATAGTTATCAGGCTACAGCAGAGCTTGATGATGAGCTAATCATTAATTGAACCAGGTGTGCTCGAAGAGGGAAATATCTAAATCATACAGGATACTGGCCCTCGAACACCAGAGTTACTCTGAAGTAGTGTTACTGTTGCCAGTGGTGTAGTCCAGGATATACAACAGTGGTTCCCAAATCCGGTCCTCGGGCCCCACTGCCCTGCATAGATGTAACCCTGCTCCTACACACCTGATTCAAAGGATGACTTCATTATCAAGCTCTGCTGAAGCCTGATAATGACCCACTGCTTTGAATGCGGGGCAGTGGGGCCTGAGGGCTGGATTTGCCATATGGTATTATATGGCATGCACCTATTTATTTTTCAGTCAGCATTACATATACCCACTTCTAAATCCCCCTAATGCTCACTATTCAGTAGCATCTGCAAGACAAATTGTCAGTTTTTCCCCCAGGATGGTGAAGTCATGACATGCCCTACTCTGACTCTAATTGGCTAGTACTTGCTGCCTTCAACATTTAGATTAGTTAACTTTAAATATCAGGTACTGATGAGCCAATCAGAGGCAGGTAGTCTGAGTAAAATATTACTAACGAGCGCTGTCCACCTCTGGAACCTGATTGGATGCCTCAGGTGCCATTGCCACCTTAGTTGATTGACAGTTAATCGATTAACTGATAACTCATCGAAAGATGTGTGAAATGTGGATGAAAAAGGCAGAATAAATGTCTTTCAAGTGAATGACACACATTGAGAGAACCTACTTTCATGGAATTCATAACTGAGGTAAGTTTTGGGTGGTTTTTAAATGAGTCACTGTTACTGGTCATATGACTGCACATTTTGAGAAGAAGAGATTGTCACCATTCGTTGAACTGCGTGACTAGGCTAATGTTATGAAAGGCTACATTTGCCCCATATTGAATACATTTGACATTCATGCAGGCTGGTAGTGTGACGAGTAATACCCACAAACTGCTCCTGATCATGTTGTGATCATTTTATAATCATGATCAAAACTACAAATGGATTTTTGGGTAAATAGAATGGTCTGACGTAATGAAAAAGGGCAAAAATTGAGAGTGTACCCACCTCTCCAGGGACCACTACACCATTGACCGTTGCACATGTGCAAATGGGCACTTGGTCCAGCAGTGTCAGGAGGCAGAACCACTAATAAAGAAGGAAATTTGAGTACAAAACCCCCCAACATGGAACAGTTGTTTGAAGTTGTTTTTGTTGAAACTGCTTTAGTCATATAATAAATATGCTCAGTGCATATATTTTCCCTTTCTTTCCTCAGTCTGTTTGCTTGTGCAAAATGAAACGGATGACAAATGAATGACATTTAATTGTGATTATTCCAAATTAATCCACAGCAACCCTGAGATTAATTATATTAAAAATTGTAATCTTATGACAATACTACTCTCAACTGTGGTTCAAAAATTTTGATTTAAAAAATACTGTTATCAATTACTTAAAAGAGGAAAAATAATTAATAAGTCTGCCTTCACGGCCCAGTAGATAGTGATCTGACACCTGTATTTTGTCCTCCCACTCATTTGCTGAGAATCGCTGCATACTCCTTGCGTGGAATTTTTTATTGAACTCTGTGATGAGCTGGGAGCCAGTGTTTGATAGACTCAATTTCTAAAGCTAATCGTGTTGTTCACTGTTGTAGTTGTAGAGGAGCAGAAAGGAAACTCTGCAGTGTGCAGGAGGATTTGTGGAAAAGGTATTCTGAATCCTCTTCACAGAAATCATCAGTCAAGCCTTTATTACCTCCGCCAAGGAGGTTATGTTTTTGCTGGTGTTGGTTTTTCTGTTTTTGTCCACAATAACTTCGGAATGGATTTTGCTGAAATCTTCAGGGAATGTGGAGGATGGTCAAAGGAACAAATGATTCAATTTTGGTGATGATCTGAAAGAACACCACCATTATCAAAAAAATACAATTTTGTAAATAACTACTGAACTTATAATGATATCAACATGAATCCACTTACTAGAGGTACATTTCATGGTCAAGGAATCTAAAGATGTACACGAAATAATTGTAGGACTGTTATTTTAGGTGTAAATCCCAATATGAGGGAAACTGAGCTGCTTGGCAGAGGTCTACACTCTCCAAATGCTTTTTTTTTTCTAACTGTAACCCAGTAGTATAAGTTCCCAACCTTTTTCGGCTTGTGACCCCATTTTAACAAATTTCTGGTGACCCCAGACATTTAAACCAGATCCTTTTTTTTCTAAAATGTATGTTTTTGATCATGTAATATTTTGCCATACTATGTTGTGCTTTCTTTTCTAGCTATGGATTAAAACAGTCAAGAACCTGTTCACTCTTTGGATAATAATAATAATAATAATAATAATGATAATAATAATAATAATATAAAAGCAATTAATACATTTAATATTCTTTGCATATCCAATACATTGAACCATGAATTAAGGAAAGGAAATGAATGTAAAAGCACTCACAACAGGAAAAGATGGGTGCAGTGTATTTGTTGGTGCTTAACTGTAGTATCTCCTCATTTTGCTTATTTGGAGAGAGAAAGAGAGCCTCGTTCTCAACCCATACAGTAGCTTTTAGGCCGCTGGTCTGGATAGAATAACAGAAAAGAGCTAGGGTCATTACTCACATTGGAGGACTCTATTAGGCAGCAGTGTACTAAGCTAAATGTACACACACTCACACATGTAAGAGCACACACTCACACCCTGAGGTGTGGAGAGAGTACAATAAAGTGCATGTGTGTGCATGTGTACAGGCCAAATGTGTGCCTCTACAAACCTGAATTATGCTTAACTGCAGGGATATTTTTGTTCTGTAAAAAATACACACATACCCACATGCTTTGTGCACTCTTTGTAATCTAGCACGATTACAGGCAGTTTCTCATACATTAGAGGATGAATATTATGGAGGGCAGGGGGAGATACTGTAGGACTGCTGAAGGGGTAATTTCACTGAGAGGGCATCTGTGGTATTTATAACCAAACGATTGAACCGTTGAAAGCGTACTTCAGTTCATAAGTTCATGATCTGATCACTGATGTATTCTAATGGAAACTGGATAGGATACCATAATGCACAGCTTCCCTTCAGCTGGATGTTGGAGTCTGCTCTATAGAAAACTTTGTTTTTCCTCACCTTGTCAGAGCTGAGCCAAAATTTTCCTGGGTTAAAGTTGGGTTAGCTCTGGTCAAGGCTCATGACTTCACTTTGGCGGTAATAACCTGTCAACTGTTTCATATTAGGAAGCGTAAAAGCCTACATATACACTTGACAGAGCTGACAGATGCTGACATGCCACTGCATGCAGTCACAGGCCCTAAATGAGGACCTAACGGCGTAGATGTGACAGAGATGTGGCTGTGCTCTGCTCGCCACAGCTCACACTGCTTACAGTTAACTGGCTGTTAAGGAGGCAGACAAGGAGAGATAGACAGAGAGAAACTGAAAAAGAGGACAGATTGCATAGGTTTACCTATATACAGTATATCAGCAGGAAATCAGATTATAATAAACAGTGTTTTCAGGCGAACAGATGCTTGAAGGGTGATAACAGGAGAGTCTCCCTTGAGAACAGAATGTATAAAATGACCAACTTCACAATTTGATGAAACCCATTTATGTGTGTGCGTGTGTGGATGTGTTGGTGGATAACAGAAGCTCTCAGCAGGTATCCTGGCCTCTCCCACCCTCCTGCTCCCCAGGCGCAGCACACTGATGACATCAGTTAGTGTGAAAGTGGCCATTAGTTCCACCTCATCACTGTGGGACAAATATAGCTGCACAAGGCTTTCATCAGACATGGAGGACAGCTGTAGTGAGGGGGTGGGAAAGGAAACCTGGCCAGATGATGATACACATTCACCGTATCCCTCCACCTCCCCAATTCTCACTTCTCCCACTCCCTTGCGATCACACTGTCACCCTTGAGAATGATAACACCTTACGTCTGCAGCATATAGGCACATGTGGCATAACGCATACACACATTCTATATAAAAGGCTAATATACACACACACACACACACACACACACACACACACACACACACACACACACACACACACACACACACACCTGTTTACCTAATTCTACATTTTGTCCATACAAAAATATTCAAATTTTCATATGATTATGTCAGTCTTAAAATGACGCTTCGCTGCACTTCCATGAAAAGTCCTGCTTTTGTAATACCTTATGCTGCATTATCAAAACACAGTAGCGACAGCATACAATACCATTGTCACTTTATGTCAAAACTGAAGACAAAGGATGTCTCTTTTCAGCGCTTAGTCCTGATTCTATTATCTTTGGACCAGAACCAGTGATAATATTTTTTTTCTCCTTTTTTTTTTCCTTTTCTAGTCATCCCACTAAAACTTCATTTTGTGGCAGAGTATAGTATTTATTTTCTACTCACTCCTCGAGTATTACCTAATATATTACATGGCTCAGGGATTACGTTTGTCAGAGAATGGCAGAATAAAGTCAATACGATTAAGTTATGGTCAGTGCTGATGTACTGTGTAAAAGCAATGTTTCTTCTCAAAACAGGTGGCTGAGTTGGTCCGGTCATACACCTGGCCTCTGCCTTTCGAATGACAGGTGGTGGAGTCACTGCAGGGCACATCTGGGCCGCTAAAGGGGGGGAGGCGCACATGTCATATTCGGCCTTGCTCTCTCTCAGCTTTTGAAGTATCATAATAAGACACAGGATGGCCCTGACATTATCACAGTTTACTGATTTTACATCCATTTTATTGTGGTACTCATCACGAAAATGTACGGCAACATCACCAAAATGAAAGCCACGTTATATCTGGCAAACTGATTAAATGTATATTCTGCCAAAAAGCCTACGTACATGCACACACACTATCAGCACTGTAGTTGTTGCCTCTAATCAGAACTGTGACAACCGGGTACTTGCTGTGAAATTCTGAACTAAGCAAAACAAGTGACTCTGAAATGCCCCCTGACGCTTAATACTGATATGGAAATAGTCATGTTGGTGAGAAACAAATGGGGAAAAATCAGAGCAGTGCAACACTAAACACTCCTATTGCGCTACTACCGACCTTGTATATAGTGATCATGCTCATCAAAAGATTTATTTTGCATTTTCTGTTTGACTTACTATGATTTAAGCAGCCTCTAATGTAAACTGATCCATTTGCTGCAGAACATTTATCACTCTGATAAAAACAGACAAGTCTCAGAGAGGCATGACCACATTTATTTACTCTGCTTCAGAGACCCTACTTAGGGATTGCATATGATAGTCAGACTCGCAGACAAAAAGGAAAACAACTCGAGCCCACTTACTAGCCTTGACACATAAAGACTTATGAGGACCTGTTTGCATTTCAGAGCCACCCAGGTGCCTTTTGTAAAGCTTTAGTGTACTTGATGCTGAGTTGAAGAGGTGTCATATTTGGAGGTACTTAAGCATGCACTGTTTTGTTGTCTGTTCAAAGCCATCTACTTCAAACAAGCATAGCTTATTAAGTAGAGCTAAAGTTGCCAGGACACCTGTAGATTATTGTAGAAGTGATGTGTCAAAAATCTCTTTTGTGCCACAAATAATTTCAAAGATGCTTGTGAGTTGTGCCGCTCTTGCATCTCATGTGTTTTGAACAGATATGCAGCTAACGCACAGACAGAAGATTCACACTCTTTGTGACATCTTGATTATCTATTATGTGCTTGTGTTTGTGCAAGTATTGATGTGCAAAGCAGAACATCTATTGTTTTTTCTTGAAAACTGACAGACTACCACACTTTGTCCAGGTTTGTTGTACTTTGTGCCTGAAGTTGTGTCAGCCTGTGAGATGTCAAGCACATTTCCTGAACACAATTCCTGTATAAATGTTGCAATCTGCCTGAAATGTAACTGTGAGGAGGTTGGAAATCAAGCAGTTTAAATATATCCTACTTATCCCCAAAGACTCAACAGGTGTCAAGTGCAAGAGGCAGAACAGCACAGGAGAGAGCACCTGACGACGGTCCCAGTGTTCTCTATTGGAAAGATAAAAAAGCCATCCCAGCGAGGCAGAGTGAGGCTCTGAACATGAGATCAATGGAGCATATTTAAAAGACATTAGAGAGCAGGCCTCCTGTCACATTCCTGTGATAAAGTACAGGAATCAAGCCTTCCAGCATACAGTACCATGTCTCTATGAAGGCGATTCTCCTGTGTCTTTGCCTCCCGTGCCTTGTCTCCAGTGGAGGAGAATGGATGATGGCCAGTGGTCTCCACATGCTACG
This sequence comes from Siphamia roseigaster, assembly GCA_029814505.1. Taxonomy (NCBI): domain Eukaryota; kingdom Metazoa; phylum Chordata; class Actinopteri; order Kurtiformes; family Apogonidae; genus Siphamia; species Siphamia roseigaster. The sequence continues at coordinate 8,169 of JAPTYR010149351.1, read as the reverse complement.
TTGGGTTCTGGGTCGTCCTATCTGACACTAGGCTCTCCCCTGACGCTGGGAGATGTCAAAGAGTGAGGGCAGAGGAGAATGGATGGCTGCTGGCTCCGGAGCCCCTCGTTCACTCTCTAACTTGCTCACATTAAAGAAAGTTCTAATCACTGCGGGGACTTGGCCAATGATGTGCTTATCAAACGGCATATTTCAAAAAGGCATCTTAAAAGGCCCGAGGGCGAAGAGGCAATAAGAGCACATTTGTATGTGGATGAAAGGGAAAAGTGTAGACAGACCTTGCATCAGAATACAGAGGGGGGGAGATCATTAGCATCTCCAGCAAAATATGCACTACCACAGAGAGTGAGAGCGATAGCGGCAGTGGGATGGTAGTGGGATGGGGTTGTAGGGCTGAGGGAGAGAGAATGGTTCTTTTTCGCCATTCGTCCTTTTTTGTTTTACACAGCTCCCAAAAAGAATAAGAGAACAAATACATTTTTGAACAAAAGCAGGCCTCTTGAAGTGGAAGCCCACTGGGGGTGTGAGGTGGGTCCACAGTGGGTTACAACAGAGTGAAGCCACAACTCCACTCCCACCTCCCTAAATATAACAGGCCCAGTGCGTGAGCTTTGATATGCGAGGAAAAGTCTAGAATCAGAGTCAGAACATAGAGGTGACACAATTCCTTCATACTTTGAGGGATATTGGCTATCTGTCTTTAGCCAGTTGTGACTCATGCAGGCCCTTAACCTCTGCTGTGTAACCAATACTGGCTGAAATATTTGCTCAACATCAGAACAAGCTGAGAAGAGTACAGTAGTTTTCACACCAATGAGAAGAATTTACTAAAAGAATGTGAAAGTTTTCACACAAAAAAACTGCTCAATTGATTTGCAGCCAGGGACCAAAATAATACCATAAACAATGACAGGAAATGACAGATTTGAAATTTCCAGCCACATAAGGAAGCTTGAGATTTGCCCATAAAAGCTGGATTTGTGTCTCAGTGAAGAACATCATTATTTAAACATCAAAATGATTTAAGTCAGCAGAGAGATCAACCACAGCGCTGATTTATGTTTGTGTGATTCGGTGTTGTGTCTCATCTTATGTGTGTGTATTTCGGTTATTTATTGATTTTCTCTGTGTTGTATTTTTGGAGAAAATACACAGTTGTTACCTGCTGTTGCTATTTTTTTTTTTTTGCTGGAATTTACTACAATATATCATCTGGGAGTGTTTATAGGCATTCAGCCATAACACACAACCGGTGTGTCCAGATAGATGCTTTTCATGGGGACACTAAGGAGAAACAAAGTGGAGCAGTGTCTGCTAACACTGCATTTCATGCAATTACACACTTGCACATCACTTCAGCAACATACAGACACACAGCAGGAAACGACCGGGCAGATTCTATAGACAGGCACAGTGTTTATATTGCACACAAATGCCTGCACACACATGCACACAAACACACACAACACATCAGACCCAATTTAGAAAGTCAATTTGGGATCAGGAGACCAATTATCTTAATTATTTTCCCTTTCCCTCCATTACTGTCTTCTGCTTGTTTTTCTCCTTTCTATTTTAGCTGTGTTTGCATTTGAGTGTTTTGGTTTGTGTATTTCACAATGCAAAATGGCTCCAAAGCTTTGGAAGAAAAACTTAGGAGTGTTCTTGTCATAAGCTAAAAACCAAGCTGTTTTATTTTCATACTCAAACATGTAGCAAGAATTTCTTGCCTAAGGAACAGTGGTAGATGAATAATGATGGTGCGACAAAGCTGTTATTATATTCTGCTTGAAAACCAAAAGAAACAACGGCTAAACCTTCAGGGCCAAGTGTGTTCCGCTGCATTCGTGCAACAATTCAACCTAACATACACGGATATTGCCCAATTGTGTGTAACTGCTCATTCAGTAGGAGGTGACAGCATCTCGCCAACCACATTTGTGGGGAAGAAGGTAATTATGATGTGATGGATTTCACCTGCACCTTGTGAAAATAACCCTGTGCATGTCTAAGCACAATCAGCTAAAAATGTCCTTTCCAAAAAAAAAAAAAAAAGGAGGGAAAAAAATGAATTCTCCAACACGAACCAGAGGAAGAAAATTAATTTCTACTATTTTGCCAAAAGATCAAATTGCTAGACGTCTATGTATAAAACATCCAGTGCATATCAGAAAATCTTAAATGAAATGAAATAACAGATAAGCTTAATATCTTCAAGAGCTTGTTGGATCTAGATAAGAATTCCTCATCTGCAGTGTTTATAGGCATGGGAGTCATGCGTTCGTGTTATCATTAATGCAAGGTTCAACTGGAGAACAGCAATTTAAACAGTTTCCTTAAGATTATGCTTCACAAATGCTTCTTAAATTAAACAATGGTTGTCTGTGATGTGAAGTTGTGGTCCTAATAGATTGCATACAATTAACATATAAAATGATAGAATATGTCTCGTGTGAATGATCAGAGAAAGTGGTGATGAAATTAAAAGTGGGATGTAATTTAACAAAGATTTTTCCTGCTGAGATGGATACAAGAACCAATAGAAATATTTAAAACACAGTAGTCAAACAATAAAGTATGAAAACAAATATACATATATTCATATTTTTATTTATATTTCATTTCTGGAAGGATATCTTGTACACCAAATATCCCATTGGCAGTTAAGCGCATTCAATGTGTTTAGAAGCCAGAAACAGTCACTTGTTTTAACAAACACAAATACAAAATAAAGATAACCACAAAATAATGAACTGCATGTATATAACATACAAAAGAATCCCATGCCTACTCAGTAGGTAACTTCAACATTCCAGCTCTTGAAGATGTGGATATTTACACTTAAGTTTTACAAAAATATACTTTATAATTTTTCTCCTTTTTGCTTACATTCTAACGAAATGAAGCGGTGCCCTCATACCTCGTCCCTTTTCCTCCCTCTGAGTAAGACTTACATTCTGTAACAAAAATATTCCCTCAACCCTTAAGGCGAGATGCAGTGCATCCTCTCTCGTGCACAGCCGTGTCACAACATCAGCAAGGCTTCACAAAAGGCACCAAATAACGGGAGCGTTTGTCTTGTTTAGTTTTTTAAAAATGTTTTTTTCTTTTCTCTATTTTTCCATATATCCAAGCGATATGTTACATGTGAGAAAGAGAGAAAGAGATAGTACCAGTGGATGATATTTACAACAGAAACTAACATCACTCTTACTCATGCTTGAATACTTAAGTGCTTTTTTTTTTTTTTCAAACAATGTCAAAACGTATCACAGCATCATCACTACATAATAGAGAAAATATGTAGAAAATATGGCCCTGCTCACTTCAAATAATACAATGCAAATATGCAAATAATTTTTCACATCAATGGTACCAAAGAATGATAAAAACAAAACATGGCACATGTACAATATACATATATGGTAGCTTATGTATATCATTCAGTGTCTTTTGTAATATTTGAGTGCCTACAAGAGCAAATGTGCCTTTGCACTTCAACTGCTGGAAATCTTCTCTGTATTTGTTTGTCTCTTGGTTTTGTGTACCTAATCATAGAGACCCGTCAGTGCTGGCTTCTACTCCCCATTTGTTGAGTCCCTTATGCATTTGAAGTGCTGCATTTGTTTTACAAAGACAGAAAAAAAAATCCCTTTTTATCTTCTATAGTCTTTGCCCAGTCCTTGACACATGTCTTTTTCACTCTTTCAGGTAAATCTCAAGATTCACCTAACACTGCACAGGGAGCACACAGAAAAGTGCTTTTTGGAGGGGAAAACAAAGTCTTTTGATGCTGATTTCTTTCCCGTCAAAGAACCTTAAGGAAGGAGAGGTGCAAAGAGACTTTAAAAAGTTTTTTTTCTCTTTGCTCTGTCTTAGCAGATCTCGATTGTCCTTGGGGAGAGAGTGGTCTGCATGTCTGATAGTGGGGTGGGGATAGGGGAGTTGTAGATGTTGGAAGCGACCGATGAGGGGAAAGACGAGGCCACCTGGGACTGAAAGGTGTTGGACATGGACACTGATGGGTAGGTAGTGGCAACTGAAGGAGATGGGTAGGAGGTGTGGACGGGAGAGGAGTAGCAGGAGGTGACGGGTGAGGGGTAGGAGGACACTGGAGAGGGGTATGAAGTGATGGGAGATGGATAACTGGAGGCCGGTGAAGCTGCTGATACCGGTGCTGCCGTTACCACCACTGCTCCTGCCTTCTCTGCCTTCTTGTCCTTCTGCCGTAGGTGGATCTTTGTGTGCCTCTTCCTCTCATCACTGCGAGCAAATTTGCGTCCACAAATCTCACAGGCAAAAGGCTTCTCGCCGGTGTGAGTGCGGATATGTGTTGTCAGGTGGTCACTGCGGCTGAAGTTGCGCATACAGATGCGGCACTGGAAGGGTTTCTGGCCTGTGTGGATGCGGATGTGACGTGTCAGTTCATCTGAGCGTGAGAAACGCCGATCGCAGGTTTCTACGGGACAAGCATAGGGCCTCTCGTGTGGCGGTGTCTTGCTTGGCCGGGTGGGGTACTTGCGCATACGGCTCGGCTTAATCAGCTGGGACTGGTAGACACTCTTAAGGTCCTGGGAACCAGTTTGGGTGGCGAAGGCCTTGATGGTGGACAGAGGCGTCAAGGAAGGCTGACTTGACTGACTCTGGAAGGGCTTTTGGTCAGGGGGCACCAGGCTGATCTCTCCCTGCTGCTGGGGAAAGAGGTAGTCAGGAATCATGGGGACGGGAAAGCTTGTGCTGCAGGTCTTGCCATTGGGATAGGCAGGAGGAGGATACTGCACTGCTCCAGTAGAAGTTTGAAAAGCCTGGCCCTGATCAGGAAAGATGTCAGAGTTGGGGCTGGAGTAGGTTGGGGCGGCCGAGTAGATGGGATTTGGCTCGCTATGGTGGATGGAGGAACTGAGGCTGGAGCTTTGAGATGAGGAAGAGGTAGAAGCAGAGGAAGAGGAGGAGGACGGGGCTGTTGAAGAGGAGGACGATGTGGTCTGTGAAGCAACAGAGGAGGAGCTGGAGCTCGGGGGGACGTTGCTCATCAGACCGGTGAACAGACCCAGGATAGGCTCTGCCCAGAGACTGTTGCTGCAGGAGGTGGCAGGCTCCAGGGTGAAGCGGCCTGTGTATGAGATGGGGGGCAGCCTCTGGGTGGGGTAGGTCTGCTCTGACACTGGTTTCTCACAGTTAAAAGGGATATCAGGTAACGTATCTGTGGGGAGCAGAGAGAAAAGGGAAACATTAATCAAGCTGTCAGTATGTAAGCAAAGGGGAATCCAGCTAGAGTGGTGGACAGCTCAGACAAGTGCCTCCAAATAAACTTTTTACCCCCGACTCTAAAATTGCTTCTAACAAAAATCAACAGGAGCTTGTATGTAAGCTAAGGCTTCTCACACTTGCATTTTGCCTTTTCTCACTGTCACTCTTTCTTTCCTCTTCCGTTCTTGCACACACACACACACGCGCACACACATTCTTCAAGCCCATCACAGCCTGAGGCAATTGATTACTGAAACTGCAGTTCAGCTGGTTTTAGGAATGCAATTTGAATTGAGCTGTAGGAGTGTCTAGAAGCATGTGGTGACTGAGCAGTGTTTGACTCTTCAGTGAGTCGACAGGGACATAAAGCTGTCAATAATTTTTTCATCAATAATAATTTCCCTCTTATGTTTTATGTTTGTAGCTTTTATGAGTATATTTCACATTTATAATCTTCTCAAATTAAAATGTACTTGTAGCTTGTCTTTAGTCATAACTTGACAATTTACTATACTGACTGTTACAGTCTATTTTGAAAATATCTCATTACAACTTAACATTTTAATCCTAATAAAATTTTGATTTTCTACAAAAAGAGCTTACTTAACGATTTACTGTGATTTGCAGATGTGATCTATGCTTTAATAAAATGTTAGATGCAGCATACATAAAAATAAGCAAATCTCAAGCTCTTACCTCCAGCAAGGTGGTCGTACTGCTCCCCTGGCTCTCCGGAGCCAAAACCTGCACCTTCAGGTGCGGAGGCAGTAAGGAAGGGGGTCCCAGAGCTGATCATCATCACCTCCTCCAGCTTGGGGTAGTTATCCATGGGGGAGTGAGGGAAGCTCAAAGGTTCTGAGATCTGCAGGGCTGGGAGGATCATCTCGGTCTTGGCTGCAGCCATCCTCTGCTGGTGCTTGAGCTGCAGGGCTGAGGCTGCGCTGGTGACTGATGAGGAATGCACAGAGGCTGGTTACACGCTGGTAGAGTGGTGCCTCGCAGGTGGAGGAAAACACTTAGCCCAGCTTAGGGAGCGCTGCACACTTCTGCTGATATCGAGGAAGATCTGTTTGCTGCTTTGCTCCGCTCTCGTTTTCCAGCTGTCCTGTTGTTTTCCTTTTTCTCAGAGATGAATAAAGATCCACTTGTCTTTTCAGAAGAAATCAAAAGTGTCCTTTATACTCATTCCCTAAGATTCATCAAAATTAATCAACAGATTAATATTTTTTTTCTGTGTATTAAATGGTTTCTTGGAGGGATGTTTTGAATTTACTTTTGACTTTTGTTGTGATATGTCTGAGTTAGGGAGTTCTATGTTTGTCTCTCTATCTCTGCTCTAATAGTTGCTCTTGTGGGCTCTAAGGCTCTCTGAGCTGAGAGGTTTCCCCGCTCCTTTTATACCCTCTTGCCGTGACGTAGATGTCCATATTTGGAGCGAAGGAAGCCCATATTTAGGCACTGCAGTGGAGGACACATGACGCTGGCCTGGGGGAAAAGCAGAGAGCAGAGACTTTATATTAAGCACTGGCAGTAAATTGCGAAGACAACGCCGCTCTTCTTCTGTCCCGAATCAATGTATCTTCATAGCAGAACAGCTCGGCGAGACAGCAGCATAATTCTTTCTCTCTCCCCTTCGCCTCTTAGATTTGATTTGGATTTCCCATCTGTGCAGCAGGCAGCGCTGAAGCCGGAAAGCTCGGCTCCGCCGTGCCTTATAAGGTCGTGACTACATAAGGACCTATTCCGGTGGGTTTCCATTTCCCTGTCCTTATTTGGAACTTCCTGAGGCAGCGCCGATCGCAGCTTGGCAGTGAATGAGAGGCTGGAGTGCAAATCATGTCCAGCGCTCACAATAACTAATGTCAGCCACACAGTCCTGCACTTCTCTGCTTAAAACACCAACTCCAGCTAAAATGCACACTGTGAGAGAAAGAGTCTGCATCAGACAAACAACTGTCTTATTAAAGTCGAAACAATATTTATCCATATATGCAACAGTTCCACCGATTTATCACGTAAGGTTTTTCTCCAAAATAAGCAAGAATATAATACTACTTTTTAAACTATTGAAACACGTTGAAATCGCCTACTGTATGTTTTATTTTTATATGTGAATTTCATACAGTGTTGGAAGTTACAGTATTAATTCCAACACAGGAAGGAAAAAAAACAACCTATGTTTATTGATCTGCACGCCAATAATTAGTTGTAAACTAATACACTATAAATTGCATTTTGATTGAAAGTGTAGATGTTTTAATGCGAGTGCTTTAAAAAGAAAGTGTTCAAACTGCTGTTTGCAAAGTTGCTCTAAATTAACTTTCCATTTCTTCCCACAGTGGCATTGATTAATGAGAACAGATAGCCGCGGATGCTGACGAGGTGCGGGGCGATCCGTCTAATTGAGGGGTGTCCCCGGCTCAATATTCAGGGAATCTCTCTGCCACTCAGCGGCCTAATGGGCCGCATTAACAACGCTGCGCACAGCTGCCAGGACGCCTGCGGGATACCGATGTTCCCCCCGGCTGCTTCAGCTTCGGCTGGCGCGCCAGCACTCCTCGGTAGATGCTGACGGGAAATCAATGTGTTTCCCTAGCTGCTGACTGGATCTATATGCAAGCAACCTCATTGGGAAACATTGTGGGCAGGACACTCGGAGGTGGCCTGAAAGAAAAAAGAAATACAAACAAAGAAAGATAAATATTGATGCACTGGAGAGGGCAGTGCAGGTGAGATGCTCTGACTTTAAATAGACTCATTTGATTCAGATCTACGGTCATCCCAAGGGTTAGGAGTTTACCTCACTATTTATTCATGGTGACACGGTGATCATCACAGTGATAACAGATAGATAGATAGATAGATAGATAGATAGATAGATAGATAGATAGATAGATAGATAGATAGATAGATAGATAG
>JAPTYR010149191.1:0-10717 GCA_029814505.1 Siphamia roseigaster | reverse complement strand
CTGTTACATTTAGATACAGTAGTATTAATACTGTTATATTTAGATACGGTAGTATTAATACTGTTATATTTAGATACGGTAGTATTAATACTGTGACATTTAGATACAGTAGTATTAATACTGTTACATTTAGATACAATAATATTAATACTGTTATATTTAGATACAGTAGTATTAATACTGTGACATTTAGATGCAATAATATTAATACTGTTACATTTAGATACAGTAGTATTAATACTGTTATATTTAGATACGGTAGTATTAATACTGTTATATTTAGATACAGTAGTATTAATACTGTTATATTTGGATACAGTAGTATTAATACGATTACATTTAGATACAGTAGTATTAATACTGTTACATTTAGATACAGTAGTATTAATACTGTTACATTTAGATGCAATAATATTAATACTGTTATATTTAGATACAGTAGTATTAATACGGTTATATTTAGATACAGTAGTATTAATACTATTACATTTAGATACAGTAGTATTAATACTGTTATATTTAGATACAGTAGTATTAATACTGTTATATTTAGATACAGTAGTATTAATACTGTTACAGTGTCATTTCAAAGTTTGTCAGGATCTGTAACGGTGGACCCAGTTGCAGAGAGTGGACACAGGAGTTGGCAAAAATCAGAGTATTTATTCCAAAAAGAGTCGGTACTCGGGTAGTCAGAAAACTCACCAACAGTACCAAAAGGGGCAGGCAGAGACTCGTCAAAAAACCAGGAGAGCAAACAAGACTGGACTACGGTACCGACAGGGGCCAAGCAAGGCTCAGGAAACGAGGAAGAAAGACTGGTCATTCACTGAAATCAATAACTAGAAACGCTGGAGGGCTTAGTAACGGAAGACAAAAGACGATCTGGCAGGGAGTGCAGGGAGACAAGGGACTTAAATACAGGAGGGAAGGTGAGACAATGAAATACAGGTGAGACACATTAGGGAGGGGCAAGCAATCACAGCGGGGCGGAGATACCCCAGGGAAGGGAAGGACAAGACACCTGAAACACAAAGGGAAACAGTTAACAAAATAAAACAGGAAAAGACAAAACTTCAAAATAAAACCCAAACCTCTGAGGGAGCCTGACAAGGAGAGAATACACAGAAATCCACAAAATATTGAAGGAAAAAAAAAAGTTCAGTTCCAGACCCTCTTCCCTACCAGGCTGCACGTGAGACACGAGGATGGAACCAGAACCTACGAGACTGTAGAGGAGGCATCAGAGGACCTGCTGAGAAGAGGCTACGCTGTGACAACCACCGCACCTCTGGAGACGCTCATAGAGCAGGTGCAGCAGCTCACCTGGACGAGAGTGGACAGCTGACCAAAGAGGGGCCCAACCAAACGGGGTCTAAACTACAAGGAGAAGCTCCGAACCTTCAGGAGAACATCACCGACCCCACCGAGACTAGAAAGCCAGAGGACGGCGAAGTAAATTTTTAAATTTCTTAGTACTTATTGGCTATAACTGGTGGTGAAAATTCATGTTGGTTCGCTCCGGGCCAATTTTACCCGACATGCTACCGTTGGTAACAGGTCAATGCGTTCCACGGTTAATTCGGCCCATGTAAAATAAGGTCACCTCGACCCAGGTAAGAGTCAACTCGTCCCACGGCTTTTTCGACCCAAGTAAAAATCGTCCCACTTCTGCCACTTCTCCGTATTTGTTACACAAAACTTGCAGTGCTAGATTAAAGTTAGGGTTAGGGCCAGGGTTAGGGATAGGGTTAGGTTTAGGTGACAAAGTGGGACCGAATTAACCGAGGGACGAATTGACCAGGGGACGAGTTGACTTGGCCGAATTAACCGTGGGACGTATTGACCTCCGGAGTGAGGAAGGAGACTGTTTCCTTCAAGCCACGTCGAGAGGCTCAACTGGATCGGACTATCAGACCCCTACATAGGGAGTCATACGGACAAAATATGTTCAGTTTGATATTGTTTAACATGTTAGTTGTTTATTCCCTGTTGGTTCTCGCAGGGAGGGGAAAGCGCACAGGGCTCTTGAGTGGGATGGAGGGGGAAATCACATAGATGCAAAACAGGTCTTTAAAAATCATTGAATATAAATAGAGTTCTCAATCCAGTTAAAAGGTGGAAAATTTTATCAAAATTAAAGATAAAATTCAAATAGCTCTCCTACAGGAGACACATCTCAGTGACTCTGAACATGCTAAATTGAATAAATCAGGATTTAAACATGTTTACTTTTCTTCACATGGATCGGGGAAAAGGAGAGGAGTTGCAATTTTGAGATCCAGTGCGGTAAATTATGAACATATATCAGAACATAAGGATAAAGATGGTAGATTTGTTATGGTCACAGGGGAAATAGAAGATACTATGATAAGTCTCCTTAACATGTAAGGGCCACCAGGCAGTGACTGGTTCTTCCTTAAACATGTGGTTGATTTAATGACTACAAAAAGTCAAGGGACTTTAATATGCGGCGGAGATTTTAACATCTGATTAAACCCCAGAATTGACTCATCAAATGGGAAATCTGACACAAAAAACATTAGCAGAAGATTAAATACTTGGATGCATGAAGTGGGGGTAGTGGACGTATGGAGAGAGATAAACCCGACTAGCCGTGACTACTCACATTACTCGCACGCTCACAATGTTTACTCACGCATCGACTACTTTTTTATGCTTAAAGGAGATCTTTTTAGGGTGGGTAACTGTGAAATAGGACCTAGTACTATTTCAGATCACGGTCCTTATCGATATGTCAATCCATCTGAATAATAACAGGAAATCCACTCTCTGGAGACTGAACTCTAACATTCTACCCAATTATTAATGATAAATTGAAAAACGAAATTAAATTGTATTTGGAAAACAATGATAATGAAGATGTGACCCCACCCATTCTCTGGGATGCATTAAAAGCAATGTTGAGGGGCAAAATAATAAACATCTCCTCATACGAGAAGAAAATTAGGGAGCAAAAACTCACAAAATTAGAAGAGGATCTGAAGAGACTACAGAAAGAACACGCAAAGTCTCACAAAGATGAGACTTACAAAATCTTACAAATGTAAGATTTAAGAATTAAAAACAGAATTAGATTAAATAAATACTCAGGAAATTCCGAAAAAGCTCCTTTTTACAAAGCAACACTACTATGAGACGGGTGGGAAATCACTGAAACTTCTATCATACTGGTTAAGAAAACAGCAAGCTTATGGAACTATATATAAAATAAGAAACTCCAAAACAAATGCAATAGAAACAACCCCAGAGAAAATACAACAATGCTTCCAAAAATACTATAGAATATTATATACACAACCACAGATAAGCAACGACAATCAGATTGATGCCTTTCTGGCCCAGGTGAATCTTCCAAAGATCACTGATGAACAAAATGAAAAATTGATATCCAAAATAACAAAGGAAGAAATTCCAACAGCAATTAGGAAGATGAAGGGGGGGCGAGTCTCCAAGGACAGATGGTTTTTCCACAGAATGGTACAAAACAATGCAAGACCAACTAGTTCCAACATTATTAAAAACATTTAACTGGATTTTGGAAAACACAAATACCCCCCCTCATGGAGGGAGGCAATGATTTCAATCATACCTAAAGAGGGCATTCCAACTTGTGCTTCACAATTTGGAATGTGGAAATTACCGTCCTGTAAGTCTTCTGAATAATGACTATAAATTATTCACCTCCATATTATCCAAACGAATTGAATTATTTTTACCAATATTAATACACAAGGACCAGACTGGCTTTGTCAGACGAAGACAGACCCAACATCAGGAAAACACTGCACGTTATGAGACAAGTCACACACCAAAAACTGGAGACACTAATATTAAGTTTGGATGCTGAGAAAGCGTTTGACTCAGTGAGGTGGTCTTTTTTTATATGAAGTAGGCTACTTTCAAAATTTGGCTTCCTATAATTGAAACGTTTCCAGCACTAAATAACAAACCAACAGCTAGAATCAAAACCAATGGTAACTTAAGCGATTCATTTACTTTAGAAAGAGGAGCGAGGCAGGGGTGTTGTGCGTCACCGCTCCTCTTCGCCTCGTTTATAGAACCTTTGAGTCAACTCATTAGGCAGAGAAATGATATAAAGGGGGTAACAATGCCATCTGGGGAACAAAAACTGGCCCTATTTGCCAGTGATTTATTGATAAGTAGAACACAACCTACTCAGACACTCCCAAAACTGATGAAATTGTTAGAAGAATTCGGTTTAGTTTCTGGTTATAAAATTAACATTAATAAAAGCCAACCAGTAACATTTAATTATGACCCTCCACCTTCAATTAAGGTCATGTACAATTGGAATTGGGATTCAGAGTCCATTAAATACTTGGGTGTCTCGATACCTAGGGACTTCACAAAACTATATAACATAAATTATGGCCCATTAAACTCAAAGATAAAAACCGACATACAAAGATGGAATGTTATCCCCTTTTTAAGTTTAAGTTCCCAGATTGATTCAATCAGGATGAATATTCTTCCACGAATGTTGTATCTTTTTCAATGCTTACCAGTTAAAATTCCATCTAAACAGTTCTTAGAGTGGGACTGATTAATAGCGAGATATCTGTGGCAAGGGAAAAGGGCCAGAATCAAATTTAAAACATTGCAATTAAGTAAAGAAAAAGGGGGAATGGGACTTCCTTGCTTACATGATTACAACCATGCAGCTCAATTGAGGCCTTTAGTCTGCCTATGCTCACCTACATACACTGCAGCATTGAAGGACATTGAAGGAACAAGGGTAAAGGGAATTCCAATAACAGCTTTATTAAGTGACAATAAACTACAAGAGGAACAGGAGATCCCAGAGGATTCTATAACAAGCAACTCTCTGAAGTGCAGGCAGGAAATAATCAAAATTTGCAGATTAAAAAGATGCATCTAAGATTATGAGGTGGTGTGCCTATGATTCGTACTTTAGCCAAACAAAACCAAAGGTAGATTTAAGACATGCATCACAAAAGGCCAAACTACCTATTATTCATTTGTCCACAAGGGGGCATTTGAGAGTTTTGAGGCCCTACAGAAGGATCATGGTCTTGGGAGAGATGATTTTTATAGGTATCTGCAACTGAGACATTATTATAACAAAAATATTAAAGAGGCATCAAGTAAAGATGAGTCTGGGTTTATTGAGGTATTCTTATCATTAATTAAGTCAAGATCGTGCAACAAAATTATCTCTAAATTAAATAATACTATGCAATTGTCCAAACCAGAGAATAAAGAATACATAAAGACGAAATGGGAAACTGAAATGGGAATAGTTATTACTCAGGAGAACTGGGAGAAAATATGTAAATCAAAATGGGTCTCAACCGGGTCAAACACTTGGCGGGAATTCTGTTGGAAAAGTATAACAAGATTTTTTATCACACCCATCCAGAAACGTCATCAGGGGAATGGAGATGCTTGTTGGAGACTCTGTGGGTCTAATGGAGCCAACCACTTCCATATTTTTTGGGACTGTCAAGTAGTAAAACCCTCCTGGGAAGAGATCCATAAACATGTTACAAATATATTTAATGTGAACATTCCATTAAAATGTGAAACTGTTTTTGGGAAATATAATGTTTGAAACATGGAACTTAAAAGACAAGAAACTCCTGACCATACTGTTGGCAGCCAGCAAGAAATGTCACTAGGAAATGGTTAAAAGTGGAACCTCCCACCGATTGACGATTGGATTGACATTGTTTACGAGATTTGTTATGGAGAAGATTTCTTTTTCCCTCAAGGTTGAGAAAGAACATTTTTATAAGATCTGGATCAAATGGACTGAGTATGTAAAACCAATCTGACCTGATTTTATATGATTATACTCAGGCTTTGTGTGAATCTGCCCTCTATATTTTTGGTGTTTTTTTTTTATTGATTTCATGTAGGGGTGTGCTTCCCTTTTTTTCTTATTGTTTTACTTCCACCTGGAATGGTTCGGGTCCGTAGGGGAAAGCTCCAGAAGGGCAGTACGTGTAACATCACTGTATTCAAGACAAATTGAGTTAATGTATGTATTGGTGTATGTGATGGAGGTCTGCCTTTCTGAATAAAAAATAATTTAAAAAAATGTGCCGCACAAATAAATTTGCCTTGCCTAGAAATGAGGGAATTGATTGTGAAGCAAAATGCCCAGATGCACCAGATCATTATGCAGAATATGATGCTCAAAGCTGTACTCCTCCGACTGTCCCCATCTGGGGGATCCTACCCATCATACCTTGGGCAGGTACATATACCCCCCCACACACTCTTAGTTTTGCTTGAAAGTTCTGTCATTTACAAAACTGTCAAGTGCATATTTCAATACAAAGTTCTCAATCTCTTCAGGATGGTTACCATGGAAACCCAGTGTTTGCAAAACCCGATGTAAAGCTAAGGGGAAAGTCTGTCCATCATCATCACTATGGCTCTTGGCCTCCAGCACCACAGCTGCCTCTCCTTAGTTACCCTGGGTAGCACTGTAGAGTCTGGGATCAAATCTACCTTTCTAATGTCCAGAATGGGTGTAGAAACCATACTCAAAAATCTTTATATTGAAAAATATCAATGTAGAACGTTGGTGAAAGAATGGGGTGTCACATTTCACTAATAATGGTATTGCAAATTCACTGAAAGTGTTTCAAGGAGATTGAATACGGATATGGAAAAATACATGTGATACACCACATTACTTTTCAAACTGTAACTGTCAAATTTTCAGGTAGGATACCAGTACCTGTAAAAGGGCAATAATTCATATGTTCAATTTAATATTGCTTTTTACCTCCGCCCAGGAGGTTATGTGATCATGCTTGTATGTTTGTTTGTTTGTTTGTTTGTTCGCTGCAATTGTGCAGCATGCCACAAAGGGGCGGAGGTTTGCACTCTCTTTCGAGTGCTTTCGAGTTTAATACTGAAAGTTTTCCCACAATATACACAAAAATACACTAACAAACACAAAAAATGCAGAGAAAAATATACAAAACTTGCTAAAATCCATTAAAAATTCCCTAAAAGAAACCACACAAAAAAGTGATGAAAAATGCAAAACCTAGGCCATTACAAAACTTATAAAATGCAGGGGGAAAAAAAGTGATAATATTGAACTTATTTTTATATTATTAACGTACATGGCAGTTTCTATATCATTTTGATTGTCTTTATTGATAGCTATATTTGTTCCTCTATTCGCTTCCCTAAATAAAAAGTGTTTTTTTTTTTAATTTTCCTTTTCAAAACGAATTACTAAATAAATGAAATGCTAAAATTCATGAAGAAGCCCAAGAAAAAACTAAATTAACATGAAAAAATGATTTTAAAAAATCCAAAACACATTCAAAAACTCTTCTAAAATACAGAGAAAAAAAAACACAAATGTGATAAAATATCCAAAACATATGTAATTATACAAATATATATGCAATCAACATGTTTATTCAATAGTTTTAACAAAACAACTGTAAACAATAATTCAATTTAATTATGTTATAATAAAATTGTTAATCTGATTAATCATGATAATGGATTAACCCGCTTTAATGCACTAATTTCGTCAGCCCCCACCTTATAAAGTGTATAAAAGTGGAGGTTTTGATGGTAAATGAGTCCATATTTGCGGGCCTTTCGCAGACAGTGGCTGGCATGTTGGTCTATAACAAAGAATGTAGTACATGGCTTCATCAAAGTTTCATGGTCTAGTGGCTCTCCAGTTGAAGTCTATAAATTATAGATAATTGACCATGTAATCAATGTGAACAGTGTATCCAGTTTTCCTGAGACAAAGTGACCAAATGTAAAATAAAAACACAAGAAACGGGTGGAGTTTTAGGGAATAATATGAAATATACTGACATGGAGGTGATACTGCACTGAAATATGAGTATATTTAACCCTTTAACTTCTGATGCATCAGCGCTGACACATTCTGAACAGATGGTTTAGATTTACCTGTTACTCCTGAGACTTTAGCAGTTCCATAGATTAAAAAAAAAGAATAAAACAAGCAACAAAATGAAAAAAAAGAAAAAAAACCTCCAAAGTGATGAACAAAATAGACAAAAATGAATAAACTAAATAAGTAGTAACATAAACAAAGTCAGACACAAACAGAACAAAGTGGAAAAAAAAAACAATAAAAACGAAATGTAGAAAAAAATGAAATGAAAAAATGTTGAAGAATGAACAAAATAAGTTACAAAATGAACAAAAATAAATATTTACAAAAGAAAAAACCTGGAAAAATAAAATAAATAAATACAGTTTAAAACTAACAAAAAAAAAAATAAAAATTACTGAAATACCTTTCATTGTAATTTGGTTCCAGTAGTTTCAGTTTTGCCTTTTTGTAAATCACGTTGTTGTTTGTTTGTTTTGACACCTGTTCCATCAACAAAACTGTAAAAAAAAAAAAAAACAAACACAACTAAAGGGAAAAAGTAGATTTTTTCTGAATATTTAGACCAAATTTAAAACGGGACTTGTGCTGTCAAAATTAACGCATTAATGCAGATTAATCCATCATTATGATTAATTTGATTTAAAAAAATAACTTTTATTAATTAAAATGCAGAAATTACACAGCATTTTGCATAATACTTTAATAAATACTTATTATTAATACTAATAATACTATATACTATAATATTAAGCATGCATGGGAAACACAACAAAATTATATTTATTTAAAAAAAGAAATTCTGAATATATGGAATGGAACTCTGAATATATGGAACAGAACTTTGAGCTGACGTCACAGAGTTTGCGGAAGTGAAGGGGAGGTCATTTTCCAGCTCCATGTCCAAAGTTACGTCCTAACTTTCGGTGGCGAATCAGGGGTCATTTTGGATCTAAAGAAGTTGAATTTGAGTTTTTAAAAAAGCAGTTAAGACTGTAGACACTGCACTGATAGTGCAGCTAACAGTTAATTTAGCCGGTCGCCAGCTTTGAACCGTGGCTCAACCACCTTCCACAGGTACACGCCCGGTCCCACACGCCCGGTCCCACACGCCCGGTCCCACACGCCCGGTCCCACACGCCCGGTCCCACACGCCCGGTCCCACACACCCGGTCCCACACACCCGGTCCCACACACCCGGTCCCAGTGGAGCTATGCCACCTGCACTAGATGATCTGTAATGACTGATGCAGCGCACAGTCTCGTACCTGCCATTTTCAAACAATGGAGACGGTATTAACAGTCACATAAAGCAAAATAGCTACACTGCTCATAATGAGCACTGCGATATTTGGTCTGTAGGATGTGTGGGGGGTTTCTATGCATTAATAAAGGAAAGTGAGCGAGTGGATTTAGAGTCCGTTCCACTGTGCAAAGCATTTAGTGTAAACACTTGGTGAAACAGGGAGAGTCGTCAACGGCAACAAAGGTAACACATTTAGCACAAAGAGGCACCAGTGATCAAAGTTCCATTCAATATATTCAGAATTTTGTATTATAAATATAATTCCCTAAACTGTATTACATATATACACACACTGTGTGCGTGTGTGTATATATATATATATATATATATATACATACACACACGTACATACAGTATATATAATCTTTAACACACTTAAATGGAACAATTGTTTGCAGTTGTTTGGCTGAAAGTGTTGAAGATATTGAATAAACAAGTTAATTGTATTTATAATATTTTGGCATATGTTTTAGATATTTTAAGAACTTTTTTGTGTTTTTTCTGTATTTTAGAAATTTCTGAAAAAAAATAAAACTAATAAAAACAAAACTAGCAAATCTACTATAAAAACGAATTCAAACTAAATGAATTTGAGAAAATAAATAAACCAACTGAAGAAACCATCAAAACTAAATAAAACTGAACTATAATGAAAAATCCAAAACTACTGTAACCTTGGTCATAACCGCTTTTCAAAAATACAATCAAAACGCTAATAATCGGGCAGTGAAAATAAAGATAATCATAATAGACGTGTTTATTTTGGATCTGAACAGCTGATGACCCACATTCACGTGTCTGAGTCAAAACGACCCCACAGAAATTCCACTAAACTCCAGAGTGTTCCGATTTTACTCACCAATTCATGACCCTAAGAGGAAAAGTCACAAAATGTCATTAAGAAAAAACAGTACTTTCGTCAACACAAAAACGGAAATGTGACAAATTGACCCATAACATAATACAAAGGTTAAGATTCCCCTAAAAAGTGATTTTAAGTGACATAAATTTCCCCAAGAGTTGTTCTGTGCATAATCATCAGTTACTAATGATCATGCACAGAAGAATACACAGTCTCTACATTTAAGATGAGGCTGAAAACTTTCCTTTTTGAGAAAAACTATGGTCAGGTTAGTTAGACACAGACTGGTTAGTTAAAACAAAGTGAAGCCACAGTTCAGTCTAGTTCTGCCCTAGGAGATATAATGCTGGGTGAAGTACAGCCATGGAGTCCTATCACCTGTGTCTCTCTCTCTTTATTCTTTTTATAATTTTTTATTTTTTACATATTATGTTCTTGGCTCCTCACCCGGTGTCCCCTTTCCCCACTCCCTCCAGGGGGGAGTTGTGTGTTTTCAGTGCTGGCTGCTTGGGGAACCACGGACAACGGATCGGCTGTGTCCTGTCCTGGCCTGCAGCCCTAGACCTTCCCCCGCAGTCACCTGACTGATGGATGACCCCGCCCACCTTCCATCCTCACAGACTGTATTTACATTTGT
>JAPTYR010143761.1:0-10766 GCA_029814505.1 Siphamia roseigaster | reverse complement strand
TGTATAATAGTTTAGTGCAAAGAGAGCTAGGAAAAGAAGTGTGGCTCACACTTCAGACACATGTAATTATTGCACAGATTAAAGTGCTGATGGTGAAGGGTAGTATCAAAGTGTGTTTGTGTGTGCTGCTACATGTAAAAATGTGTAAAAATGTGAACTAATCAGACAGTGAAGCATCTTTTGCTATATCCTACATTGTATATGCCGCAATAAAAAAAGAAAACAGAATCCATTTAAATCATTTTCTCTATTGATTCTGAGACTTTGTAAGATGGACGTTCTGAAAGCAGCATAATATTAGCCTCTGCCTTTGTGTTGCAAACTGTTGCAAAGATGTGGCCTTTGATTTTCATCACACTTTATCAGGTTGACCAGTGAGTCCTTGTTTGACTTACCTTTACTATTTTCGCTTCCTCTCTGCCTTCTCAGAATAGTCATATGCTCGTTTCCAAGGCAACCAACCAGGACCTGTGTCCAAAGAGAGCTGACAGACGTTGAATGAAGGAGCATAAAACAGTGGCTGCACTAACAAAACGTCCATATCTCTTATTACTTGAATCTTGCAACATTGCCTATGATTTAGACAGTTACTAAAAAGTGACATTAAAATGCAGTCAAACTTCCTTTACAAATCCATCAACTTTACACACCGACAACATCGCCTCATATTTTCTATCACCAAATACATGAAGCTAACTCTTTTTTGGGGGGGGACTAACTGCAACTCTCCCAGAGAAAAAGAAACTTCCTTTTTATTTATATTTTCCCCTGGGTCAGCACAGCAAGTAAGTCAAATTAATGTAAAGACAGAGATTAGAGGCTTACAAGAAGCAAAAAAGGAAAACAAAACTCAGTGGGGCAACACTAGGAGAGAACGCTGATATCAATTGTCTAATTAATCAGGCTCAGTGATGCCCAGGGAACCATGGAAGGGACAAAGAGCTGCAGCAAAAACAACGAGACATGAACGATAGAAATGTTCGTCTCACACTTCTTCCCAGAGAAGAAGTGTGAGACTCATGTCTCTGTGCAATCTTGTTATTTAAGGCACAATTAATGCAGACTTCAGAGTAAAGTGCCTAATGGATCACACATGATTTAACTCTATTATTTAATTCCAGCTAAAGAAGAAAGAACACCCAAATACAATGACAGCAACTACTGAAGACCATCAGACATGATGCTGGTTAGAGATCACCTCTGGCTGCCCCTTGATAAGATGCTGTTGCTCACCAATAGGGGGTGCTGTTCCATGCCTTCTCATGGGGTGAACCATTTGACTGGACAGCTCTGCACAGCTCTGACTCTGATGTTCTGACTCCTGTTTCCCAGCCAACACCACTTCTTTTAAAAGAGTGATACTTTGTTTTTGTTTTTTTTTTGTTTTTTTAAATGGAATTATGAATTATAAAACATTTTCCTGTGGTCTAAATAAACTATAAATGCTATGCTTGGGTCTGAATTCTTCATGAATTCAACTCCACACATCCATCTTAACCCTATTTGACCCGAAGGACATTTTGAGCGCTGGCCCTTTAAATGCAAATAAGCCACTTCATGCCCAGCCCCCTCCAGGTTGTTGGCTGTGTTGCTCTGTTCCATTCAACCAACAACTGAAGATTTTAGGAAATCAGCTCAAAGTATGCAAGTTCAATGTGCAAGTACAGTACAGAAATGGCGTACGCAGAGAAATGTTTGTGGGAAGTCTCGACCGTATACATCCAAATGTCATAACACAACTAGTTATAGACATCACAAATTAAGCAGGAATTAAAATGGGTTGTAGAAATCCACTTGGTTTTTGCCAAATTTAATATAAAGATAGCTTTGTAGCACCTGCAGAGTTCAAATTTAAACTTTTGGAACTATTCGAGTCCAAATACACAATTAAATGTACCAAAGACTAATAAAAATGGGTTTAGATGATCTAAACCGTCCCCAAATTCCCATTATTTTCTTCTTTTCATCACCTTAAATTGGACTTTATATAAGGGGAACAGTGGTGTGAATGATCTGCTGCAGTGTCAGTGCAGGTGCGGAGTTTGGTATTCGTCTAATGAGCATACTTCTTTTTGATATTAGCTACAGCGAAAATGAACACGTTCAGTAGATGTACTGCCACTTTGCTTCACACTTTGGTCAAATGAAACATGATACAGACATTCATTTCAAACCCAATCTGTCAGTGAAAGTATTCTGATGGAGTACAGGGTGGCTACACCATCAAACATACACAGACTCGGAGAATGTAATGCTACCGCCATTTGGCCTTGAGTTATCAGTAATTAGAAGCTAAAGCTTAATTATATTGTACTTTCAAAGACAGTTATAAAGCTAAGATCATGCTGAGGACAATCAGGGAACCCATAAAACCTGCATTTAGTGAGGTCAAACCTGTTGAGCTTACTCTGTGATTAATGACAGAAGGAGGGGGGATCCTGCTGGCGGCTCATTAGCTCTGCTGTTGCTGAATGGCGGCTGATAGTTGATATCCAATCAGATTCAATTTGCTGAGGATGTTTTCATTATGCCTGCAACATCAGTCAATATGTCTGGCCTGGCTCCGGCTCAGAAGGATGAGACGTTTGGTGCACACTTAGGTTCAGCTTTCACTCCTCCAGAATTTTTTTTTTTTTAATATGCAGACGATACCTCAAATGTATGTTTTTTGGGTCATATTTATGGTTGCAATTTATTCTTCTTGAAAGAAGTAATTAGTGAAGCAACTTGTGTGTAGGCTATAAAATAGTCAGTTTCAAACATACTGTCAACAAAGATGAGAAAGATGTTTACATAAAGATAGATACAGATATATAGTCGAGGAATGAGACAGATAGGCGAAATATATAAAAATCTCTTCTATTTTATTATCTAATGTTGTTTGCATTGGCTGTAAAAATGTTCTTAGTGCGTAAGTATGAAAAGATCAAGGACAGACCGAGATTTTCTTTTGACAATACAGTTCCTCGTTTTCTTCTTTTCATCTAAATTAAAAAGCAAAAAAGTACTGATTGAGTGAATAAAAATTGAAATAGAAAAAAGAAGCTGCTGTAAAAGGCGGGTGCGTTCTCAAATTCAGGTCTTGTACGGTAGATTAGGAAGTCAGAGTCCTTCAGTGTCTTGGAGTAACCCTGCATTTCCCTGTGATGAAGTGTTAAAGATCTGAAGAGCATCAAGAGACATATCTAAGAGAAGTGCCTTCAGTTTTTATTCATGTTCCTTCCTCTTTCTTTTTCAAGTGATCTGCAGCTTCAGAGAGGAGGGAGAGAGACAGAGAGAGAGAAGGAGGGAGAGGGAGAAAAAGAAGTGTTTTCCAATAGAAATGAATGAGAAAAAGTAGGGCTGAGGCTGTCACTGCTCAGTTCAAAACATTATACCATGCAAAACAGCCATAAGCCCCCAAAACCTGTTATACAGTATGACTTTACTTTGAACATCAGTGAAACTCACTCTCAAACAGGTCAGGCTCCTTCTAACTTTTAGAAATTTTTAATCTGTTAAAAAAAAAAAAAAAAGTTGTGAGGGGCAGTTCAATTTTAAGATGTAAATCAAGTCACCGCGCTTGCTTTTATTTATGGGTTTATAGTTTGGTTTGCCATATGATATTCCTTTGTCAATGAAGATCGTTGTCTTGCATATTGGCGTGCAACAAGGAGTGAATTTGTCATAACCACAAGCATGCATTGCAAATACACACACACCCGCACACGCACACATGGTTCCCATATTCTGGAGGACAGCTGCAGGGGTGTGGAAGCCTTGGGAAAATGGATCATGGAATCAGGCCAATCAACTTCCTCTGTAGCCACCACCTGTTTGTATTTATCTGATGATGACAATATTTCAATATGATATGTCTTTTTTTTTTCTCCTGTTCTTTTTTTTTTTTTTTTAATATACAGGGATTACACATATAAGCAAACCTTACAGACTGTTGTAATAAACATGCTTACTTTATGTCTCTTTGTTAAATGCATGCATTATATTAAGTGTATGTGTAATTTTATGCTTGTATGTTTGTTGCGGAGGTTTATTCAACAGAGATTATGTAAATTTGAGCCTATTACAAATCCTGCCCTAATTCACTAAACCCTGTTATAATTGGGACTCACATTTTCCGTGAAAACCACACACCAACACACACATTCACGCATGCACGCACGCACGCACATGCAAATGTCTAAATACTAAAGTGTTACCTTGAAATATTCCCTTGACCAAAAAGAGCGATGAAGAGATGCTAAGATGATGACAGTTAATACAACTTGATGTTTTTGTCACTCAGACAACGAGATGGCTGTGTGTAAGTGTGTGTGTTGGTGTATAGGACATTTATGAAAGACGCTCGGCACGTGTGTGCATGTGTGTATGAGCTGAAAGGGGGGGGGGGGGTTAGATGATTTTCTCTGAAGCAGCCCAGGCAGGCATCAGCACTCAATCATCCCAGATCTGCCAGACGACACCAGCAGAGAAAACACATTACCCGTGCCGTGTCGCCTCGTCTTCTTCTGTTGTCTTCTCTTTATTATATTTAGGGCTGCCTTGCCTCAGGGTCAGGTGACAATCTGCATTCTCTTTCTACAAGTTTTCTCAAAACTGTCTGGAGTTTTTTTTTTTTTTGTATTTTTTTTTTAAATGTTTTTTTTTTTTTCTTTTTTTTTTTCTTACTCTCTGTTAAGGGGAGTTGTTGATGGTTTTTAATCCCTACATGAGTCCCTTTGCAGATGACTCTGCTGGCATGGTGTCAGAAAGAAACTAACAGAGAGCAGCGCTACGCATTAGACAAAAGATGAATACGCTCAGAAGGGAGGGAGGGAATAGAGGGAAGAGGCAAAGAGCCCATTTGAAGTGCCTGTCTAAGTTTTAGTAAAAATGAGTCCTTTATAACAGCATATAAATATATAAATGAAACACTTAAAGACATTATCAGGCACTTTCATTCTCCCTGCCTTTTGTGTGCTGGCTGAGGTGGGAAACAGAAGGGAAGTAAACACATCTGCATATCTGAGTCATTGGTTCCAAGGGAGCTGTTATGGGCTGTCTCTGCAAATCTCTTCTCTGTGTTGCTTACAGCCCACAAGCAACCAAATCACCCCCCTGCACCGCTGATGCCGGGTCAGATATTTCAACAGTCTTTTAAATGATGGGGTTAGATTTGTGGGGTGGCAAATCTGATTTTAGATCTTCTGACTTTCAAAGGCTTTGCACCCTTTAGCTTATATTTTCTCAGGTTGGAGCACATGGACTACAGCTGAGGATGGTGGCGTACCTGTCACCCCTGGTTAGTGTCCAGTTGATGGTAAGTTGGCACAGTCGGTGTAAGAGAATGGGCCAAGACCGGTCAGGCCCTCTGTCTCCACGCTAGCCATCACCTGGACAACCAAGCGTGCCAAGCCTGTGGCCACATCTGAGAGATCAAAGTAATGGCATCAACTGGCAACAAGTTAAATGCGCTTGATGATTTTTTTTTTTTTCTGCATAGACATCAAGCATATTGCGAACGGGGTGAATAATCTTTGTAAAAAAAAAAAAAAAGAATAAAGAAGCTCTAAATATTGATTCATTTACTTTACTTGAGTAAAACTAAAAATATACAGGCTCTGAAATGCATTCAAAGTATAAAAGTGAAAAGGGAGCCCTTTGAAGAACATTTCTACCAGCTGTTTCTGTGTGGAACTAACTGAACCTCACGTCACATTAACATACGCCCACCACATTCTAACTTAAAATAAAATAAGCAATATAACAAACTGACATTAAAAGGTGAATCTGTGTTCAGTGATAGTGGAAGAATTAATATTTATTTATGTCTTTGCTACGTTGCTTTTGAGTGATAAGCACTGACAAATCTGATAATAATATTTTTTTTTTCCCTGTGTTATTGGCCATTTCATTTAGCATAAAATTAATCTTTTTGGGGAAGTCAGGGGGGGAATATAATCAATAATTCAGCTAGAACGCATGTTACTCAAGCAGTTAGATATGGTGTAATTATGTAAGTAGTTTAAAGAAGAGATATTTGTGTTAAGATGTAAGGATGATGCAGATAAAGTGACAGCTCTAATGTATTTACACAAATAACAAGCCATGCTATGATTTCAAAGACAGTTCTGGTTCAGTTAAGTACTTCTTTTTTTTTTTTTTTCTTGATGCTTTTCTGTGTCTTGATTTTTTTCTCACCTTGAGCTTTTCTATCTGTTGCTGTTCACTTTCTTTGTGTGTGTTTTTCCTTTAGGTCAGTGAGAGGACTCTTTCACTACAGCTGTCACCCCTAGGACTAGGCTCATACAACAGGAATAATGAGCAACTATTCTGTACTGTCGCAGCACGGCTTACAAAGAGGAAAGGACTCCAGGGGTCAAGGCTGAGCTCTGACTCTCTCTTTCTGTCTTCCATAGCTCACATACACACACACACTTGTTTATGACTTCCACTTTCTTACGTATGTCCCCAGTGTGTAGGGGGTCACCATGGTAACCCTGTCCTCTGCTGCAAGGAACCAGGATGTTGTGATGGGGTCTTGACCAAAGTTTATTGATCTGCAAGATTTGGTGCCTGTTTGAAAGAAAAATCTTGCTTTATGTTGTTCAGACTCACAATCGATGCAATAAAATCCCTGGAAAGAAAGTTGATGAATTTATACTCTTGAGATATTTATGGCCATTTATGGATCCTTCTTATGTGATATTTCTAAGCTGCTGTTTGTTCCAGAGTGTGTTCAGTTATGCTTTTATACACTGAGCGTGTATGTTTTCCATGGGTACTTCCTGTGGTTATGTCTTTGCAGCAAAGATGATTCATGACTTTTCGTGTTATTTCAAAGAGAGAAAATTCACACCACATATTTGTCTCTTTCGAACACACTATATCACACTCCTGTAAGAATGCATACACACATTGCTGCGGTACGGTGTTCCGTCTCCCACACAAACAGACAAAAACGAGAGCATCCTCATTTAGGCGATTCATGTAACCGACACAGATGAACTGAAAATATCTAAACATGAACTCATTTCCTCAGATTCTTTGCTCATGATTGCAGTTAAAAATACCATAATCACATAAGAAAAGACAACATTTACTCAGAGGCTTGTTATAAATTCATTCATATAAATTACAGTTTACGTAACCGATTGCTTTCAGAAATCTGTCTCAATTCTATGCTCTGCTACAGTTTATCAGGAAATGCTTTTCTGTCTATGGTACAAAGGATAAAGTCCTTTTTGTGGTCCTGTAAAGGCCGTGTGTTCTGCGGCGCTGTGTGTGCTTTGCAGAGGTCACTGCAAACAATAGCCCACGGGAAGTGAGAGCAGCTACAAAGGAATGAGAGTCTAAGTATATGAAAGTGATGAAAAGAATCTTTATTTGTGTATGCTTGTTGATCGATTCAGGAGTTCACGTTTTGTATACCGAGTTGATTTAATTCTGTGTTTAGTAAAATAATAGCAGTAATGTTAACAGCAGCAGCAGCAGCAGCAGCAGCATTTCGCTCACCTTATCTCCCTCACTAATCATGTTATCTTTAAAGGGGAAAGTCCACGCAAAGGAAACTTTACAGTTCACTTACAGTATCCACTTACAGTTCAGTCAACAATTTTCCTTTTTCAAACAAAGCCACAACTTCCTCATTGCTGATTTTCCACGCCTCTGTTTTTCTCTTTCTCTTTTTTCCGAATGTTTCGTCACAGGGCTGTGGTTTTTCTCACTACTCACAGTGCACAGGAAGTGTGTTGTGGCAAAACAGGTCCCTGTCACTGTTTCCACGCCTAACTGAGGACCACAGAGCTAAATTTAACACCAATAACAAGATCACAGGTGCCTAAAATATCCACTTTCAGATACACAGAGGTTTAATTTAACTACTCTGAGCTATTTATACTTTACCCTGTTAATATACTTATGTCTGGGCTGAGGTTAAGTTTACTGTGTGACGCAGTACACCACACAGGAAGCAGTCCAAGCCAATTAGCAGGGTTAGGGTAAGTCAGGACAGTTGTCTGCTGACGCTTAGCTACCCTTGATGATCACATAAATGATGTCTGTTTAGAAAATAGACTAACTGGCATCGGCATCTGTGTCAGTCTAACATCTGACCATAGAACCAGGGCATGGTTTTGAAGCAAACGTAGTCGTCTTTGTTCACAAAATTGGATTAACACTCCATTTTGGCTGCAACTGTGTCCATAACAGATGAAAACAAGTGACCCCTGACATTAAATTCTGACTTCTGATTAGCATTTTTAGGCCACTTCTCCTCAGGCAATTCAGTTTATCCTTCCTCTTGTATAAGGGTCAGCACCGATCCATTTTAGGTTTTAATTACATAAATGAACCACATGAAACTTGTTTATTATATCAAGGCTGTTTGACTTTGTCAGGAATCTCTTTTCCAAAGCAATAATACAAAAAATGTTGCCCCCCCCCCACTAAATTATGAAAGGCTGCGGTTGAATTTAGGACCCTTATGTTGTTAGGGTCGGTTTTGACCCAGTTGTAAAAATCTGGTTATAAAGCAATAATTAAAGCCAAAACTGAAATCATAAGAGCACTGTCAGACAGCATTCTGATGCCAGCTCCACTTACAATCATCACAGCTTTTGGAGATTTTCATTTTGCCATGTTATCCAGTACACCTGCACAAAAACAAAACAAGCAAAGATGGGATGTCCACACGTGAGGTCAAGTCAGTTTAGAGTTGATGACTGGTAGAGAGCACATTGAGGGGCATAATGACAATAAAAGACCCAGAGGCTCGCGCCAAAAAATATTAAAACCAATATTTTCATGGGTAAGAAAGCCTAACAAGATAACAAAGAGATGAGAAACAAACTGGATAGTTGATAATAGCTTTTAATATATTTTACACCTAATTTAAGACATGGGTCAAAACCAACCCGGTAACATAACAGATGGTAACAGAAAGCGAACACAAAAGGAAGGTTAAGGAAGTGAAATATCTACCACCTTAAAACCTGTAACATCTGGTTTCATTTCAGCGTAAAAATAGCATGTGAATGGTTATTTTAATAACACCAGCGGATTGTAAGGTTCATAAAAGAGAGGAAGGGGGACTTTTTCTGTTACCGAGCTGAACTGAAAGAACAGACAGTGAATGGAAAATGCAAAACTGAAAGTCAGAGCAGAAGAAGAATTTACAGAAAAAATAAAAACAACCAACATGGTGCAATGTGACAGAGACCTTGTGATTGATCATACAATGAAAGTGAAGCTGTGCTGCATTGTTGAATGCCTTCAGATCATGTCCGGGAATATATCTATAAAGGACCGGCAGTATCAATATCATCTCCTTTATCTGGAGCTGCTCCTCTCTTTATTCTGTCTTTGTGTGGCGGGTATTATGAGGCCTCAGCTGAACCCTCCTCACTGCGTTGCCAGTATATTCTCAGTATCAATGCAGCTGAGATGAGGGGAGCTGAGGAAGAAGCCAATAGACTTGGACTGAAGCCAAAGCCAGAGTGGGTTTTACTCCGGCTAAAGTTACGCACCGCTCACTGTGACTGGCTCCTCCACCTCAATGTGGCTGGAAGCAGAAACCAAGAGTGGGACAATTACCTGGGGCACTGCAGAGTCACGATGGCCAAAGGTTGGCCTGTTTCTGCCTCAGCTCCGCCACACACATTTACCCTCACTCACACATATGCTGACTGGTGTGATTCTAATATTTTAACCTCTTTCTTTCCCATCCGTTTGTTACTTACAAGGAGGTCTTTGATCACTTCTGTCTGTCTGTCAACAGGATTACATGAAAACTACTGCACTGATTATAGTAGAAACAACTGACAAGAACAAGGAAAACATCAGGCACCATTTGTGGTTTGTGATCTTATAATATTGTGGTATGAGTAGAAGAGTAGACTGTTGGCTGTAGTGTAGTTCTGAGCTCCCTGGAGGCCACTTCGATTTTGTATTATAATTTCTGCAAATACACCCCTAATTTTAGTGGAATATTTATCCAAACATGAGGTTTCTTTTCGGGACCTAAAATTAGTCAGATATAGTCATAATCTGTACAAACCTAGTGGTCTTCACTAAAGTTTTAAACAGAACTGTGTGAATTTTGATGACAACATGATTTGGAGTTTACATGTCCCTAAAGAAAACAAATGTAAGGAGAGGCAAAGTAGAATCAGACTTAGTTTTTTTTATTGTTCTTTCTTTATTCCCTTACATCCTCCTCCTCCTTTTCCTCCTCCTCATTATTTCTTATTAATTCCCTACTCTGTCTCCATCCCTAACTCATTCTGTCTCTCACGCCATCCCTGTCCCTGCGTCGGTCTATAGATAGGCTAACGGATGGTAGACGAGAGTTGGGCTTTGGAGAAAGCAGATTAGTGCTTATTGTCACTAGTAGAAAATGAGCCAAAGGGCCTGCTATAAATAGGCAGACTTACTCCACCCCACTACTCAGGGCTCAGCAGGAGATCAGGCCCGGGAGTACAACTTTAAGGCCAGGGTCAGTGTGTTACTATGGTGACATGGTCATGGCAGTATGTGTGTGCGTGCGTGTGTGTGTGTGTGTGCCCAAACCTCCCTGTTCTCCAGGTCATGCGTCTACCCAGCAGCAGCAGCAGAAGTCTCCCAGCCCCTTACAGAGAGAGAGCATGTTGGGTAACAGCAGTCTGGAGTTCCCCTGGCCTTGCTCCAGACCTTCTCTCCCTTTCCACCCTCCTCTCTCCCACAGTCCCCCCCTGCTTTTCCCCTCTTACCCACCCACTTCCCCTTCTCCACTCTGGTTTTTTTCACTT
>JAPTYR010142218.1:0-10783 GCA_029814505.1 Siphamia roseigaster | reverse complement strand
GACGCGAGTGTGTGTAAATGTGAGCAGAAAGACACGGATGGTCTCAGCCCAAAGTAAATCAGGGGTAATTGCTGTTGCACCGCTCTGAAAAACATAACATTACTGTCTGTGTGTTCAGGGGTGTTTTTTTTTTTTTTTTCGGGCGGGGCGTAGTCAAGGCGGGGGGCATTTGTTGTGAAGGCGGCCGCCTTAACAATAATGCACTGCGGGAAACCCTGCTGTAAATGATTTCTGTTAAGTTGGTAATGTTTCTGAACATGTCTAACACACTGATTTTTCTGATTCAGTGTGAAAAACTGGTTGATCCTGACAGTGGGATAGAAGGACAGCCAGCCTGTGACCTCCGTTCTGTAGGCAAGAAGTTTGACAAAGGCCTTTATACTACATTGGTGAGTTACAACCTTGAATTCATCGTCTGGGAAAAAAAAAAAACACTTTCAAAAGTGATGTTTCTGTAAATGTTTTAAATATCTAGCCACATAATAGTTTGACTTGCTAAACAAATATACTCTGTTTTGATAAAACTGTCATCTTGCTGTTGTTAGGTATGATTAAATGGCTGTGTGTTATAAGGCAGGCGTTGTTTGTTATGGAGTCTAAAGTGGGGAAAAGAAATTGTAAAAATGCTTTTTTTGGTTTTAGAAAATGTTTCATGAAGATGTAGTTCAGGTGGTGAGGAAGAGGCTTGAGCAGGAGGACAATCTTCCAGAGGAGCAGAGACCCACTGCCCTTGCACGTTCCTACTACTTAAAGGTACTGTACTGTAAATATACAGGGGTAAAAATAACATTTCTCAACATAATAATAATTGATTCATTCCTATTTTAGTTCTTAAATCAAAACACAATCAGTGTTATTAACTTGGTTGTAATCAAATATCTAAGAAAGAGCCATGTTGCCATGTTTTGCTTGGATATAGGTTCGTATGAGTTCAGAATTCATTACTGTATTCTCTCATTTTTCTCAGCTCCTTGAGGAAGTATTTAACTGGTTCAACAGCCAAGACCCAAAGGTTTGGAACCCCTGTACCAAAGACTTGCCTGTGTAAGTGATCACCTCCTTTCTGTGGCTTGCATACAAGTGCACAATGCTCCTGCTTTTATCTGTAAAAAATAGTGTTGAGTATAGATTTTTTTAGAACATTTAAAATGGCTTTAAAGGTTTTGATGATTTAATTATATATTTTGAATAGTTCATCTTAAGTTACCTGTCCAGGCTTTTTGTTTATTCTGTATGAATGCTATATGGGTGTTGTATTTGTGTACTGTTCTAGAGAAATGTATATCACATATGAGAAATGCTGTAATTTTTTTTATTAATAGGGGAATGCTGTCCCATGCGGTTTATCCACCTACAACAGAGCATTTTTATGCTCAGTGGCATGAGAGAGAAGAGTTCCCTTCCAGAGTTCCCTTAGGCCTCTTACAAGAGGAAAATGGTCAAAGCATAGATGTGAAGGAAGAAGAGCTGGCTTCCTCCATGTCTGGTGACCCAATAAACCACTTCAAAACCAGCAGGGCTGTTAGGCTTAAATTCAAAGGTAATGTTAGAAATGCTTGAGATATTTTACTGCTCTGGCTCCTAGTACACAAAACCTTTTTTTTCACTCGCAGCATTTATGCCTCAAGTATTTACTTTATTTCCATGTATGTAGGTAAAAGGGGGAGGCTTTCAAAAGCCGATCTTGACACTGGATGGTCAACAGATGACGAAAGACAATGCTCATTGTGCCAGAAATATGGAGACCTCAAGCCGAATGTAAGAAATCTCATAGTGTTGAAAATTAAAAATGGTCTGCCAAGTAAATAATACCAGTGTATAGTATTGAACTGTGGTTATACATTACACAAATTATAGTTGTGGGGGCCTTACAGAGTCTTGTGTGTTTTGTTTTAGGAGGCAGGCAGGTTGCTGTACTTGGGCCAGAATGAGTGGGCACATGTGAACTGCTGCTTGTGGTCAGCCGAAGTGTTTGAGGAGGACAACGGGTCTCTACTACATGTGCACAGTGCTGTCACAAGAGGCCGCTTGATGGTTGGTTATGAATTTACTTTAGAAATTAACTCAATGAAAGTCAATAACATAAATCATTATGAACTGATGTTTTTTTTTTTTCTGGGATTACAACCATTTATTAGTAATCAAGGAGCCTGCTATCCAATATTTGAATATGATGTGCAGTTGGAGTAAATAAGAAAGTCTGGGAATGGAAACTTAATGTCACAAAAACTCCTACCCAAAATATTAAAATGCCTTGAAGCATTGTTTAAAATAAAATGTAATTAACATTTACTCTTTTTCACATTTTTAAACGACAGGATTTCTTACTATTATAAATATATTATTAGTATATTTTGAATATTTATAATGCAGATATATTATATTTACGGTTTTCTTTTTCAAGTAACAATTCTGAAAATGGTATAAGAAAAGCTTATTGGATACACAGCCTCTGAGGTATAATCAATTCCTATAATTTTCCTGTAAAAATCTGTCATGTGTATTATTCTTAATTCACCAAGTTTTTCCTCTGTCAGCGCTGTGAACGTTGCAACCAGACGGGGGCCACAGTGGGCTGTTGCCTGACTTCATGTCAAAGCAACTATCACTTCATGTGCGCCCGCTCTCGTCAGTGTGTGTTCCAGGATGACAAGAAGGTCTATTGCTACAAACACAGACATCTCATCAGTGGCAGGGTAAATTTGCCTTCTTCTACTTAAGAAGGTTTGGTCGGTGATTTGATTCTAAACTTTAAAATCACTTATTAACAATACTTTTTTTTTCTAAGATGATAACTGGTCAGGAGTTTGAAGTCAACCGCAGGGTGTATGTGGATTTTGAGGGAATCAGTCTCCGTAGAAAGTTCTTGACTGGAGTGGAACCAGAATTAATCAATGTGATGATTGGTAAAAACCCTTTTTTCATGTTTTTATTCCCCCTCACTTAGCAATATTTACTCAAGGTAAATTAATAACTTTAATCCATGTTGTGACGACAGGTTCCCTGCAGATTGACAAACTTGGTGTGCTGACAGAACTTTCAGCCAGAAAAGGAAAATTATTCCCTGTGGGATTTCAGTAAGTTGTACTTTACCTTCTTTTCAGTTCTTTTACAGCGTTAGGAATATGAAATGAACTACTGATAAAATTTGGATTTGTCTTCTACAGATCTTCTCGGTGGTACTGGAGCACAGTGAATCCCTTGCGCCGTTGTAAATACACTTGCACTGTTCGTGAGGTTCGACCCCTTGTCCCTGAAAAGCCTGTTGAAGAGATGCCAAACCAAGGAGACAATCAAACTATTGTCCACTGCCCCTGTCCACCACCTGGTAAGTGCCCTCCCATTTAAACTGAAAAACATTGGGATGTCATTAACCTTGGTAACCTGAAAGATGTAAATCATAATTATTACAAATTAATTATTTGTCAGAATCTGAAGATCAAGAGACTGATACGGACTCGCAGCCCCACTTGGAGGAAACATTTGTACCAGTCTTACCCCTCAAGTCAGATCATGGAGCAAGGCCAAAGATTCCCAGTTACCCCC
Source organism: Siphamia roseigaster (assembly GCA_029814505.1). NCBI lineage: Eukaryota > Metazoa > Chordata > Actinopteri > Kurtiformes > Apogonidae > Siphamia > Siphamia roseigaster. Next base: position 7,237 of record JAPTYR010142218.1, on the reverse strand, counting down.
AAGCCAGAAGGCCAGCTGGAGGCTTGTCCAGACCCCTGCCATCCCCAGGTAAATAAGACCCTGAATTCTTATCCTAAAAATGGTTCCAATGTAGAGTGGATAGATCTTACAAAGTTGATTTGATTTTTTTTTTTTCCTAGGTATTGCGCAGTTGAAACCCCACCACATTTTAACCATAAGTGATCTGGAGGAGACTCGAAGGGTCCGTCGCCACAGTCCACACTCGCAGACAACAGGCCTCCGCAGTCACATGTCGCCGCCTCCTTTGGGCCCTCTGGCCGGACCAGTCCCTTTACGGGCTGGAAAAAGTCCCCTACCTACTTCCCCACTCTTTCCACTCGGTGCTACAGAAAACCTAATAAATTCTCCATCGTCCCGCCAAGTTGGAGGTAGAAGTGCTTCCTCAGTTCGATGCCACGGAAATACAATGACTCATTGTACCTCATCTTTCTTCTCTCAGTCCTCCTGGCAGGATAGTGAAGGGAATTTTCCATCTCCAAGTCTGTCTTATTCTTCATCCATACAGCATTTGCCCAGAAACCGGTTATCATTTGATCTGAGCCAGTCAGACTCAGTTGAGGTACCGCACAATTTTTTGGCTTCACCAGAGCCTGAAGATGTCTCACCTGCGAATGGTACATCACCACAGGGGGACTTAGACCAACAGAAGGAAGATGAATTTTCCTACAATTCATTCCACAAGGATTCTAATATTTCTCTAGGCCAAGAGATGAGGACAGAACTCGAGATCGAAGAGACACTCCTTAATGAAGGCGTGGCAATGAACTGCGGCGGTCAAATAGTGGTGGAAGGCGATGATCAAGAGGAGTTTTGGGGAAGATCCCAAGAGGTCCACAAGAAAAAGACTCTAGTTGCTAACCTTCCTCGGTCTGCAGCCTCAACAAGGGATGATCTGGGAAACACCTCCTCTGACGATGATATGGAGCACTATTTTGACTTTTCACGGACAATTGTTAGCCGCCCAGGAGCTAAAGATCATTGCAAGTCTCCCTCCTCTCCTTCCTCCCGACCTATGGCTCAACTGGATGGTGTAGATGATGGTACAGAGAGTGATGCAAGTATAGCCACCAGTGACAATGCACAGAAAATTGAGGGCAATAGTCAAACTTCAATACAAACTAAAAACCAACTCAATAAAAAAGGCCCTGAATCTGAAAACGGCACACAGACTCATCCAAGTATCAGCCCGAACACATCTTCCAATGATAAACACACTGATTCTTTATCAGGTACCCTCACAGCAGCCAGCAGAACGATAGAATCTTCACATCAAGATACACGGAAGTCCTGTGATCATTCAAATGAGGCCAATATGGAATTGGTCTCTCCAAAACATTCCACAGATTTACCAATGAAAGAGAAAAAGTCTGAAACTCCTTTACTTGATCAGGAGTCTGTGCTTCCTACTCTAGATACTCTGCCTAACATACTCACAAAGGTGCCTGAGACGTCACATTCAGAGGAGCTATTCCAGGGTTCCAGTTTAGGTTTTGCTTCTGGAACATCTCTTGTTCTTGAAAGATGTGACACCAATTCTCATTTATCTGAGATTGTTCCATTGCTCACAGACTCATCACTAGAGACCCAACAGTCTAACATTGGGACACTGACAAAAACTATGAATTCAGAACCTGACAGTGGTCACTTTGTGACATCAACCGAGGAACCTGGGATGTTAATGAACCACTTAACAGTGAATGACATAGAACCTTCATTAGCTGACTCTGCTGATAGTAGTCAGGGTGCCCTCCTGGATCTCCTTCAGCCCTCCCCTTTAATACCTCCTGATGTACAAAACCCCTCTCCAGGCCTTGTAAACTCTCTACAGATGTATTCCTGTTTGCCAGGTTTCAGTCAGCCTCCTTTAACAAGCATTACACTTCAGCCAGTAACAACCACACAAGAATCTACAACCTTTCCTCCATCAGACCCTTCGTCTACTAAACTAACCACCCTCACTCCTGTTGGAGACATAACACAAGCACTCATCAATGTTCCCCCTCAAAATGACCCTGTGCTCTCAGCAACATCAGGGACATTTCCCACTGCAGGAACTACTGGTACTATCTCTGTACCAGTGTATTCCCCTCAGACACAGCCATTGGGTTCTGCAGCTGTCACCATCGTTTCCTCATCTGCCTCAGTATCTTCGCTTTCTGGATTGGTAACACAGTGCTCTGCAGGTCCAGTGTCAGTCCAGACAACTTCAGCCCCTGTAATTTTAAATGGCTACAGCTCCACATCTATGCAGAAAGATGCTACACCTGGACATACAATCTCCATAAACTTTTCTGCACCCAGGCCCACTTTGGAACCTCAACAGCCAGTGGTACCCCAAGCTTTACCTGGCCATGCTATTCTAACAGTGAAAGAGGTGGGAGGTCCAAATGTAGATCCTACGCCACATGTCCTGCTGGTCAATCGTCTCGGGCAGATCTTTGTAAAGAACCCAGAGAGCAACACTTTCCAACTTCCAACTCCCAACTCGCCTTCCTATAACTGTGTCACACAAATTGCCAGCCTTTTGCAGAGTAATGCACTGTCAGCTACATTAGCAGCAGCCGGCAACATGTCTGCCCCCTCCCCTGGGGCCAACGTGGCAACAGCAACTCCACCATCTGTAACACCTGGAGTTCAGAATCCCACCACAATTACACAGCTCCTTACACACAATAACAATGGTGCAGTGGCATCAGTTACTGTGAAGAAGCAAAGAAAGAATACAAAAGCGTCAAAAGATGAAACTGTTCCAGAGTTGAAAAAAACAAAGAAAAAGAAGGAGTCCAGTTCATCAAAAAAATCTAAGTCAACCAAGGCCACAGGGCTGCCTTCCCTGTCTACAGAGAATCCACCCATGACTCCAGCTGAAAGTGCACAAGCAATTATCAATCAGGCCATGGCAAGTAACTACACCCCAAAGTGGAGTGGGCTTCGGACACTTAGCCCATCCTCACTGGTTTTGCCTCCTGGACTGTTAATTGAACCAGAACCATCAGTGTCACCTCCCTCCCCAGCACCTGCACCAGCACCCGCACCTGCCCCTACACCTGCAACCCGCCCTCGTACCCACGTCCGCATGAAGAGAGTATCTTCACTGTCAGACCGCATTGTCACCAAGAAATCGAAAGTTGACTTCTTACCAGAGCCAATCAGTGAAATTGAGGAACACCATAGACCTATCTTTCCACCCGTCTCCTCCAGGGCCTCAGGAGTTCGCATCAAGACCCCAACTGTGAAAGGAGTATTGAACCTGGATGACATAAAGGAGGACCATTTCAGTGATTCTGGTAGCTCAGGGTAAGATTTTATAAAAACAAATATTCTCAGTTCAAACTCATCTGTATTAACATAAGCACTGGACACAAAAACAACAAAAATATTTCCTTTGGCAAAATCACATTTGTGTTTTCAAGACAGGATTTTAAAATTCCTGTATGAAGTGACATTGTTAAATAACATTGCTGTTTTGCTACTAATCTTTCACAGGTCTGAACCTTGGGACTATATGTCTCGAGGTGAACCAGGCAAACCGCAGGCTTGGGAACCTGTGGGACACAGTACTCTGACTGACTGGAAGAGATACTCTGGTATTGTTCACTACATTATTTGAAGGGCTTGAAATTACAAGTATTAAATAGTGGTGAAGTGATTTAGTTAAAGAAAAAGAAATTCAAGATTTGTTTTTCTTAGGCGCTGCATCTACCTCAGATGATGAACCACCACTATCAGATGAGGATGAAGAATATCCCAGTAGCAGGGACCAGCCACATTTAAAGTTTGAAATAACCAGTGATGATGGTTTCAGTGTGGAGGCTGACAGTATTGAAGGTGTGCTGGTCATGATGTTTAAAAAAAAAAAACATATTCACCAAAGTCCTCTTGCACTGGTTTTTCAATATTATTTTTTTTTCCCCCAACTATGTTCAGTTGCTTGGAAAGCAGTTCTAGATGGAGTGCAGGAAGCACGAGCAATTGCAAGGCTGAGGCCTCTGACTTTTCAGAGGATCACTGGTGACCGTATGTTAGGGCTGGTCCACGATACAGTGGTGTTTCTGCTGGAGCAACTTCAAGGAGCACACCGCTGTCAACGCCACACCTTCCGGTTCTTCAAACAGTTTTCCCAGGAAGATGACTTACCTGTCAACCCCAGTGGCTGTGCTCGCTCTGAGCTCTACCTTAGGTATGAATACCCAGAACGGTTTATTATTATGCTGTTCTGAGGTTTGTTTGGGTAAACACTGCAGGAGAAATTAAGGTTGTTGGTGTGTCTGTGTATACTCATAATTTTAATGTGTTTTTGTCATTAACAGAAAGTCAACATTTGATATATTTAACTTCCTGGCATCTCAGCATCGACAGCTTCCTGACATTGGGCCTTATGATGATGAAGAAGATGAAGTTCTTTTGAAGTCAACAAGGTTGGGCTTCACTCAATATCACTGTTCTCTTATCATGCAGATGTTGTCCTCAGGTTTTATGGGACTGTACACTGAATAAATATCTCATTTCTGTTAGGCGGGCTACTAGTTTGGAGTTGCCCATGGCCATGCGGTTTCGACATCTTGAAAGAACTTCCAAGGAGGCTGTGGGCGTGTACAGGTTTGCAGAGTTACTCAGAACTATTTGTACAATGTTTACATTTTTATCTCAATGGAATTGACAAACCTAAGGTAGCAAGTTTCTCAGAAAAGAGGAAGAAACCATCTCTTGAGACATATTTGTGTTTTAATTCTATAAGGTGGCTCATCTGAATAATTTTGTATGATTTGACCAAATAGTTTTTGTCCAATTGGGAGAGAAGACCTAAAGTTTCTTGGCATAGTCCCACATTCCCAAAATTTTATGTATATTAGACAAGGACAACAATTAAAAGTAGCAATATTACAAGATTGAATTTGGAATTTTTTTTTTGTGCCATAAAGTTTTCCTGAGAAATAATCTCAAATTTCATCATATAGGCTTTAAAAAAAATTTTCATTTGTAGAAAGCAAAACCTCAATTAATCAAATTAACTATGTTGTGTGTAACTTTTACAACAAATTTTGTTGCTGATTATTTTGCTTAGGATGCTCTTATATAATATGCAAGATTTTTAAACTCAACGAGTCTTTTCTGAATAATTAAAGGTTTAATAAAAATAGAATATATTGTTTAATTTGACCTAAGATAAGCTAGTAGGGGTTCATAAACAAACAATTATTTTGTATGTCAAAAAAATACATATATAGGGGAAAAAAAAGGGGGAATGTATACACACACACACACGTATGTTACATGGTAGTCTTGCATCATAGCTGTCCCCCAGATGCAGTTTTATGTAAAAAGAAATACTGTGGGAAAGAAATGGCTAAAAAGCAAAAAAGAACTACCCTTGTTATTGGGAGATAGCAATAACAAGCTGTAAACAACAGGAGTGTGCACACAGTCCCTTTACCATGTTCAACACACATGAAGAAGTTGGTTTCATAGGATATTTTTGTTGAATTGAAGTAATGTATAAAATTGCTTTTAAAGTTGTGGTTATGTGTTGGAGGTGGTTTTGTGTGACCTTAAATGCAAAAACACATGGAAGATATCCAACAAAAAAAGGCAAAGGGTGTGTTAGTATTCTTTCATACTTGTGAATCTTCCCCCCCAAAAATAGAATAAAGGTTGAGTAGGAAAAATACCAGTTACTGTTAAGTTACTCAAGACTGCACGTCTAAGAATCATGAGAGTACACGGGAATAGTTGCCAAATTTACATTACAGACTACAGTTCCCATAAATGGTTATTATTGGATGGAGGTGATGATGTTCAAGCGAAGAGGAAATTCAGTGAAAATGTAAGAAATGAAGTAATCCAGTAGTTATTAAACTATATCATCTCATCACAGGAAGCTTTTAGAAGGAAGTTAATGTGTTGCCCTGAGATCAACAGAATGGGTGCCACCATCACACTGCTGATTAATCCATCAGTTTTTTGACAATCTTGGTGTAAGAGCCCTAGTGTTTGACTGTACAACACTGACCTATGTACATGTGTTGTAGGTCTGCTATCCATGGGCGTGGCCTTTTCTGCAAAAGAAACATTGAAGCAGGGGAGATGGTTATTGAATATGCAGGAATTGTCATCCGTTCAGTGCTCACTGACAAAAGAGAAAAGTACTACGACGGCAAGGTTAGTTGGGTTTATTTTTTTCTTATCTTATCATCCACAGTAAGAGAGAGATTAAAAGTTGTGAAAAATTCAAGTATTAAAGATATTAATGCTAAATGTTTTCTTCCATAGGGTATTGGCTGTTACATGTTCCGTATTGATGACTTTGACGTGGTGGATGCCACCATGCATGGAAATGCAGCAAGATTCATCAATCACTCTTGCGAACCCAACTGCTACTCTAGAGTGATCAACGTGGAAGGTCGCAAGCATATCGTTATCTTTGCTCTAAGGAAGATCTACAGGGGGGAGGAGCTCACATATGACTACAAGTTTCCCATTGAAGATGCCAGCAACAAACTCAGCTGTAACTGTGGAGCCCGAAGATGTCGGCGCTTCCTCAACTGAGAGATCCCTCTTGAAAAGGGGATGAACCTGTTTACTAGTAAGCCTTAAATTAAGGTGGCACTGAGTTGGGCTCGGGGAGGTGGCTGAAAGTCCTTAAAAACGGGGGAGTTCACCACTGTAAGAATGGTTAATAACATTTGGCTGGCCAGAAAAGATAGGTGGACAAGAAGAAGAGAAAATCCTGCACAAAAATTTGCGAACTTTTGAGAAGTTTGTGTTCACAAGGTACTTTTTTCCTCTAGAGTACCAATGTACAGCTGGCACAGTAATGTCACCACAAGAGTAAATGCTGAAGAGGAAGTAAGAAACTGTTAAACCATTTGTATAAGTTGTGGTGGGGGGGGAGGGGGGTCCTGAATCTATTTGGATGATGCCAACAACATTTCTTTGAAACACACGTCAAGCCTTACCCGTTTGAATAATTGCTAAAACCCTTTTGCTAGGCTTTGAGAGATTCCGTACATTTTCATTTATTTCTGGGTACAGGTTGCTGTAGTAACACTCGTAGTCACAATTGCTCCATCCTCCAGTGATGGGAACGTTTAGCCCCCATCTGTGCAGTCTGATCTTGAGCCATACATTCACCCCAACCTTTATTTTTTTATATATATTTTATTGAACTGCTCATGTGGTTTTTTTTTTTTTTTTTTTTTTTTTTGAATTTTTTTCT
>JAPTYR010141393.1:0-10791 GCA_029814505.1 Siphamia roseigaster | reverse complement strand
ACACAGATGATTTCAGATCTGTATCGACCAATGAATACAATGCATTGATATGACGTCAATATCTAGTTCATATCACACATTCATTTTTGAATTAGTGGCGCAAGCAAGATAGGATTTATTTATTTTATTTAGCCTATGTCATCAAAATGAAACCAGTCATTGTCCAAAAGAAAAAAATAACACTTTTTAAAAAAATAATACCTTTTAACCAAATTTATCACTTTTTAAGGCCATTAAATTTTGTGTTGTTGATTTATCACTTTTTAATACTTTTTAAAACCCCGCGGACACCCTGTATATGCAGACACAGACACACACACAGGCGTTGACGTATCAGATTAGGACACGAGTATTAATGGGGGTTGAAAATATATGTACTTACTAAGGAATCCTGCTTGCCTTCCCAGCTTTCTTCCCAAGCTTCCTCTTCATTTATGTCCGTTTCATTTCTGTGGGATGAGGACATTTGGTCTGTTGAAGTCTCAGATCTAAAATCCAAACAGGTAGGTAAAATTATTCAGGATGCAGAACAATATTTTGAAAGATTTATGGCAAAGTTTTAGCTCAAACTCTTTCAACTTAGTGCCTCCTATAAACATGAAGTTTCTAAATGTAAACTGTTATGTCTTAAGCTGCCATTTAGTTCTAGAAAGTGTTGAACATGGAGGTGTTAAAAAGGCTTTTTCCCTCTGGAGTGCAGTTGTTACATTCTTTCAGTTAAACTTTGACAACTAGCATTAACACTGGACCTTTTTGCCGCCGCCTCCTCCACAACACATGTTCCTTTTGAATCCAGTTGTTTTTGAGGAGTGTTTCCTCTGCATTGTGAAGCTGCTGCTGCTGCTGAGTCAGAGTCGTGAATATTCATTTCACTCAGCTCCTCTCCCTCCAGATGTGTGGTCTGTGTATGACTACATGTCTCTGTTGCATTCCCTTCCTGACCACTGACAGCAGGTGGTTGGTCTGCATTTAAAATCAGTTTCTCTCCATCTTCTGTGGAGAAACAAAAGGTCACGTTAGGTCAAGGTGTTCTTATACACACAACTTTTTTTTTCTTGACATTTTAGATTGTATGTAAAGTGGGGTATTAATGACGACTCCCCTTACCCTCTACTTCCTCCTCCCCTCCAAAGGGGGGAGCCAGAGATTGGCCAGTGGAGCCAAACACCCTGTCGGTCCTGCAGTGGCGGTCCCACACACGATGCCCTCTGTAGGTGAAGTATTGGATCCTGTGTCTGGGAAGGGCCAGCTCAGAGGAATAATCACAGTCACAGGGGTTGGTTTCCCAGTTGAAATCGCAGAAGGGACGCTCAAGCACACCAAGGAAGCGATCCACATACCCCACTACAAATTGTGAAGAATCCACAGATGGATCCCACAAGATCCTTGAGATAACATCATCTGCTGTGCGCATGCGAGGCTTTTTGTTCAACTCTGTGTGAGAAATGAGATTGAGAGAACACTAAAATTATAATATACATAAAAAGAGTGAGAGGGTTATGATTTCATTGGTCTCTTATGAGTTTGTTGTCATTATCAGATGACTATCTGAATATGGAGGGACCTTGTTCCTCATTGTCTTTCATCTTTGCTGATTTGTTGCCTTTGGCCTTCTTCTTGTCATGTTTTTCCATGTTCTCGTCATCCTTTTTTTCAGGAGATGCAGCCTCTGAGTCAACCAAAGACGGCTCACTGAGGGCAGAGAGCAACGGGAGCAAACAAATTCTCTAAATATACATGCAAAATATGAGAAATAAGAGTTCAAATTAAATCTGATATGATAAATACTAACCTTTAGTTCTAGTATATGAAAAAAATAAGATTTGCTGATAACATTTCAAAAAAATTAGCAGGTCAAGATTAAGGATCAAATTCAACATTTAAGTATACATGCAACTTATCAAGCATCATATTGGGATTATTTCCACCTGTTTCAGTTCATCAGTTAGTTTAGTTTGTTTAGAACAAGAAAATCCACATGAAGACATTTATATTCAGCAGACAATTCCAATAAACATGCAGTTGTATTACAATAAAGTTCAAACAATTGTTACAGTTTCTTAAACTAAATTATGTAAAAGAATTTTAAGCTGTAATTCCCTCAATGTCAATGTTAGTGTATTGTGAGCAGACCTGTGCGACAAACGACATCTGTGACCAAAATGACATTTGCCCATCAGGAAAAACTGGCAAACAATGTCTTGCTCGTTGTCCTGTTGTGCTGCTTCTGATAAAGAAAAGGAAAAAAAGGGGAAACTAAGGGAAAGGAGTTTCACAAGTGTTGAAAATGAAAACCACAGTGTCCTCTTAAAAAAATGTCCTTGATCTAAATCTCTTGAGAAAAGTAATGCACAAGGTGGATTAACAAACCCTGAACCTCCTTATAAAAAGCAAAAAGTTCAGTGTATTATTAAATGTTTATTCACTGACAAGCCTCATTAAGATAGCTATTTGATTATCCTACTATATCATGTCTAGACAGACTTCCTGTATCCAGAAAAACCTTACATCCATTTGAACCTGAAAACCAAAATAAGCAAGACTGAGAGGGGCTAAAGAGGAAATAAACTGGGGTGTAAGAGAAAGTACCCTCTATTCTGTAAGTTTTATTTATCTCTAAGTGTTTCTGAAATTGTGTCACAACATGTTCTATAAGGTGATCATAGATCCTTTACTTGAAAGTACCTAATGAATAAATAAAATATTAATAAGTAGTACTGTGTGAGGTTATTACTTATATTATTAAATATTTCCTATATTAGACACAGACTAATTAATCTGGCTGATTAATAAAGGAAATTGCATTAAACAAACTGTATCACTAGAACTTGCTGCCTAATGAGCCTTTTCTACTTGAATTATTAAGGATTTTGTGTCAAAAGATTTTTCTTAAATGCACTTATCATACATTTTTGCAGTATGTGTGATAATCAGTTTCACAATAATAGATTAATGACCTTAAAAGGTCATTGATGCTGACTTGTTTATTTAAGTATTCATTACTTTGACTTAAATGTTTCAGCTCAGCAGTCATCAGGATACCTATGAAATCAGTCTTAATTTATCGAAATTATTGCAATAGTTTTTCAGGGGCAATACCAATTAATTTTCTCCTGCTCCAAACTGTCTATAAATCTGTTCATGGTCTAAATACAGCATATTCTTACAAACTGACTTTTCTTAACTTTTGCATCTCTGTGAACTTTCAATATATTGTTTGGCTGGGCCTCCTATTTAAACTTTCATGCCAGTGATTCATTGTCTTTTTATAAATGTACCTCTGCCAGATATCAGATGGCCAATCAAATGTCACATTAATACAATATAATCACTTAAACAAAAAATAACATGTACATCTGCTTTCCTCTAATCTGATCTTCCTTTAGGGTGATATTTACAAATGTGATTAAAATAGGCACTAGAAAGGTTATTTATTTCAAAGGTACATTTATAGGGGTGTGTAAAACTACATTTGGAGCAATATGCTTCCGTGAAATGTCGTTGATGCAACAGGTGGCAATGACTCGACTGCAGAGGGCTCAAATGTCAGCCAAGGCGTTAACACAGCCACATTCCACATGCTGCAACACCATTTCTAGATAGGTGAACTAGATATGACTCATGGGGGGGAAAGAAAATCACTTAATTGTGAGGTGTAATAGCCCCCATATTCCTGACATGGCACTGACTGGCAGAGATTTATGGGAGTAGATCCAAGGATAAAAGTCTGAAAATAATCTCAGAGCAGTCTTTCAAAGTGCCCAGACATAATAGTATGAATATTTACTGTAACTGGTTGAAAACAAATTAATTAATTTCATAAAGTTTAACTTGACCTCTGCGCAATGAGGAAAGCGGGTGTAAGAGGAAACAGGAGATCTACTGATTGTATTTGACCTTAAATCTGAGTTTATTCAGGCTGCTTTTGACTCACTTCCTGTACTCCCGACCCATTCCCAGTGAAACGTCAGCCATCAAGTGAAATAAGATTCCATTACAGTGGGCTGAACATATAGTAATTCCCCACCTCTTTTCAGTGTTATGGGCCCCCAAGATAGAATGTCTCTGTTTTGTCTGTTTTACAAGAACTCAAACCAGTCACAGTAACTAAGAAATGTATCACAGCCTGAAGAATCTGCTGAAGAAATATTCAGACTGACATCAATGTGAGCAAATAGTAATGTGAGACACATCCTGTTCAATAAATATGCATTAATACATATTTATGTATCATAACAATGACTTATCACATATTAAATTAAAAGTATGAATTCATAAGACACATACAGTTACTGGGAATAACCGTGTGTAAATCTAAGGAAACTGAATTTACCTGCTGTGCCCTTTTTGTCACCGTTACAGTCATCAAGCCCCGGGATGGGTGGGTGTTTGTGGTTGGTGGGCGTCAGAGGGGTCTCATTTCTCGGGTCCTCGGAGAGCATTCCCGCACTGTCTGAAGCCATGATCAAGCTGTGATTCAACAGACAAAATTACTTGACAATATCAACGTGGTATTCAGGGCTACATCTCAGAATTTGTGTGACCACCCAGTTTGCTAAATGACGGTGGTGAAACTGGAAAGTTCACATTTCTCTGATATGCTAACGCGGAAGTGGTGTGTGTTACATTTATCAACCTCTTATAATTCAACAAACGCTAAATAAAACATCATTCGTATTTACATTTAACATTAACAAAACACCAGACATTTTCAAATCGCTCAAAAATTATCCTTAAACTACTAACTCAAGAAACAGTCGATTCTGTCCCGTTCTTGCCCTTTGCCTCTTTGGTATGAATTTAAAAAGCATTCTGGGTAATGTAGTGTTAAATGATCTTCCGTCGAAACAAGAGTTATGCCAAATACTAAATAAAGCTCAATATGAGCAAATAAATGTTTTTGTATGATTCCTCATAACTTTAAATTTAAAAAATAATCTGATATTATATTGACAGGAAATGTTAAAATACAGTAAGAATACCGCAACCCACTATTATGCGTCATAGTGCGTCAAGCGCGTGACTGTGCGTCACATGACCTTTTGTTGCCAGCTAGCAGCTCCACAGGAGCAAAACATAGCAAGTAATGTGTATTAATCCTAAATCTGAACCGCCAAAATAATGGGTTTATTGAAAAAACGAAAAAATTCGGGGTTTTAATTTATTTGACACCTTTCTTCGAATATGCTGTTGTTCATATATAACTACAAAATGCATGTATTTTAATGAAAAAACGAAGCATCAGATAAACCTGTCTGCGCTAAAGGTAAGTTCTGTACTTTGAGTTGTAATTACTATGTCTTAATCATTGTATAAGGTGTATCAGTAAGTGACCACGAAGATAACAGTTAACAATATACTTTTATTCAGTACCGTAAACTGTCGATAAAGTTGCTTTTTTTCTGTCTTTCTCAGATGAATGCTCTGGTTGCTCTCTGTCATTTCTGTGAGCTCCATGGCCCTCGGACATTGTTTTGCACAGAGGCACTGCACCCCCCCTCCCCATCCCCTCCTTCCCAGGCAGGGGCTGCAGTAGCTGTGGACAGGGACCGAGATGGTGACCGGGAAGGTGAAGGGTTGACCATGAGAGCCAACAGCTCAGCCACACAAAGAGGAGAAATGTGTGAGGTAATTAAAGAGAGACCGACTTGACCTAACATCTGTTTCTACTTTTTATTATTAGACCAGTCAAAGTGCTCCTGTTGGTTGCTATGTTCACTGTATACTGCTACCTGTTAGGTATTCATTTTCTTAATTTTCTTGGGTCACAGGGATGTCGATCTTTACCTGCATCTCATCCGGGTTTTGTAAGCATAGATGATGAGACAGGTATACGTTTCCTGAGCCATCAGCATCCTAGACAGCCACAGCTTTTCAGTGTGGTGAGGCAGGCCTGTGTGCGCAGCCTCAGCTGTGAGGTAAGCAATGACAATGTGGCACAACACGATTTCTGACAGTATACTTTATTTTTTCATTATCCGATCACAGTTTTCTAAATTATTTTTGCCTATTTCCATTTCAGGTCTGTCCTGGACGTGAAGGGCCTATTTTCTTTGGAGATGAGCAACATGGTTTTGTGTTCTCACACACTTTCTTTATCAAAGACAGCCTGGCCAGAGGATTCCAACGTTGGTACAGTATTGTAATGGTTGCCATGGACAGAATCTACCTCATTAACTCCTGGCCTTTCCTGTTACGCCACCTCAGACTTACTATACAGAGTTTGCAAAGTACTGCACTCAAGGTAGCGCATAAACGTGGACTTTACATTTAATTTGAGTAAAATATGTAGAATCTTAGCTACAGTTCTTTATTTTTCCTCAGGTGTTTGACAGCGAGCAAGGTGTTTGTCCTCAGCGAGCAGTGAGGATGAACAGTGTGTTCTCACCGGCAGTTTTCCCACACCAAAGGAGTGGCAATGCAGCCCGCTCACTGACTTCCCTCACCCAGCACCCCAATCTCTGGGCGAGCCTGCACTCTTCTTTTAGCTGGTGAGTGGATATAGCTTCGTCCATCAAGTCTTGTTGTTCATGTGACAAATTAGTGATCCTTCATCTTGATATTTATATTTGTGTTATTACATTATCTCCAGGTTGCTGAAAGCCTGTGGAAGTCGTCTGACGGAGAAGCTGCTCGAGGGAGCACCTACTGAGGATACACTAGTTCTTATAGAACGACAGACAGGTAGTTTTCCCTTTAGTGTTCATTTAATGCATAGAAATTAGTCCAAACCAAAACAGAGAACATCCAGTAAAATGTGGTTTGTCAAAAAGGTAGATCAGTCATCTGGGTAATGTTTCGACATGTTTGGCTTCACGACAAGGTTTGGCATGTTGATAGGGGATGACATCAGCGGAGGTCATATGTTTGCACATTGTGCAAAGGCTGTATCACCAGTTTGAATGTTGTCTGTATAAATGTGATTCACTACATCATTGTGTTCTGCAAATTTGTTTTTCAGAAACACGGGGTGATTAATTTCTCAGTGTCCACAATGTAAATGGTTTATCAAAGAATATTTGATCAGTGTGAATCCAGATTTACTAAGTCACTAAAAGGGTTGCCGTTTTTCCCCCCAAAATACAGCAGCTAATGAGACCAGCAATATTGTTTTCACTTAAGTAAATAAGGAGATTAAACAAATAAATGAACCAGTGAACAAGACAACATTATTAAATAAGTTGGGGGAAAAAAATACCAAAACAGTCAAATAAACCAAATAAAATGTGTACCACTAAAGAAAAAAAAGTTTAAAAGAATCAAAAATGAAAAAAAAAAAAAAAAAACGTGAAAACAAATGATTCATCGCAAGATGATTTTCATTTCTTGTATGATGTGAATTGCCTGGTGTTGAATGAGAGCATGGAGAAAAAGAGTTTGAACAAGCACAAGACTTGTAGACCAAATAAGGTATTTAAGGATGACATTTTAGGTTTTAGGGAATTGTTGTTGATATTTTCAAATGTTTTAATCTATTTATAACTAATGTTATCAAAAAAGTAGTCACCAGCTTAATCAACATCAAAAGGTAACACGAATCAGAAGTAGGGAGAATTAAAATGATAGAGCTGTTTCCTTCATCTAAATTTTGCTGTTGTCATCTCTGCTGGCTCACATTCCTTGGACTCCTCCTACTTTGTTACTGACATTAGTTAAATTTAAGACTCAAGATTGCACTAGTTTGTGGTTTATTTTGGAAATGGTGAGTTGGATGGTGTGACCATGACATCATGCTTCCACATATGGAGTATAATATAAAGCCAGTCACTGTGGAATTTCCCATCATTTGTAGCAGATATGTTTAGTCTTGAAAAGCCTTGCATCATCTGTTTTCATCTACTTTGTTTCTGAAAGAGCAAGAGGAGGAGATGAGATGCTGGGAAGGAGCTGAAGGAAGTGGCACTAAATCACAGCGGCACCAATCAGAGAGTGAACTGGCACATGACTTTTTCTGTGATGATGCAAAACTAGAGGAAATACCTGGTCCAAAGTTCAGGTCACTGAGGCATTTGAGACAGGTAAATTTAGGTTCTTTTGTACATAATTACATGAAATGAGCACCCCCTTTCTATTTGAAGTTATTGGGTTTACTTTTCATTTCAACTGGGAAGTATTTAGTGGTTTTTCTTCCAGTTTATATGCACACTGTTTGTGAAATTCATTCTTTTGAACCTGACTAGAATAGAATCAGAGATGCATCTGTAATTTGGTGACCTTAATATTAGAGAGAATGTACACAACTACAAGCTGTTAACAATGTCCCTCCGTCAGGTTTTTCTCTAGGTATTTACAAGTTTGCGATTATGTCAGAAAGCATGTACCCAAATTTGAAATCTTGGTGGACACAGGGTGGACTAATTTTCTATCAAATCTGACAAAAAGTCTCCACGTTAAATACCTTAGGACATAAAAACACATGTTGAACCAAAGGAGGATGCTTCATGCTTCATAATCTTTAAGGACTACACATGATTGGTTCATTTCAGACATATGTAATGCAGTTGAACACGATTGACTGGCTGTTATTTTCCAGTTATATGTTTTTAATCACATTTTTAAAACCAAAATTAATCTATTATTGCAAATTTCACGTATTCTCTCTGGTCTGAGATTCTTCCACCACGTTATGTGAGCCTGAAAATATGATTACTTGTTTGTTTGTTTGTTTGTTTAAACATGGGTGATGTTAGATATTTATGAAATAAAGTTGATTAGATTTGACTCACATTTTCAGATCCATCTTCAAAATATTGTGATAGGGATTGAAAATCATGTTATCACAACACCTGAGCCCTCACAAACATGGAGAAAATCCTGCTGGCCATGCAGTAAACTTTACATTGTAGAAGAGCATCTCTCACTGTTTTTAGAGACTTTTGGAAAATATTGAAAACCCGATCAGCTTATGGTTGTCCTTGGAGCAACAAGCTCCTTATCCTCTACAAATTTGTCTGAAAGAATTGGACTTCTGTTTGGAATAGTGATTGCAAAAAGTTAATCTTGTAACTGTGGAAGATGGACTCTGTACCCATATACACTAAATGGACAAAAATATTGGGACACTAGTGTGGTGTTTCTTTGCTGGGCTACAAACAATAAGTGAAAGATGTCAGTGCAGTCTTATAATGCACCATAGTCTTATAATAAATGAATAAATATTGCAGCAAATATTATTTTCCTTAGAGTTAATTTTGTTTTCGCTGTCATTTATGCTTGCAAAGTGCTTCACAGTTAGTTTTTACTCTATTTTACCGAACATTGAATTTATTTTTCCTCTGTAATTGTTTTCAATGTTCTACATTAAGATTTCTGAAATATTTATCGCATTCTGACATAAATAATTTAAAACCAAAAATAACATCACATTCTTCCGCTCTCACACAGGTAGGGAAATCTGATATTAAATATTGATTTAACATTTTTGGCGATAATATTGACATTTATATTTTCATCATGATAATATTTGAAGTCAATAAGAATGGGACATCCTAGAAACTGTAGGACTGATGTTTCTCTATATTTTTGTCCACATAGTGTGTGATTTTTTTTTTTTTTTGTCAAGTGAAATACTACTTTGCTTGCCTTTTCATTTGACCATCATCTTAGTCACTAAATTGACAGTAATGAAATTTTGAGGAAACTAATTTAATGGGCTTAAGATCAAGTAATTTGCCTTCTAAATTCCCATATTTTCACCTTTATCTATAGTTAATGATGAGTGTTGCTAATAATTATTGTTCATAAATATATGATAAAAAACAAACTGCACAGTTGCCTATTGAACATAATTTATGAACTTATTAAACAGAGGGAATTAAAATTAAACGTAGCACCTAATACACATTTTCTTTAGATTGAGACGAATCTTCCAATTCAGTTCATTTGATTTATTCACAATTTGATTGTATCATTTATTAATATTAATGGGTTTCATTTCTTGTTCCACTTCCATCCGGTAGGTCCTTGGGGCCGCTGAGTTTCGTCACCTCGCATGGCATGTGCTCATGGGAAATCAGGTCATATGGAGAGGCGCAGACCCTGGGCTTATCCAGTCAGCTTTCACAGTACTCAAGGTACTCTTCTACAGTACAGCTGCACTGCTACCTTTAAAGTGTCTCTTTAAATAAGTATTAAAGCAGCGAAAATAATGAACATGCCGCTTTCACAGTCTTTTAACATGTGGTTCATGTAATCCAGAGGTTACAATTAGTCTTTTGACCTAAGATTAATATTTATTTAGATTTAACTTAAACTGACTATATTTGGCAGACATATAATGTTGACTCCAGCTTGTTTAAGCCTCTGTAATCTGAAAGGTTGTTCTGTTTCCAACCAGTCTTTGCTTCCAGTAGGCTGTGTGCGTTCTGTGCCATACAGTGCTCAGTATGAAGAGGCCTACAAATGTAACTTTTTGGGTCTCAGTCCAGATGTACCCATTCCAACCCATGTCAACTCCTCAGGTACAAAATATACCTAATCCTCACTCTAATCAGTTTATCTGACCAAGGAGTCACCAGCTGTCACTAACTTTAGACCTTCCTGTTTTTTTGTTCTTTAGAGTTTTCGGTGCTTGTGGATATCAGCTCAGACCAAACCTGTCACATATCAGCTGTAGGTGAAGACAATGTTTCCTCACTTTATCAGTTCACCATCAGCAGTGCCAACATGCAGCCGACTGATAGAGGTGAGGATATGTACTTGAATTTATAAATAGTGTTGATTCTTAATGGCTTGTCTTGTCCACTTTGGAGCTTTAGCTTGACGCTCGTCCGACTCCCTTGTCATAAAAAC
>JAPTYR010140102.1:0-18499 GCA_029814505.1 Siphamia roseigaster | reverse complement strand
GGGATAGGCTCCATGCGACCCCCGTGACCCTAGTGAGGATGAAGCGGGTTCAGATAATGAGATGAGATGAGATTAATCATGATGATGGATTAATCCGTGTTAATGCATTAATTTTTAACACAGTTTATTTTGTATACTTATATTTAAATTCAGGCGTTAAGGGGTTACATTTGCATACATGCCTATTGAGAACTTACACTACAAATACTTTACCTCCTGTGACTTCCCAGTAAAAAAAAAAAACACACACAACAAAATAAGCAACAAAATGAACAAAAACAGCCAAAGTCATAAAAAAAGAATAAAAACTAGAAAGCACTCAGAGAGTGCAAACCTCCACCCCCTTGTAGCATGCTGCAGAATTGCAGCGAACAAACGCACATACAAATCGAATGATCACATAACTTCCTGGCGGAGGTAATTAATAATAAACCAACAAAATAATAACTAACATGAACAAAGTAAGACACAAACAGAACCAAGTGAAAAAAAATAGTAAAATAATAATGTAAAAAAATAAACAAAATAAGCAAACTAATGAATATTTACAAAATAATAAATAACTAGAAAAAAATTGCAAAAAACTGTCTTAAAATAATGTAAAAAAAGAAAGAAAGAAAGAAAGAACTAGTATTATAATTTGGCTTCAGTAGTTTTAGTTTTGGCTTTCCATCCATTCAGAATGTGTCAGCGCTGACGCATCAGGGGTTAAAAGGTTAATATGGACTTCGGTGACAGATCTGCAGAAGGAAGATATAGTTGCAAGATATACTTGCAATGTCTGGTATTGTATCCCACCACTATTTTGGAATTTCCAGTTTTATAATGTTTTTATGTTTTTCAACTATAAGCCAACAAATACAGAATAGGTGTTGGAGCCATTAAAAACCATCAAAAATTACATGACATAGCAAGCATGACATATATGTGAATATATACATACACGCATACATGCCTATAGAAAACTTACACTACAACTACTGTAGTAATATTAATAACTAAATAATTTAATATAATATTTAACCCCTGATGTGTCAGCGCTAACACATTCTAAATGGATGGTTTTAAATATTCAGAAAAATTCAACTTTTTTTTACTGGGCCTTTACTGAGTTTTGTTCATGGAACTGATGAATGGAGATGAACAGGTGTAAAAAAATAACTGATTTTTTTTTTTTTTAAAGGAAAAAAATTAAACTAAAACTACTCGAACCAAATTACAATATGAGTGATTTAAAATAATAATAATAATAATTTAACTTCATTTTAGTTGGGGTTTTTTTGCGATTTTTCTCAAGTTATTTATTATTTGGTAAATATTGATTTTTTTTTTTTTTCATTTTGTTGCTTATTTTAATATTTTTTTTCTACATTATTTTTTTTTTATCTTCACTTTTGTTCATTTCGTGTCTTATTTTGTTCTTCTTGTTGGTTTATTATTCATTTTTGTTATTTTTTTTAATTGACCACTTTGGTTGATTTTGTTCATTTTGTTGCTTATTCTTTTTTTTTTTTACAGTGACGCTGATAAAGGCTCAGGAGATAAAGGGTTAAAGCAGCCAATGTTGACATGTGTTATTTATTTATTTATTTATTTATTTAAGTGCCCCAAGGCTCGGCTGTTACCAACCTATTCGGCCACATGAGGACATTAGGGAACTACAGGGATATAATGTTTAGGACAACATAAAAAAAGACCCTCTCCCCATGATTCATGCACACAGACACAAATTTGATGGTGCATTTGAGGCCAAATCACCCACATAAAACATTTCTTTCAACCCCCCCCCCCCTCCCTCCTCTTCATGTATCTGCGGTGGACAAGCTTGTCGGCCGTGAATGCATCATCTGAATGCATGGAAGCAACCTGTGGTGAAACTTTCAAGTAACTCGTGCTGTGCGGTGCATTTAGGGACACCTTGTACCCAATGAATGAGCAGCTAGTCTGACGATGCTGCCGAGCGCTGCCGGTCGACACGCCCCCAGCATGGATACAACCAGCAGGAACAGGCGCTCAGGAGACACACTCACTATGCTGGAGAGTGTTTGAAGCAGCGATGGGAGTTAACACATCCAAGTTTCTAGAGTTCCTGTTACCGGCGCCGTTGCACTAAACAAAGACTGTTTTTTTTCCCCTCTCTCTCTCTCTCGCGCGCGTTCTCTTTCTCTGAAGGGGCTCGTGCGCATTTTTTGTCCGAGGCGTTTCTGTCACAGGATGTTGATATTGGAAAAAGCCGGGTAAGATCATAAAGTCAGGTCTCTCCTCCCTCAATACCACACAAAGGGAACCACGGAACAAGTACTTTTTTTTTAAAAAAAAATTTGATTTCATTTTTTTTCCTTCTTCACACGCCATCATTTTTTTTTCTTTTTTGAATGTCATTAAGAAGCAGAGGGAGCTGTTTCAAAGACAAAATGGATCACTTTGCAGCAGAGTGCCTTGTCTCAATGTCCAGTCGTGCAATTGTTCACGCTCCAAAAGGGAATAGAGAGATTAAACCAGAAATCCCGTCCTCTTCCAAGAACGGAGAGGAAATTAAAGAGCCTTTGGTAAAAGACAACTCCTCTCTCTTTGTGGTCGCGCGGATTCTGGCGGATTTTAACCAGCAGACTCCCAACAATGTTGCCGAGCAGGCAAAAATAAAGGATGACAGCATGACTAACCTCATAGATGATGGAAACTCTGCCACACCTACCACCATCTCCGATCCTTCGCTCAAACAAAGAGGCAAAAGATCGAGAGGTCGAACTGAGCAAGAATCACCTCAGAAAAAGCACAAATGCCACTATTCAGGTTGTGAAAAAGTTTATGGCAAATCATCCCACCTCAAAGCCCATCTAAGGACACACACAGGTCAGTTGGAGTGGATGTTTGTTGCTGTGCTGAACATGACTTATTGCACTTCCATTGCTTTGTATGAGAATGGATGAGGTGGTTAAAAGTCAACATACTGATAAAAAAAAAAAGCAGTGCGGTTTGTTCCAGTAAAGCTGATGTTTGTACTGAGGAAGGGACATACTGTCACTGCTGTGCTTATGGAGTCATATGAGCACATCCACCCCACTTGAACTCATTCAGGACTGTACTTTGCAGTATCACCCCAATTTGGTGCATAGTTTAATAACTGCATTGCTCCTTTAAGTTGAATAAACTTTGAGAAACGTCCTTTTAATTTAAAGGGGAGGGAGGGAGTCGAAAATAGTGCCACTCCCACTCAAGTGTCTGAGCTTTGTCACGGCTTTCCTCTTGTCCCCCCTCCCCTCCCCTCCTCCTCTCTCCTCTCTCCTTCGCACTCCTGCATTGGAGTGAGTACAAACCGAAACTGCAGTGCAAATGCAGAACAAAATTACACATATCACACTTCCAACGATCATTAAACAGCACTGATCAAAGTTTGATTTCAGGGGTTTCCAACAACATCTGCTGTGCACTGCATGAGTTAGCCAAGTGTGCATGCAAAAAAGTTTTCAGAACCAGTCCAGTAGGTGTACCGTCAACACTGCAGAGAGTAAAGGATGGTAGGGATCCGGTAGGCTGGGTTATATTTGGCCTTCCTGAAGAACCAGACCTCCATATTTGCTCAGTGCATTCCGCAGGATAGGAATATTGAGGGGTGGAAAAGAGATGTGGATGGGCTGAAATTGGGGGGTAGATAAGAACTGTGCAGTTGCCTGTCTACCCCAAGCCCTTTGTTGTGATGTGCCACACCCCCGCTAGACAGACTGCCAGCTGATCTGGCCAGCAACAGACTCGGCTAGCTGAGCCTCGACTGAGCAGCCTTTCTGCTCTGTAGACTGCAGCTCACACTCCCTCTTCCCACCACTGTGTCCTCCATTCCTCACACACAAGCATCAGCTTAACAGAGCAGAAACAAAAACACACCTCTGAGGCTCACACCACAGTCACCGTCTGTGAACTTAACCTGGCTTCTCAGTCTGAATTGCTCATTTCAATCAATACTGGGGAAGGAATAGTGGGAGGAACGCCCACTTGACATTGAGCCCCTCTTTTCACAGTTCATTTCATGGTTTACTTATATTACACACATTTCTGAGCCACCTTTGTTAATACAAAGTAAGAATACCACAGGAACTCAGAATGGCCATAGATCTTTTCAATAACAGGTAATAATGCATTGGTATGTTTGTGCTTTACTCTAGTTATTTCAGTCCTGATGCACATTCTAATGCTGGCTGTATGTATATATTTGCAAAAATGTGCTGTGAGGATGAACAATTGCTCATCCATATTCAGAAATTGGTCTGTCACTCTGCATTATTATTTTTTAGAGTGCAATAGCATTGTCTGTGTTCACATGATATTTTCAATGCAGTGGTATTGTTGTCTGTCAGCCCAGCCCCTCAGGTTTTTCCTTTGCCTCTCTTTCTTTCTTTTTCTTTTGGGAAATAGGCTTTGTGATTGGCTTTTTGACTGATAATAAGAGCCATTTCTGTGTATTTGATTGGTAGCCACAAAATGTGAGTCATCTTAATAAAGCTGCCATGTCTCAGCCAAATTTGCAGCAGCGCTCACAGTGAGCCAGCCTCCAACAGCTGGTGTGCTTCCCTTCACCCCTGACCATGTGTTTTTAGTGCAGTTTCATTGCTCTGTATTGGCCCTGCCCTTGTGTCTTTGCCTATTAAGCGTTTCCTTTAGCCTGCCTCTGTGCCTTCCTAGGTCTTGCTTCATGATTGGTTTGTGTCCCATAAATTCTGCTAATAATGAGTCGTTCTGCTTATTTCATTGGATAGTCCCAGAATGTGGGTCATCTGAGTTCAACGCGGCTGCCTCAGCCAACCTTGCAGTGCCTTCCTATACAGACTATCTCAGTGTGCCTCCTTTCAGCCTATACTAGTAGAGTGAAGAGAGAATGGATTCCAGCTCAGTCAGCCTCCGCCAAACACCACTATCTAATTGATGGGGGAAGCACAGTTATAGACACTAACAAAGAGCTAGGGACCAGGCGTCCTCACTTGACTTCTGTAACGCCCAAACCCTAACCCTGATCATATCAGCTTTTGCAGTCGCTTAGTATGAGATTTGTCTGTGTTGGAGGAGCTGAAACCTGAGCTATATTGTGTTTCTTAGGCAATGCCTACACTACTTAAAAAAATCAATCCTATGACTACTTTAGAATGAGCTTCACCTGAAACAACATCTTGACACAAACATATTTATTTTGTTTTAAAAGATGTTATCGTGATTTTGTTGTTGATATTTTTGCTTTTTTGTGGACGGTGACTGTCCCTTAGTTACCATGTAGATAGTTTTTTTTTTGTTTTCTGAGGTTTTGAGATCTCTTAAAAGGCAACATTGATGCCAGCCTGGTATTTAGAGGTTGTTGGACATTCTTTGGAGGTGCTCAGAGAATGAACAAATTACAGAATATAAATGCAATGACTGTGTCTGTTTACCTGCACTTGGAGAAATTCGAATTATTGCCTTAGTCCAGCTAATTTCAAAGTTTTAAAAGCTGTATATGCACCTTAGTTGGACTGTAATCGAACCGAACTGGAGTTTTGGCAATCGGACTATTTGTGTCAGATAATGCTGTTCTAAGTCGAGCTAAGCCATCATGGATACGCCGCCATGCTTAGCTCGACTACTGACTGGCTTAGCCACTCCCTTGTTTGGAAGTGACCAGAGATACGGCATAACAACATGCACGTTACGTGTAATTACAATCAGTGTACAGTATGTACGTAATGTCCTGAGCGCCTGCATCATTGTCATCTATATCCTCGCTTGGTGTTGTCCTCATTAAGGCCAATTTATAGGTGTGCAGAAAAGTGCCTGCACCACAGAAACTCTGCATCACCTCCAAACCCCTCCACTGAGTGTCTATGTTCGGGGTGGGTGATATGGGTAAAAATAATATCTCAATATTCTTTTAGTATTTTTATAACAATATTTAAACAATATTTTAATTCATGTCAAAATTCATCTGGTTGCTATCACATCACATTGGTTCTTCCGCTATCATTGCTTCACACAGACTGTTTTAACTGTCATACTGCTCGTCTGTACATCTCAAAAATGTTCGGCGGCATAGTACACTCAACCATGTCTATGTGCTCAACTGTTATGGCAGAAAGTAGCACCATGTGTAAAAAAAAAAAAAAACTATATCAGAAGTTTGGGACCATTTTATGCATTGTAAGGCAGGCGACATTGTGTACACAGCAAAATAGCATTAGCATTATCTTACCGCTGCTGTACTTTAACACATGAATCAAAAGCTTCCTTACATCAACGGCACTTCCTCAAAGCGAACTCGGAGCTTCTTCAACCAAACCATTTCCACGTCAGAGAAGTAGACCCATGTTTTGGCACTAAATCATATGAAGTCCACCCAGCTTCAGGGACTGGAGTTGCCTGTCACTGCATTTCTTCTATCTTCTATTAGCATTAACATGCACCGTTAACCTGTTGTGAGTACAAGTTTGCAAGCGAGGGTTATGTGATCAGGCTAATTACGTGATCACGTAGGATCACATGGTTAAGTCAGTTGTGCTGTGTCTTTGGAGTGTTACTGCACAGATAATGTGACGAGTTTCGGTTTGTTTCTTATTGTTTTTGGGTGAACTAATTTAAATACTCGGTAATGTAAATTGTTACATTGTTAAAACAACAATTAGGATACTATTGCAGACAATATATATCGCCCAAACCTAGTCTGCGTGGACTGACATGCACCTCAGAAATTTTGTAACTACGTGGTCCTCTCTACACCTGCTGTACAAGCAGTTCCGGTGCTTCGCTTTCCCACTGCCTTTTGTTTTTGACCACCGCCACTTTTAAAGACTCAAAGAATCTCTTTTTTTTTTTTTCCCTTCGTCAGCATTTATAGCACAAGCATGTGCTGCTCAATATATATCAACTCTAATTCAATCAACGTTCGCTCTTGCTCAGTCGCCATTGTTGAATGACCTTTGTCTCCACATACACCGGAAGATAAACCCTCTCATCAATAACTACATGTGGTTTTGCGACTGAGTACCTCAGTGCCCTCTAGCTCTGTGGCATTGAATTACTCTGCAGCACATTGACCTTGTCGTAGAGCAATAAATTAAAATTGATGGCGACAAGGTGACGGTAGCAGTGTGCAGCAGAGTTGCTGCAGACCTATAAAGACCCCTTTATAGTACATCTGCTTCAAATCTGCCACATTTGTTTACTGATTCTTCTGATGGCTCCAACTGGTAGAATGCCAACGTGAAAGGGCTTGTAGTGACACCTAGTGTCTGGGAGTTGAACGTACCTCACTCAATAATTTGATTCCCTTGCTGCACATGTAAACTTAGATTTATCAAAAACTCCAGTTAAGTCCTTAGCTCGATTATTGCCAATAGCTCTGTTTAGATATGCAGATTACCTCCAAAAAACAACACATTTAAAAGTGTTAAAATGTGATATTAAGGACCAGAGTTTTAATTTTAGGATGTTGTCTGTAGCAATAATGTAAGACTATAAGAGGGATGCTGGGATGTGGCAGACATGGGATCTACATCCTGAATTCAAATCTTCTCATTATACTGCACTGAGATTGATAGCGAGGAATCTGCAGCAGTTTGGGGGTCTAAGGTTACCAGACAGCTTTTGTCTGATCTCCTGGAGCGGGAGGCTGGGTGTTCCTGTCTGACACATACACTCTATCCTGTTGTATGGAAAATGCAATCACGTAGCACTGATATATAGATGAACTTGTTTCTAACTAGAAGAAATAGGGCAATAAACATGCAACTACTTCTGATTCATTCCTTTAACTTTTTTTTTTTACCACAAGCTGGTTTCTTTTCATTCACTCTTTTTTTTTTACTCTTTGTCTTAAGAAGCATACATGACTTAAACAATGAGGACCCATTTTCCCAAGCACTAAAGTACATGGTGTTCTCTGAGAGGCCTCATTACTGCGCTCTGGTCATGTCATGCAGACTGCCATCCGCAAAAAGGAGAGATGGCCCCTGACAAGCTCATTACAAGTCATGCCTTCTTCAGAAAGGAGAGCCCAGGCCTTTTGAGGCCCCTTCTGCTGGCTTTCACAAAAGGCCATCTTGTCACTGTACAAAACCTATTCGAAAACTATTCGAATCACCAGGAGGGACAGGGTCAATATTTCTCAAAGACAAAGAGCATAATGACATATTTTACAGTTGGTTTGACATTTTGTCAGGGCCTCTTTTGTCTTCTGCTGGGGGTATCTGTAATACCACGAAATGGCTGTAAAGCCCTTTACTGTCTGTCCTAAAAAAAATAAGTGGCACCACCTGGCAGTACGGACCCACTGCCATGCAGACCTAGTTATTCATCCATGCTTTCTATTTTTAGCCAAATAACTGTGGTTAATGACACTTTTTTAAACATGAAATTATCCCAAATTCCACATGGAAAAAGAAGCAAGAGTCTCTGATTATATGTACTGCATCCCTGCCAGTGGTTTTATATTTGGCCCACACCACTGCACAAAGTGCACAGTGTTCCTGTGTGGCTGGTGGCACTGAT
Organism: Siphamia roseigaster; assembly: GCA_029814505.1. Lineage (NCBI taxonomy): Eukaryota > Metazoa > Chordata > Actinopteri > Kurtiformes > Apogonidae > Siphamia > Siphamia roseigaster. The sequence goes on along the minus strand of JAPTYR010140102.1, from coordinate 9,997 downwards.
GAGGTAGCAGGGTGGAGATGGGGTTTTCCTGCTCTTGCTTGAGCCTGACCTTGGCACAGAAATGGGTAAAAACTCTAATGGGACACAAGAGGTCAGTCTGTCTACCTGGTTTCCAACACTCCTTCCAGTTGAGCCATGTTCCCTCTGACATATCATTGAGTGGTGACTTGTGAGTCAGGTGCTGCACAGTCCCCAGTTATGTTAGTTCTTGTATTTTATTTTCCTTTTTTAAATGAATTAACAGGTGCACAATGCTATTGGTGTTTCCTGCTGTAAGGGGTTTACCTAAAAGCAGTTCTCATTAATGAAATCTGGCCATGAACAGCATGTGTAGTAGCTCTACAGTATGTCTCCAATAGAAACGAGGAATTAGTTAAATCTACTTTATCCTTGGGATGTAAATAAAACCAAAGCAGAGCCACCATCCTGCTTGTTCTAATCCCCTGGTGTGCTACTGCTGCTCTGTGTAAGATGTCTCTGAGGCACGTGCTGGTGTCCATATGCACTCATATGCATTCATGTAAAGCTAACATTAAGAATATTTCTGATGAATTTTGCTCTAACTGTAATGAAGCAGCCAAGCATGCATGGTGGACACTTTGAATGTTGAAAGGGCCCTGTCACACAGTTCCCTGGCTGTGCTGCTTTCAATGGCCCACAGGGCTCATGTATTCTTTAGCTAACCTTGGAGTTCTTCTATAAAAGCAGCTCTGTCTTCTCTATCCAGCCCCTCCCATCCTTCTCCAGCCTGCACAGCAAAATAGGTGCTGTAGGTGTTGTATTGCGAGGCTGAGCCCCAGCCACGGTTTGTGGCGTGGTCTTGATTACCAGCGGCAGGAAGAGAGGGATACAGACCTGTAGAACACTGTGCATTTTTTCACCTCCACTGTTCAAAAACCACCAACCGCATCTTGCATGCAAAGGGAGGGATCTGCAGTACAAAGAGGAGAATATACAGAGTACAGTGCGGCAGGGTGGGGGTGGGGTTAGATTGTAGGATATACACTGTCAATGCCCTCCATTGATGTAGGTCATTTATTCAGCTGCATCTGCAGCTAATCTGATTAACGTTTGAAGGGCTATGACCTCTTCAGCAGAGAACACCCTGTCAAAGTAGCACTTATAGGGTCCTGTCTAAGCGTACGGCTCTGACTGTGTTCACCGTGTTCAGCATTGCTTGAATAAGGAATGGCAGAAATTGCTGTGTAGCTAATGTCAGGGGGAGTGTTTTGTCTCTAGCTGGGGTGTTTATGTTCTTGATGGTATGTTAAGGTGTGTCCCCCTTTCTCTGTGTGATAAATCAGACTGTGGCAGACCTCGATGTACTGGGGCGTGGCTCTGAGGACAAGATGAAGACGATTTTATTAAACTCTTTGGGGAAGGCATGCATATTAATTTCCCTGTGAAACATGAAATCCCTCCTGTACCACCAGGCTGTTAGGTACAGTGTTGAGTAGCTGGCACCATCTGCTGTAATCACAGTAAGTTGAGGCCTTTCAAGATCTAGCTGCGGTCTTTGCTTGGTACAGGTTACTAAGGGTGTCTGTCTCATATGAGATATAGTGTCAAACTCCATCAGTGGAAAGAGTGAGCATTGTACTGCGTGAGTGAGAGGCATGGATGGTGGGACATCCCTGCTCCCTCCTGCCACTGAGGACAAACTGTAAACTCCCATTAATGGCTGCAGCTGTTTGCATGTCCTTAGTTAACCAGGATTTAAAAGATAAGGAGACTGTCTGCAACACATCAAGGCTGCAGGTTGTTTTAGAATGCACTCAAGGCTGAAAGAGAGTGCCCACTTTAACTAATTGAGGCAAATATGATGAGCTAGTCAATGCAGACAAGCCATTCCTGCCTTTCCCGAAAGAGTTAAGGAGAGCAGGGTAATGTATGGCTAAGTATGTGCTGGAATCGGACCGTCACACTCGACCCCGTTGCATGTCTGTGGGTGAATGTCATAGGCCTGTTTTGTGCGGACCAAGGCGAGTGAGTTACGGTTAGTACGCACAGCCTGTCTGATTGAAATGCATTACAGGAGTGCCTCTCCTGCTGGGAGCGAGGCTGCTGCTATTGTTCAGAACCTGACAGCTATAGGCCCACAAGGGGAGGCAAGCTATTCAACAGCAAGCAAGGTCCCTCTCAATAAAGACAAAAGATGATAATAGATCAGAGTTTTGCGAAGAAGCTTAAACCGGTCCACATCACAAGCACCTGACCCACCCAAGGGTCCTTTGTTACTCTTGCAAATTATTCATGTCTGAGACAAACATGTTTTGACTGAGAGATTTTCTTAGTAATTTGACTCCTCTCCCACTGAGTTAATCTTTCATAGACAAATAGCCACGTAAACAGTTGGTCCAATCTCTGATGTGTTTCAAATCAAGCAATGTTGTTTTTCTTTTCTTCTTTCTGGAAACCACAGAACTTTGTAAGCCTTTGTTGTTATTTTTGCAAAAGTGGAGCCTACATATGTTACTATGTGAACAATGAAAAGAGTAGCTACAAAGCCTTTATGTATATTTATTGTTCTGCACACATATGTTTGTGTTTATGTCATCTGGGCATGTGATGGAGAGGGAGAGGCTGGCAGCATTTGGGTTAACCCTGTCTACTCCAGTGGTTTATGTTGATGAGGGACCCAGCAGTCATTTTCGTATTATCCAAAATCCCATGGATGGTTGTCTGCTGGCAGAGTAGCCGGCTCCTGGTTGGTTACAGGTCATAGTCTGTTGTAAACACGCAAGTAAATTACAGGATTGTGCTGAACCCCTTCCACTGGAGTTTGTGGTGTCCCTCGTATTTCATGTTGCCAAGCTGGCTATGCCTTTAAGTCAGTGTAGAAATGAGGTAGCTCCAACTCTACTGAGCTGTGAACTACTGTCTGACTGAATTTTATTTCCTCGCTTTGGCTGTGTGCTCGTTTTAAAAAGTCCACACAGGGTTACCTAGCACCTTGTTTTTGTTCTGAGCTCTGTAAAAGATATTTCCTCTTTTGGTTTTCACTCTGCAGGGTGAACAAAGTTGACTTCAAGGTGATCTCAGATGTACCCACAAGAACAGTTTTTTTTTTTTTGTTTTTTTTTTTAGTTTCCATTTCACCCTGCAGAGCTATTTACTCTAGAGTTCTTATGGCAGCCTCAAAGGAAGTTTTCAGCTGTACACCTTATGAGTTCGGCCTATGCCTGAGGACACACCAGGAATGTTATCTACTCTCGTTTAAAATGCTGGTAGCTCGAGTTGGAGCAGGTGACTTTGCCCAGTTCCTGCCGCTGTTGCTCACGTCAAAAAGCGATTTGATCTCGCCTTCGCAGACAGCATCCCTTACACCTAGCAGATGAACTGAGATTCTGTTTCTCGTAACCATTTCTGTGGAAACAAAGAAGACGAACGTATGCAAGATATGAATGGGAGGAGGAGACGGGGAGTGGAGCAGACACGAGTAGTTTATTTACTGACCCAGTGGCCTCCGAGGGAACAGTTACATAACAAGAGTACCTGTGACAAAACTGCATTGCCTTGGAGGGGGGGTGGACACTGGTGCTTAGTACAAGTACAGTTGGCGTGCATGATGTAACTCACTTAACGGGTAACTGGGTCACTGTGTTCGTTAGGGAAAAGCTTCCCTCATTACTGCCCCTCTTCTCACCCTCTGCAACTGACACATTCTGAGAAAGACAAACCACACCCTCGCTGTGGCATGCTGCCACAGATTGGATAACCATCAGTGGGCCCTGGTGTCACACTCACCACACTGCCCTGCTGTGACAACAATAGAACTTAATGGGAACGAGAGCAGGGTAAGGGGAGTAGCCGCTCGCATTTTTTTTCCCAGCAGAGATGCTGAGTAATAGCTGCCACCTATTGAAATATCAAGAAGAGTGACATTCTCTTACCAGTGAAGGTAAAAGCCCCGATCATTATTTCGACTCAGGATCTAAACCTTTGTTCCATAAGCCTCCTCACTGGTTAAAAAAAATACTAAAACCTGTTTCCATTGCTCATTTTATGAAACAACTGCCACGATTAACTGGGGCATTACATGCTTTTTTCTTTATGTAAGAGAAAAATTCAAGGCTGACATTAAAGCAGCATGACTTTAATGCATATTCATATTGTATCCTAAATGCCAAAAAGGCAATTAAGCATGTGGTGAAAATGGACAGCATTTGCATTAATTCTGCATTTTCTGAGAAGTCACAGGGCTCTAAATAATTTGATGGATCTTGGTGAGTTGCTGTTGGATACCTGATGCTTCCACTATGACTGCATTACTGTATCAGGGCAGTTAGATGAGATATCTCAGCCTAGCTCTCTGGTGTCTGGTTAAATATTAATGTTGTTGGATCCGTTACACTGGTTATTGAGCCTTAAGCAGCCTGCAGAGCTTAGCTCTACTTTTTAGCCAGTAACTCATTTTGCAGTGCCAGGTTGCTGCACCGGCTGTTTCTCCGGCTAATAAGGTATGAAATCTGACTAACAGTCTCTTCAGTGAGATTAGTGCCTTAAAAGTTAAAGTGCCCCCTTTCTTCCACTAGATATATGCTATGAGGATGGTGTAATGCAGAGCAGGGAAATTAGGTCAAACAACTACAGCGTCTTCATCTTTGTGAACTGAAACCCATAAATATTTACAGGAAAGAAGGATGTGTCTCTTAGAGGAGAGTAAGAAAAGCCTCCATACTGTGTAAATTATCACATGCGTGCACATATATATGTGTCAGTTAGAACTAACATACACTAAGCCTGGTATCAGCCCGCAGCAACTGTAGTGGGAAGGGCTGCCAGAGTTTGTCTGGAGCTGAGGTGAGGCGTCAGCGGCAGGAACACAGACTGCGCTGTCTAGACTTGCTCTGTCTGTCTGCATGTTTTGTAACCATGCAGTATAAGGGGGAGGGACTGAGACAAGTAGTGCACTGAGTTCTTGTTTTTTGAGACTCACTGGCATCAGGTAGCATATGAGTGTTTGATGGTGAACAGCACTGTTTCCATTGTGGCCCAGAGGGAAGCCACAGAACAAAGAGAGCATTTGGCAGGCCTGTTCTTATGTCCTCATTTGTCATGCTACCTATAAACATTCATGCATCTCACTTGTCTATTTCTCAAATGCCTGGCGTAGGTTTGCACATGATGATTGATTATATTCTTATATTCATGGAAGAACCATAACATTAGAAGAATACATCCTGCCCTTCGCTATAGCACTGCAAGGTCACACTGGTAAAATTAGAATGCTGGATGTAGCTATTGTCAGGCAGAAACTCACTGAAATGGAACTAAAAGGAACACAGTATTAGACATATTGGCCAGTGGATGCAGAATGCTGCATTTAGTCTCTATATACACTGTTTCCACATCAGAATAGAAGGAAACCACAAGATATATAGTACCATCTGGCTTTGAGTAGATTTGTGTCAAAGCCCACTTTTATAGCCTGATGGAGGGGGGAAGGGTATAATTTCCCATGTGCCGAGTCACAGATAGTTGCATGTTGGAAAATGGGCTGGGTAACCATTGTGAGAATGATTAGCATCTAGAGCTTAGATAATTAAACTCTGTCTGCTTCTCTAGTTCTGCACAAATTTTAGGTAATTTACCACACACACAAAAAAACCAAACTGCAGCTTTTTGTGACTCACATATTTCAAATGAGTTTTGAATCGTTCTACATGTCTTTCCCCATACCATATCCAATAATAATCCAATATAATGACCTTGTGATTGTTACTCCTTAATGACTCAGGCACGACTATGTACACAAAACAGCACAGTCTTGTTCAGCTGGCCTTGTCTTCTCTGAAAAAATGTCTGCTAGCTATGTGTAGCCATGCAGAGTTCATGACTGAGGAACTTGTAAACACCTTATTTATAACCATTCACTTTTGTCTCTGGTGAGATGTTTGGTGAAATGTGTTTTTGTTAGCAGCTGTCTGTGCAGCAGTATGCACACATCTGTGAGTGCCATTATGATAACATTCTTATTATCCAGTATTATCAGTAGAATTTTTCCAAATAATAGTGCCCTTATACTCTTTTTAGACTGATGTAACTAATGACTGTATGACCGTGTTTGTATATGTGAGTGTATCTGCGGGTGGGTGCGTGAATGTATTTGTGTATATATGAGCTGCTTAATTGGACAGTTTTTGTGTCATTGTCCTTTTGCTATTTCTCTGATTTTTATTTATTTATTTATTTTTTAAACAAATGTTTGGCTTGTGACCTTACAAGGGACTGCAGATGTAAATTAGCTCTGAGCTAACTCTGGTACAATGCATCAAATGGAGCATTTACGTTTTTTACTCTACCTGGTCCCTTTACAAATCAATTCACTACAATACAATCTAAGTAATTGTACCTTTACTGGAACAAATGTATTAATTTAACATCAAGGCCACTCTGAGGTCAACAGCATATTGCCAGTGAAAATTTAAAAACTATATACATAATAAAATACTTAATAATCCCCCCAGTTCATATTAAAGTTTAGTCAAATGTCTTATGATAAAATTTCCCATGAAGATTTTCATGTTAGTACAGATGCTTCTAATCCTAGTTACTGGTTATTGCCCATGACATTGGTTGATCTGTATTAACAATGTGGTACTTTCATGGAAGTCTTCAAACAGATTTGTAGTGTCTGCAGTCCATAAGACATGATGTTCACTGATTTAAATGCCACCTCTTCTTGTCCGTCTGTGCCACTGATTTTCATCTCAGTGTGAAATAGAAGGAAGGCAGCAGCTGCTTAGGCCTGAAAAGTGCATTTATTCAAATTAGAAAAAGAAGTCTAATTGTCCTCATATTTGATCAGCAGTAATGCAAAGTGAACGTACTAACTGTAACCACCAACAGGCACTAACATGTTTCCTTCTGTCTGTGTGTTGCAGGAGAGCGGCCTTTCCCGTGTACCTGGCCGGACTGCAGTAAGAAGTTTGCCCGCTCAGATGAGCTCGCCCGTCACTACCGCACTCACACGGGGGAGAAGAAGTTCGGCTGCCCGCTTTGTGACAAGCGATTCATGCGTAGCGACCACCTGATGAAGCACGCCAGGCGCCACTCAGACTTCCAGCCCGGCATGCTGAAGAGGCCCCACGGCGGCAGCGGCGGCGGTACCACACGTCCCAGCTCCCTCAGTGACTACAGCCGCTCGGATGCCTCCAGCCCCACCCTCAGCCCCACCCTCAGCCCAGCCAACTCGCCTTAAACTGAAACCCAGTCGCACTTTCCGCCTCTGACCTGCGAGGCCTGTGTTTTCGTCATAACACTTGTGTTGCACAGTTGTCAGCGAACCCCCCCCTTGCTATTCCTGCGCTTGCTGTGGTGTACCATAATGTACATAACTGCTTATTGTAGTGAAATTACTTGTGTGATCCTAAAAGAAGGTAATATCTTTCCCAGATGGCAATATTTGCATCCTGTACCATACGTCTGTATTTTTTAGCTTCTGATCATGGCTAGTTGTCTAATGTATGTTTGCAGTCAGCTATACAAGGTTTAGAAGAGAAAAAACAGACACCCTGACAAGTCTTATCAGTTTTCTTTTTTGTTTGTTTCTTAGTTTTGGTTTGTTTATCTTATTTTAAGTTTTAGAACAGGCGAGGAGAAGGGGTACACACACACCTCAGGATTGAAGACAGTTGCTCTTTCTGTAATACCACAGTACTTTGTAGTACTCACATCGACTGCACAATATACTCATCACTTTACTCTGAAATTCAACAGGGGTTGAATTTTACGCCCTGCTCAGGGATGGCCTTGTTAGCTTGAAAGAATGAACACGGTGGAGAGAAACATACAGTACATATATAGCAGCCTTACACTCAACACAATTTGCACTCTTTGTTTTTGTTGGTTTCACGTTTGAGGAAACTAGCCCGACAGTCATACGGTCAGTCATACACAATACTCTTGTTCTGTTCTGCCTCGTGTTCTGGGGATTTATGTCTAATGTAATTGCTGTGTGTTAAGAAATGATCCCCAAACCCTCACCTCAGTCAACAAAAAACATCTGTTCCTCCACAGCAATGGTAATATTTATTTGCCATGACACTGAGTTGAGTTTGTATTTCGTTAACCAGTGGTGTGCAGGGTATACTGTGCGAATCTGCACTGTGGGAGGATCGAGATATTATTGGATTAACAATTTTTATAAATATCCTCGGTCGAAGAAACTTTAGAACCTTTAAATAGAGACAGTTAAGTTTCAAAGCAGCTGTTCACGCTTTAAGAAGTGGTACATCATCAGCCAGTAGTTCACACAAACGGACACAAAGGGACTTTAGTTGAAACAATGTTTATCCCTCTCTGAAGCACATAGGAAAAAGTACCAAAGACAAGAGTGAATGAACGCTTTCTATTCAGTCTTGTAAGCTGCCCTTCATTGAGGCCTGAGGCTGGTGGTTGGCAGTATCGCAGGTAGAGCCAGACAGCCTGCTCTCTTCCCTCCTCCTGGCTCAGCCTTTTGTGGCCTCCCTGGAGGAAACAGCTGCATCCCACAAGAAGCTATTCACAGCCCACAGGAGGAGTGGTAACATGCCATTCCCGGGGAGTCCTTTCTCACCCATCTGGCTCTACCTGTCTTGTCAGAGAATGAGTCCTGTGGCGAACCTCGGCGCCTGCCAAATTGCCGAACGTTGCCTAACTAACTCACGGTGGGGGGGGAGTCAAACGTAGGCCGCGGCGTTCAGCAGAGCGAGGCCGGGCTGTGACACGGTAGAGCACAGTGGGAATAAAGCGGCTATCTGCAATAGACAGGCAAGAGAGGGCAAGTCCTGATAAAAAAGGAGAGGTTTATCATGAGCTGAGCAGCACAGAGGAGGAGACACTCAGTCGCAGGCGCCCCCTTCTCCTCCTTCATCCCAACTCCCTTCATCTGTAGAAGTGTGAGTGGGGAAAAAAAAAATGCCTGTAATTAGTGGGTTGATCCAACCTACAATATGAGCGCAGGAAGAGAATGAACAACAGTACTACCTATAGACAATGTTAGCCGAGTGAGTGGGATGTACCCAACTCCATCCAAAGCACAGGGAGAAATCCTCTACTACTGCTGGAGAGTCAAATTTCACAACGCCAAGGAAAACTCCAAATTAATTCCGATAAATCCCAGCTCTCTTAACAGCTGCTTTAAAACTTCTCTCTCGCAAACAAGGGGGGGGGGGGGCTTTTAAACTGTTGTATAAACATCTGAACCAAAATGAACATATCAGCAAAGTGCAGTGCTCACCAGCCTCACGTCGTCCTGCCTGTGACGCTCAGATGTCCCGTGAGAAAGCTGACTTGTGTTTCTAGACAGACATGCCTCAATAAGTCAGGCAAAAGGCACAGTAAAACCTTCCATGGAAACGGGCACCACTATCAAAACTGCTGCAGCCCCGCTAGTCTGTGTTATGCCTACGTTTTTCTTTTAATGCTTCAGCACTACGGTCGGAAATAGTTTCATCCATGCACTATCTACATTGTGGCTGTCATGGATGGCATGTGTTGGCTTCGACCGCCCCAACCCTCACCGCACAGTCTCGTGCTTCACACTATATGCATGTTAACAACTTCGCCCTGAATGCTTAGAGGGGTTTTGAGGCGTTCAAGCAGGTGGAAGTTCATGAATGGCAGGCCTTGTCCTTGGCTCTTCACAGCAGCCATCTCTCTTTAAAGTTGTGAAGAATCCGCTCTGTCACATCCTCTAGAAAGAAAACATCCCTTATTTAGATCAAATGCAGTAGTTTTCCTCAAAATGCCACATGTTTAAAAACCCAACCCTGTGTAAGATGAACTCCATTAAAATAGTTTCCAGGCTGCAAGATGACACTTTGAATGCCACAGATCAGCAGCTCTCAGTGAAAGACAGACACACTGAGAGGATGATACATTTACCATTTCTGGGAAAAAAAAAAAGAACTTTTGATTTTGACAAACAAACTCTTCGAATTGCTGTTGAGCAGCTTCTTTTGTAGTATCTCTCCATGATTTTTTTTTTTTTTTTTTTTTGTAGTCAATTTAT
>JAPTYR010139334.1:0-18518 GCA_029814505.1 Siphamia roseigaster | reverse complement strand
ATCTATCTATCTATCTATCTATCTATCTATCTATCTATCTATCTATCTATCTATCTATCTATCTATCTATCTATATTGCACTGTTTTATACTGCTATTACACTGCTTTAATTTCACTGAAAACTGTGGATGGATACAGACCCTACCTCTTTCGTGATTGGCGTTGCCATGGTGCGCGTTGCTATGTGACGCTTGATATTGAGGAAGACGCTGTTCTGGTGTTAGCCCGTTAGCTAGAAGAGATGGAAGACACTTTCACGCTCGGAGAACCTGGAGTTGTGAGAAATGTAAGTAGTTTGTTGAATAAGAAAACTAACGAAAGCAAAAAAGATGGAGCCAATATTTATTCGAAGGTATAGCAGATCACGCTGTAGCCGTAGAATGTGGCTCACTAGCTAGCAAACTAAATAATTGCTAACTAGCATTAGCTATGCGGCTAATGTCAGTGTTTGTTACCAGTCAGTTAAAGAGACAACGCAGCTCTCTTTTTCCTTTCGAGATTTTTCTGTAGCATTTTACTCTGTAGAAAACACCAGTAGGAACGTTTTTTAACCAGTTTAGCGATGTTAATTGCAGCTGTAGCAACACTATGCTAACACAGCTTATATGTATAACCTACATTGGTAGCTAGATGAACCCTGGCTTCATTTTGTTTTCACGAATTAATAATAGAATATAATAATAATATAATTATATAATATATAATATTATATAATATATAACGATGAATCAGCGTACCTTGTATGAACCTTGTATGATAGAATATCCTTTACTTCAGAAACCGTATTTACAAATGGTATCTCTGGGTAAATATTTTTTGCAACGAGGCAATACTTATGTGTTGTGGTTTTATACAATTAAAGTGCATGATAAATTATCAGATGCCCTATAGTTAGGCTATTGTTACCACATTAACATCTCTGCAAACCCCATTCTTAGTCTTGTATGTTGTTAGAATATATGGAGAGAAATGGAGATGATAGTGTAATGTTGTATGTCCTCTTTGTGAAATTATTTTACAAACTGTCTAATATATGAAATCGATTAAGGAAATAAATCCTGGGTGATATGACACACGAAGTTACTGATCTGCACAAATCAAATTAAGATTAAAGAAACTGAAATCTCAGAGTATTTATTTGCCATTTTGAGTGTCAACGTTTGGGTTTGAATTTATGCATCATCAGAGAGCTAGACGTAGAGATCGTCATGCAACAGACCAATCCAACTCTGAGGACACACGGCACTCAAGGAAGTCCTCCACCTCTGCATCAATGGGAGAGGTAAGTGGTCATGTTGTTGGCAATAGTTTGCATGTTGTAACCTCACTTCTAACTCACCTTTATCAGTATACATTTTGCTTTGCCCCATGAACACAAATCAAAGGATGATGATGATGATGATGATGATGAGGTAGGAAGCATGAGAAAGTGGTGACTTTGCATGGCTTCCACTGTTAAAGCTCCATGTATCAACTTTATGCTGTTCACAGACTGAGAAATGAATGATAACATCTCAACCTAATCTTTCATACTTGTTTTTTGGACATAGCTGTTTTTAGCTGTTTTCCTCAGCTAAGATAATTTAGATATTTTAAATTCGATAGTTCAAAGTAGTAACTCAAACGTCATTAAACATGTGTTATACTATCATTATATACTGATGGTGTAAAGTTGTAATGGAGCACTGTTTATGTAGTGACATACTATATAAATTGCCTTTTTTCCTGCTTCTTTAGATTGTAAGGCTTCTGACCCTTTTCCACTGCATGGGACTACCTTGGTTTGATTCCAGTCGCTGCAAAAATTGAGATAGTAGCCTATGTGATATCTTTTATAGTAACACATCCACTGAGGTGTGAAACAATCTTGAAAATGTTGTGAGAGAACGGTATTAGGCTACTATCATTGCACTACAATTGTCATTTTTAAATAGCTAGTTATTCTATTCTACTCTATTTCTTTACCTTTCACAGTCTTTTGTCTTCGTGTCTCCAACCTCTGAGAGAAAATGTGTTTTTTTTTCTGTGACAACTATATACAGAAAATCAAGAACAATATTCCTTTGATATCCTCGGTTTATCCAGGGCTGTTATGGCAGTTTGATGGAATATCACTATAACAACCATCAAAGGGTGTTATAGCTGCTGTGGGAAATGATGTTCCTGTTTCCTAAAGTGGGTGGAGTTGAGCCATGTGATGGCCAATCGGCATTCATCTTTGTACAGGATGTTATAGTAGTGCATGCATCTTTATCTTTTGAACTTCTGCATCATATGATCTCCAACACCCTTTTGAACAAAAGAACACAAACAACTGGTCTTTCGGAAATTGTTTAATTGAAAGATGATCAACTAAAATATTTTTCGAACATGATGTGGATAAAGTTTTGCTGTTTAACACCCTTTTCCAAAATTGTTTCCTTTTGAAATTTTCAGATTGAGTGATGTTAAACCTCGACTAATTATAGTATAAATATAAGGAATAAATGAACTAAAAAGTGACATAATACTAATTATAACCTCTCTTCACTATTGTTGGCATTTATGGAATTGGTCTTGTCTTCAGGAATGGTCAACTGTAAAACAGCCCACATTCCCAAAGCAAAAATTCCAGCAATGCTCTTGCATTAGGCTAATCTTCCCAAATTAGGCCAACTTCCCTAATATATGAACCAGTATTCTCGCGCCCTTTTTGACCTCCTGTGAACATGTAATACATTTTTCCAGAGTGTCGTGTGACTGGGTGGGTTTATTTACAGTCTTCGTTTATCAACCCTGGCCTCTTCTGCCTAAAATACCCAACTGATTGGTCACATTCCTGACATCCTTTTAAACAAAGGCTCACTTGCTTTCATGGGTTCTTGGGGCTTGGCCACTACAACTTCCTTGCCCTAGAGACCATCATACAATCTTAAATCAGAAAACTAAGAGGCCTGAGCTAATTGCTTTAACGACCATTAACTATTTACTACAGCTGTGAAGTTTATATTTGGTCACAGAGAATGTAAGACCAGTTTTGTTTTATTTCTCAGGACACTTGGGACTCTCTCCATTTTTGTTCCATGGAATAACTGTCAGAGGAGCCATTTAGTATATTAATAGACTCTTATTGACCTTATTGTCATGTCTCCCATGATAATTGTTTAAGGTCACAAATGCCAAACATAATGCAGTCGAAAGAATGCTTGTATTTCTGCTTAAAATGGAATAAATGTGATTACTATTTGTAATATGGAGACAGTCACTAATTACACAAAGTTCAGCTTGTTACACCTCAGCTCTTCTGGACTAATAGTATTACTGTGCAGAGCTGGGTGAGAGCCCCCCCCTCCTTCTTCTGCCCTCCTTAATGGTGACATTCATATTTATAAATGGCTTTGGTGAAGGAACAAGCCATGAGCGATTATTTCCTCTTTCATCATAAATGAAAGAATTTTTTTCACGAGGACTTTGTCCTCTGCAGACCCAATTTAGTAATGAGAAATGTTGTGCCTTTTTTTAAATTCATTTGTCTGGTGCCCACTCTGAGGAATTCATTCATTCAAGTGCTGCTCTCAGGATCAAAATATATACTTAGTTTACTGTTTTCAGAATCAAGGAATGAGAAGGTTGTTCTTTTTTTCCCCTGTGAATCTATTTTAGGGTCAGACTTTTACAGACCCTTACAGTTCCCACACTCTGCTCCATATGTTCTGTTCCTAGAAATGGACAATACTGAAAACTAAAATAAACAAACCATTGGATGAGTGATCGGAACATACCAGGCACTGTTGTAAACATAGATTTTAATAGCGGAAGATGTGAAAACAATCCTTACATGTTGACCTTTAAGTTTTGCTCTTGCTTTGGGGTCCACTTGTTTAATGGATGTCATGATTTTTTTTATTGTTTAAACAAGACAGCCCCCTTCTGGTTTCACTTTTTAAAAATCAAGATGACAGTTTTTCGTAAGCTTCTCATATGTTGACACTCTAAGCTGGATGTGAATTAATGTAGCATAAAATGTGTTTAATTATGAGGAAAAGTAAAGCTGCATCTTTTTTTTTCTTCAAAATTTTACACACACACACACACAAATGCAATTAATTTGTTTTTTGTGTGAAGAAGTAAGCATTTAAAAAGAAAGCTGCACCCTTACATAGCTTTTCTCTTCTTCCAGGGGCCTCCACCTAAACCGGCCCGGAGGCAAGGAGGCTGGGCAGAAGAAAGCTCCAGTTCTGGGTCAGCCAAGTATGGGTTTTTCCCCAATATACTTATGCCTACACAGAAAGGAGGACTATGAGCTGAGGTCTCATGTTATATGTTATTAATGAACTCTCATGCTGTTGAATGAGCTTATTTATCAGTGCATATTTGGCACTCAGGCTGTGAATCAACAAGGTTAGAGGGAGTCTGTCTGAGCGGGCAACTCTCCATTCGTCTTCATCTGTGAGTAAGGCGGTAATTGACATGGTTAATGCATCAGCCACAGGAGGGCACTGTTAGTCAGCTAGCCACTTCATCACACAGGTTCAAGCCACTTAATCACCCCTTACCACTGCAGTCTGCTCTTTACACAGGGAGCACAACATGTAGAATTCATGAAATATTTGGAACAGATGGAACATGTTGGCCAAAAGCCTCCATTTACGACTAACACAGCAAACCACAATATTGTACATGAGTGACTCTGTATGGGACCATCTCTCTTCTGCTTACCACAGTGCTTCTTTCCTTTAGTCTCAGTGGAGGCGCAAACATAGGAGGTGCAGTGAAGTGCACAGACTGAGTCAATTGGGCTTATTTGTGTGGTTTACTGCACCGTTAGTGCAAACGGGGAGAACAGAAAACTCAATAGATCTTTCCTTTCTCACAGAAGGTCAGTATGTCGCTTCCCTGCTTTTGTGTAACCCAGCTTGATTCCCAGTCTCAAAGCGATTGAAATACAGGAGGTGTAAAAGAGGTTTGCACGTGCATTGATCCTCTCTGAAACAAAGTAAGTAATGGTCCCCCCTGGAACCGGCAAGGACTTCTCCCTTCAATGTCACCCCTCATGCTCAATCACCGCCGCCCTCCTCCCACTAATCCCAGCGCAGAAATCCCAGGATTTGTCGATCTATCACTTCTAATTGACACTAAATGATCTGTCAGTTTATTGATGAACCTTTGAAACCAGGTTGTCACAATATATTTTATCCCTAACAACTTTTTCCAGACAGTTTTACCATGTCTATCACTTTGCCTTACATGAGTCTTAATCAAGGGGCCTGTAATGTGTCTTAAGTGTCGCCACCCCCGCCCCCCAGACAGGACACAGTCCAAGGGCAGGCAGGTAGGCTCCTTCAGCTCCACTCTGCCCTGCCTGGTTGGACTCCTGCACCTAAAACCTGTGAGTTTATGCTCAGACAGCATGGGGGGAAAAAAAACAACAGAAAAAAAATCTGAGAACTGATTGGCTAAACATTTTTACTGTTTGTTTTTGTATGTTTGTGGATCTTTTTAAGTATTAGAATGTCAATGGTTTGAAAATTAGACAGTAAATAGTCTTGAATTGGAGTACTGGAAATAATTGAGTTTGTTTTGATAAAATTGAATGAGACTCTTCTATGTGAAAGTCCACGTTTCTGATGTTAACAAGGATTTAAACCTACAACTCATTCCTAATAATTATTCCATGTAGTTTACCTTAGAAAAATATTTCTTCATTTGAAAAGTACTGACAAAGTATCAATTGAATTGACTTAAAACTGTAGACACCCTCAGTGTTTCTACTTATATTTTGGGTTAAATCTATTAACCCATCTATCTATTGGGTTAAAGTCTATTTGTGCTTGGGTTGATGACAAATGTTATAAAGACAAAAGAATAATATAAATACAAGCTTGAATTTACCCACCTTTGTGGAAGTCCAACACAGACAATTTTGACTTTTCTGATTCAGAAATTAAAGCTGGGACTGAGGCTAGTTTTCACTTATGACACTGAGGTTTTGTTTTATTTTTCATTCTTGCCTCCAGACATTTACATGTGTACTGTTGTATTATCTCAGGAATCTTTGAATACTATTATTACTGTGTATAACATCCACCCCCTCACTGGGAGTGATATACTGGAATCAATATTTCAACATATACTTATTTAATTCTTTAAGTGGAGCCCTCTAGTGATTCACCCACAAATTCATCCTGTAATTTCTTTAGGTAATGGCTTCTTTTTGGCAGTGTAAAGGGCCAGTTGCAGCACTGAATTGCATTAGCAAAAACAGTAGGGGGCAGTACTCTACCAGGAGAGCCAGTAAAAGAATAGGTTTTCATTGAAAAATAAGAAAACTGTTACTGGATCACACTTTTTTACTGATATAATTGAAGGCATAACACAGCAATTATATTTGTTTCAGAAGCTCATTAGTCAGTGCTTTCTTAAATCAGTGCTTGTTAAAAAATAAGGTGTTGTTGCAGAATGCCAAAACATAATATTTTTGGATGCTCCATTCAAGCTGAGCTGTGTAACAAGAGAGAGGTCTGAAATAAGCTGCATGATTCAGCAGGAGATGATGCAGAAAATGCAAAGAGATGAGAAAATACAGCTATTGTAGCAGAATAACTATCATTAGACACGGCATAAGGTTTGCTTAATGACAGGCAACAAGTCTCTTATTCAATTTGTTTTTCTCTCTGCTGGTTTACAGAGCTTCAAGAAGACCAGCAGCTGAGGACCAGGAAGAGTAAGTTCACACAGACGCCTCATACGTATTTGTTCCCCAGCAGTTGCCGACTGAATTCCACGAGAGTTATATTTTGTGTATGGATAAATATAGGTCAGTTTAAATGTCTTTTTCCTTTGCAGTAAAGTGGGAATGTCTCAGTGCTCTCAGATTGTCCTTGGTTGCAACTAATCCTTGCCTTCCAAGAACAATCACTTAACATGATTAGAAAACAGCGTGACTCAGTTGTCATCACTTTTATTGCTGTTAGGAGCCAAGTTTTCCTGTTATTCTGGTTTTTATTCATCACCCTCCCTCGCATCGTTCTGTCACAAGAAGAGACATCATCATGAGGAGAGGCAGGTAGAGGACACAGCCATGTGTGTTTTACTCATCATCACAGTCGGAGCCTGGTGCCTCCATGGCTGGAGTGAGACAGACGCTTTGTGTGAAATTAAACTTCCTATCCTCCAGGAAAAATCCCACGTTGTGCCTTTGTTCTCACGTTGCGCTTCTTGTAATAGTAATACCTTTTCTGAGTGCTGCTCAAGCTGGGTTTGTTTTGTAAAAATTCCTTGAGGTGATATTGTCAGGGTCTACCAGACTGGCCGGTCAGATTGAACAGCAGCATCATCAGTGCCTTTTGGCGGCGGGAACAGTTCTGGAGTCCCATCAGACTGTTGTAGCCTACAGACTGAGCACCCCAGCTACCAAAAGAGAAAGAAAAGACTCATCATCAAAGCAAAGTAGCTCACAAGCCAATTTAGTCTCTTCCTATGATGACCTCACCGTTGGGCTGCGTTCTGAAAGCGTTAAATAATTCATACTCTCACACTTCCTCTTTCTGCAGCCGCCGACTGCGACCACAAACTCCCCAGGGATCAGATGATGATGGAGGTAAGAGCACCCTCCCAAACCGCCACTCTGTCTATCCTCACGGGCAAAGTGGAGCCCTCCAGTGCTTCCCCATTTTTATCCTGTGGAAGTAAAGAAGATAAGCAGACGGTCAGATCACTGCTTTCCACTGCTATTCCCCAAATTTGAACTGTTACAAATCTGACTGGGACTACCGAGTATGAAGGAATATGTAAACATGGTCCATACACACCTCACATTACATTTTTTTAGTCAATACATTTAGACCCTTGGTTGATGGAGAAGATCATGAATGTGTGTCCTCACCACCTGTAGTAACATGGTGAACACACACGCACACACTGTTGAGGATGTGCTGCTGAATACAAATCACACTGGAACGCTGCTTCTTTGCCAAGTCACCAGAGGGCCCATCAGGTGCAAAACAAAAACAACGTCAGGACTGAAGTGATGAATTTTAGCAAAATTGTGCACAAAATAGAGGCTCACATAGTGTCAGGGGAAATTGGACGAAATTGTGTTTGTAAATATAGGTTAGCGGTTGACAAAACTGAAGGACTTACATAGGTCAGTGCCTCAGGTGGGACTGTGTAATAACATAATGAGAAAAACTGCCACAGCAACTCATGGCTGTAATGGTAATAAAGCTAGAAACAACAAGAATTGGGGGGGGGGGGATTAAACAGATCTATATAGATTAATGCATTTGTTCCTGAAGCCTAGTTGCCACTACGTTTTCAACAAGAAACCTGTTTTTATTGTTTAATTTAATTTTACTCTAATAAGTGCCAGTGTACGTAGTAGAAATTCAAAAGCATATTCTGTATGTTTTACTCATGATTTAATATCATGTTTTCATTAACATGTATAAAATGAAGCTGCAACTTATTAATATCTTAGTACAATGGATGGTTAAAATTGATGATTTGCCTTATTAAGATAATATTATAGGATGATGCAGTAACAGCAGAAAAAAAAAATTCCATTGTTTATTTGTGAGCAATTTTGTTCTTCTCAGGATGTCTGGGTTATTGTGAATTGTGCAGGGAAATTTCAGAAACTATATACATTAGTATGTGAAACGGTCTGTTTATTGAATTAAGTGGATTTTAAGCAGTTTATTAAAATGGCTTTCTTTTTGTAGTAATCTCAAACTATGATAAAGAATTTACATTGTTTACACATTCAGATTGATCTGTAAAATATCTCCCCTCTTTGTCATATTAGGGTCAGATATTTTACTTGAAATTTTACTTTATTGTGCTTTTTCTTGAAAAACATCTTTCACATGTGAATTATAATGCAAAAACAAATGTATTTAAAATGTATCCCTCATTTCTCAATCACTATAAAGTACTATAAATGTTTTTTTTTTTTTTTTATCACAATCTACCTGCCATGTTATGTGTATACATTTTCTGCACTCTGTCAAGTATTGGCTAAAATAGCCAGTCCAAAGGTTTGGTTCTTTTGCAGTTAATGCCCCTGGAAAGATTATTACTCTGTGGAGGGAGACCTCTTAATACAGAGCCGGAGGCAGGGGCATTGGAAATTACAGTGCTAAGGGTTAGTGAGATAGCCCCTGCGATCTTGATTACGTCCCTTACCCTTATCCCTTATGTCCAGTGGCTACAAGTGTAGAGAGGAAAAGAGAGAAGCCCTGCCTGGTCTCCTGCCCCCCCCCCCAAATAACCTCCTGCTGGTCACTTAAAATGGTATCACAAACACATTCATCTGTTTCATGTCCCACTGTCTTACTTCAAGCCAGTGAGGTGTTGAATATTGTCCTTTCAAATAGATTCAGTGCCTGGGTGATCATTTGACTGGACCCCTGTGTAGATTATAGGAACCCAAGTGGTGTGGAGAGACATCCTGTTCTCCAAAGTTGCTGACTGGCATGTGCCTGCCGGGAGTATGTCTACATTCACAGCAAATTATCCCCTTTTGATATTTACATGCTTCAGCGAGGAGGCTGGACGCGACCGTGTAATAAGGATCCACGTGGCCTCCTCCCTGCCAGACAAAAGCCACCTTGATTCACGTCCAGCCAAGGGAAGGAAGTCAGTGCAGCGGGTAATATGCGCCACACTCTGACAGGAGACAGCTCCTCCTGATGGAGTTGCCCTTTGTGGAAAACACTGGCTTGTTTGCAGCAGCTTTCATGCCCTCCTTGACCCGCAGTAATAGGTTGTATTTGAAGCTCATTTAAAAGTGTTGTTTCACTTAATAATGGACTTTGCATATAGACAACATATATATGCCTCTGTGCCTCACACTGGACTTGTGTTTATAGCGCGCTACAGACAGAAATGAGTGCAAGGTATATATGTGTGGACAGATAGACAACCCAGGAAGCTATTTGCAAAGAGCTGGATGGCAAGGCTTTTTGATGTCATTGCACTAAGACCATTAAATTTGATTGGGGGTCCAGGGGGGACGGATTCTGCTGAACGCTGTGCTTTGTAAATGAGAGGACAAAGTGTCACCGGGGCCTCATGAATATGAAATACCCGCGCCTGCATTTATTTGGATATCAGAAACACAGATGAATCTTGTCAGCGGCTAAACGAGCATGGCATTTTTAATTTGGTTTAATTAAAAAAGAGAAAGAAATAAGTTATCAACAGCAGTTGAGGTTTTGTTATCTACAGAAAGTTGACTGGTTAGGTTTGGACCAAGTTGTTCTGTGAATCATCTTTCAGTTGGAGAAATGTGTTCAGAATTCATTTATCTTAATCTTAGAAATCATCAAGTTTTTTTGTAGTGTGCCAAAATTGTGAGACCTATCAGTGACTGATGTGTCTTCTACTTAAGTTTAGTTTCAGGAGTTATTTTTTAGGAGTGGTGACACAGATGCCAAGATATTTCCTCACATCAGATGCAGACTTCCATCTCCTCACCTCTATTTAGCTCTTCTATTGACTTTCCCCTCAGGGTGCAGTACTGTGGTTAGAGATTACTGACAACTCTCTTCATGCAGTTCACCTCTCTCTTTTTCTCACTATCCCTCACTTTTTATTTATTTATTTTTTTTCTCTCTCTCACTTTCTACAAGTCACTGATATAGCACTAATTATGATGTGCTTTCTGCTACCGCAAGAAAATACGCCCAACAAACTCAAAGTAAATTCATTTTATTCAACAGTATAAGAAAAAACAAGTGTTGGAACAAAAATTATATTGTTGACATGACCTGAGATTTCAGTATGTTACTGGATTATTCTTTCTTTCTTTTGATGGTAAAAGTTATCACACAATGCTTGTGGTAAAATGTCTCTCAGTCAAAACATGTCAGTTCTTTAATTTTTGACTCAACTATTTGGGTTAGTTCTCTTCCAATATTTTTCTATCCTGCTCTAATTTCCTTTCTCCAACAAATGTCCATCTGAAAATGCTGTGAAAGTTTGCCCTGTCCTTCTTGGGAACGGAGCCATTCTCTGTCCTGTTGCGTTTTGCCAATTAAAGTGGGTTCCCACTGTTTGAGCAGCGGGCTGGCGGCTCCTGGCACTGCAGCCCCTGCCAGGCCGCACTGTGACTTCCGACCCCACACAGATGGGCCCGCAAGCAAATACTCTTGCACATGGCTGGATGTCGCCCCAGTCGGAGTGGCAGAGTGGACATGGAGGTCGGCCTACCGGCCACTGCGGGTCCTAGGGGTGGGCGGCACTGACAGGGCCCAAATGCTAAGGTAGCAGGGGGTGCTTTCTGGGGAGCCCCTGGCCAGCGCCCCTCTCACAGCAGGGAGAGCTGCCGCCTTGCCTTCTGAATATTCATGGCCGCATGGCTATTGTGACAGGGCAGCTCTTATGAGGATGTAGCAAGAGAGAGGGAGGGGAGATGTTGCCACACAGGCATGGTTACACAAACAGGCACCTTCTATCAGCAGGACACTAGGGATTTACTGTATTTTTTTCAGAAACACTTCCATCATTAAGATACAAATAATATCCTTTCAAATCCACGACCGTTTTCAAAGATAATCAGATCTAGTTTGAGATGTCTTATCTACATTTTGTCTTCTAGATATTCCAGTTATTCCAGACCTTGATGAAGTACAGGAAGAAGATCTCACAATGCAAATTGCAGCTCCACCAAGGTACTGAGCACCTTAAATGCAGATTCCTCCTCATCATTCAAAAATGTACACACTAACAGCTTATCCCCCAGCCTGGTGTGTGGAGGTTAACCTCTGTGCTTCATTTGCAGGACGCAAAATCAGTTCTTGCTCTTGTGACTTTGATGGTTGTCTGTCCTCCACTTGTGCCATTGCAGTGTCTTGCTTTATGGGGCTAAAATGCAGAAATAACAGTTGGGTGTGATTTATGCAACTCTGTTACCAGGGTCCTTACTAACCGGGCCCTTTGATTTACAGGGCAGTGAGAGACACGCCGACATGTGTCGAATATGTAGCAAGGCTATGACAGCGGTGGAGGTTATTAGGCTGGGGCTTGCTCTCTGTGCGAGATAATATCCACATTGAACTCATTGTGGGGGCAATGTAGCGTGTAATGTGCAGTAAGTAGGACTGGCATGCACTGCTAGGCCCCAGCCACTTTGAGAGCCCCCCCACTTAATTCCGACCCACAGATAAGCAGCTGGGTTTCAATTTAAAGCGTTTACCACTTGGCAACCTTCTCGTGCTCTCTGTGGTCTTTGCTTGAAGTCTTGGAGCGCTGTTGTGCACTAACTTCAGACTTCTCCAAAGCACTGTTCTCAGTCTTCGTTTGCATGTGTTGCGAAGGCTTTGCAGTGAGAACAGCTGCTACATTTTCAGTCACGTTTCGGCTTCGTTGAAATGCAAGCATCTGAGTATAGCAGAAGCCTATGTTTGATCAACTGTTGAGACTGTGTGTCTCCCTGTTAGTGTTCAGGTGAACCGGGTAATGACCTACAGAGATCTGGACAATGACCTGAAGTACTACTCTGCGTTCCAGACCTTAGTAAGTCAAGGACATTTATTTTTGTATCTCTCTGATTTTCACATTTCTCTTGTCCTCAAGGTTGTCCATTTAGTTGTTCTTCCAGCATCAGCTCTGTTTGTGCAAGCTAAGTGAATTTTTACTGCTCTCTTTCTTCAGGATGGAGAGATTGACTTGAGGCTCCTCACAAAGGTTTTAGCGCCGGAGCAGGAGGTGAAAGAGGTGAGTGAGTTTTTTCGTAAATATAGCTTGTGAGCTCCCAGAGAAGGCCTGTCCAGCTGTTTCTAGAGCACCAGGGGAGGTTGCCACTCTGTCTCTCAGGTAATCAAGATTTATGATGTGTACATTAACACCCTCTGCTCTCCTTCCCCCCTTTCTCCTTTCTTGGGTTGTCTACCGTTGCCTCTCTAATTCTTCTTGTCTCCCCCTCTCCTGTCTTCGCTATTGCTCTGCAGGAAGATGTGAGCTGGGACTGGGATCATCTGTTTACAGAGGTGTCCTCAGAGCTGCTGATGGAATGGGATCAAGGAGAGAATGAGGAACAGGCCGCATTGCCCGTAACATGAGGAGGAGGAGGAGAGTTGGAGGTGCAAAATGAGACTTTTTACAGCTTCAGTGGGATCTGGGTGAATATAACATTAAACAGCAGGACCAGTGACTTTGGTTGGATTAACTTTAATTAGTGTTTGCTATCCACAATGTATAGTTTGTAAATTGTATGTACTATATTTGTTGTGTAGTTTTTCTCAATAAATCTATGCATTCCAATAAACAGTTAAGTTTAGTTTCTCCATGTACGTAGTTTTTTGAAACGTTATTGTTTTTTTTGTAGTTTTTAACATAAAAGTCAAAAGGCAAACTAATTTTACGAGAAAGGACCCAGCAAAAATAGCTGTCACTGATAAAAATGCCCTCCCTGTACTGGCAGCATTATCAACACCCTCATACAAGTCCAAGGTTGATAATCAGCTAAGCTGAAATCCAGTTGATTGTGTTCAAATTAACATTCCTCATTAAAGCCCACAACCTTATTGTTATTGACTGTGCCATTGACTTTATCTTCCAGCTCTTCGATAGGAGCAACCCCTTCTTCACTATTATCTCAAAAGCATTGAACAGAGTTCCTATTGACACCTGGGGGATTAGCATACATTATACTTTTTACTGGATAAAGAGCAATGCATGTAAGTTTGGAACAACAGAATTGCTTGAGTATTTGTTCATGTAAAAGAACAGACATTTCTCTTGATTATGTGACAGCAGTGACTGTACATGAGGCAACACAGTCCCATGAATGCATTTTAAGTTCAGATTTCATTAACATAGTCTCTGATGCATTGGAACTGAATTTGATATAGTTAATGAAATGCTTTGTGTACTGTGCTGGTCTATTTATCTTTGGTTCATGTGTGTGAATATAAATGCAGGCCTCTAAAGTCAGGCCAGCTCTATTAGGGAAACAGTTGTAACATTTACAGATAGTGATTAGGTTTATTTCTGAGGCAGACAGAAGTCTCATGACAATTGGTGATGCACAGAAAAGTCCTCAAGGACACACAATCTATGCATCTAACAGCTTAATCATTGCCCATCACAAATAGATCCAGATATTTTCATTTGTTAGGCCTTGAATCAACTTCATCAAGTCTACGACCTCAGGACACAGCTACCAAACAGATATTTGTGCTCAGAATATTTGTGTGTGGTAGGATATCTGAGCTCAGATCTCACATACAGTGAGTGATCTCTGTTTGTTCCTGTCAGACCTACAAACGCATACTTTTTACCGCCTCCACAATTGGCTTATTTAGCTCAACTTAATGAATTCTGCCCATATGCCCTGAGCAGCTGCTACGTTGCCCCTTCCTCCCACCCCCGCCGAGCTGCGAAGTGCCCATCCATGTAGAGACAACCTCTAGCTGTCTCTCTGGAGAAGGGCTAAGCCTGCCACTCCTCTGCTGGCAGCCGGCCGGTGCTGTCTGAGGTGGACTGTGGACGGGCCGAGGACTCAGATTAAGGCCCAGTGATCACGGGTTGTGGCCGGCCTCAAATGATTGGCCCGAGTATCTGTGGATCAGAGAGGGGATTAGAGAGAGTGAGAGAGATCCAGAGACGCTGTTTGGCATGTGCTTGCATCCAGCTTCTCAAAGTGACCTTCCTCTACCCCCTCATCTCTTCTTTCCTTCCTTTATTCTCCCCATGTCTCTGTGTGGAGACTTTATCCTGATGCTACAGAATGACCTCTTTAAGTGCAGGTGCAGTGAATGTATTCAGATCAGAGCAACTACCGGTACAACAGATATGTGATTTGTAAAGACAAAGCCAGTTTCTCTCAGTGTCAGTTGTGGTTATGAGTATAGCTTTGACATGAACGTGGTGTCACTGGGAGGTGAAGGGAGTCTGAGGCCATGTTGACGCTGTGCATATCAGATCAAAAGACGGAGGCCTTCCTTGTGTTTAGGATGTCATTCATCCTTCCTTGACATTTTTCTATTAAAATAATGGAGCCAGTGCTGCTGTAAAAATCCACACTACTCCAGTACATACGTCTGTCATTCCATATTTCTTTCAAAATGCACCGATGACGACACTGTGTTAAACATTCTTCTGATATGATGGTACACACATGTTCCAACAGTGAACCTCAAGATACACAAAGTTTTTCTCATGTGAATCTGTATTATTTATTTTCAAAGCAGACATTTTGAAGACCCTCTGTAAAACCGTGAGGCCGGTATGGACCAGCTGAGCACTGTGAGTTCTCAGACCACTGAGCTTTAAAGGGTGGTTTATCTGTGTTTTTATTGAGTCCCCTGGTGGAAATGACTTTTCATTTTGTGGCAAAGAAAACAAACGCGGGGAAGTAATACAGTTTTAATAAAAACCAGACGAAGGCCCCATTAATGTAATGTTTTTTCCTGCTACTCGTCGACAGGCTTGTCTTAATGTATTTTGATATTGGGCGCTAATTGGAAGGATAGAAGAGAGATAATATGCTTCCAGCTCTACCTAATATGCTGTGGTGTTGACAGAAGTTTATACATCTTATCTGGTCTCAATATCTGCCTTCCATATGGCCCAAAAGCAATATGCCGAGGTGTAATTAAAGAAAATGGGGAGATGTGGAGATAGCTGGGGCCAGAAGCCGGGGCCCCTCAGAGACAGAGTGAGGGGTGAGGACAGACACGCTAAACCTCCTGGAATATTAGGTCCAGTTCATTCCACCAGGGGCTGTGTGTGCTGGTCGTAGGTTCCCTGTCACTGACCTGGCCAGCGCTGCATCAATCAGGTGCCATAAACCAGCCAAACCTCTCAGGAGAGGATGATTATCAGTTTAAAAAGGCAAGATCATAAAGCCGTCTCCCTTTTTAAGACCAGAAGATATCATGTTTTACACATTAATTTATAACATAAATTTATGCAAGGTCAATTTGAATTCTGATGGTAGAAATAATAAATGCAAATGCAACCATATTCAAATGGCTCTTGTGCCCTTTGAAACAAGCCTCAAAAAGCAGCCACAGTATTGATTTGCCACAAAGACTCCATGATATTTCAAGTTTAAAAGAGAAATCCTTGCCATACAACTAAGGCAGTCAGATCAATATCATTTTTTGATCAAAAGGGGATTTACCTTTGAAAAAGCTAGATTAAACAGATGTTTTATTTTTCATTAGATATACTCCACCTTTAAAACCCTGCAGGGGGCTAAGAGTGGGAGGGGGAATTACGCCACTGAAGAGACAATGAAAGTGGTATATTTTAAGACCTAAAGTTTGACGGGTTGAAAAGTATTTTCAGTTTGTTGCTGCCCCCCCCCCCCTCTCTTCTTTAGTTAATATTCTATTGCTCTAAGTCCTTTTTTTTGTTTACCCCAGGTGGGCTCAGACATGAAATGGCTGCGGTGGTGGCAGCTTGGAATGCCCCTGGGCATCTTACGGCCGTCATGTTGTCAAAGGACCTGGGAGGGGGAGTGAGAGGGCTGGGTGGCATTCATAGGAGGGTTTTTTTTTTTTTTTTTAATGTATAAACCATGAGACAGAAAAAAAAGCTTCTGTTCTTTTTTGAAATGGTGAGATTGGGTGAATTCATTATCCTCATTTTCCTCTTTCCCCTCATATGTTTTTAGTGAGGCCTGGTTTGAAGGCAAGACAGGGGTTTGAACATGAAATACAGTCAGGGTCTACATTTGTCATGTATTTTATTATTTCCCTTCTTCACCTCAGTCCTGTACGCGTGGTCCTTCATTTTTCACATGACTGGTTTTCTTATCATTGTAGACCCTCTCTGCTGGCCTATGAGTGACTTAAAGGCAATAAAACACAAAACATTCTGTAAAACACGGATGCCTCTGTGCTTGTAGAGGCCCCGCAACGCCTCTCTGAGAAATTATGATAATAACTCAGTGGCGGTTGGAGTGGCCAGGTCGCAGTGGGGGTGGGGGGCAATGGGACAGAGTTCGCCGAGGTCCTCCGAACAGGGACGGGTCAAGGTGGCCTATTGGTCCTCACCGTGCACCCCCCTGTCATAAACTCTTTCCATCATGCAGGATGCTGGCTGCGGCCAGGTACACAGCGAAAACCTCTTTGTCTTGTAGCCATTGGCGATAAAGCATGGGCTGATGGGAAAGTGGTTGTGTTGGCCCCCTGGCAGAGGCGAGGTCAGCGGAGAAGCTTATCGTGGCCAGCAGAGGAAAACGCCTGAGTCAACACAACTCCAAAGTTTGCCCTCTGTGGGTCACAAACACACACTTCTGCCACTGTGCTTTGAACTTTATGCTTTTGTTCCTTCCACTGAGGAGACACAACACAGCGAGGAAACATTTATCACCGTCCTCTTTTTGTGGAACTGCATCTGGTTGTGATTATGGATACGTTTACAGTTTTAGGCTGGGTGGAGGGGAGGGAGTGGCTGGATGGAGTCCCACAACACCTCTCGAGTGTGTGAATGAGAAGGAACGAGGACAGGAAGAGAGCACGAGCTCCACCACTGAGGTGCTGACAGAGGGGATCGAGGGGGCTGAGATTGCACCTGTTCCGGCCCAGCACCCGCCCAGCAGGGCTTCGCCAGAGTCTCAGCCCTTCTCCTGGCATCTGTGATGAGGGCCAGGCCAGTCCCACCTCCAGCGCTTGCTCCACCTCTTCTTAACTCGCAGAAGAGATGAGAAACACTGGAGGCTCCATCTGCCGAGGGCTCGCTGCGGTCTCTGCGGCCCGCCTGGGGAAGGGGGTTGCTGGGCCTTCACAGCTCTGCCACAGGGGTCTCACAGTGGTAGACCACGGTGCAGCACATCACACGTCACATACCAGCTGGCCAGACTATCTGCACTGTAAACAGAGACTAATGACCACTCATACAGACTCACACTAACAATACACCCCTTTGGTAGAGGGGAGGAGGGGGGGTCAGTGTAGGTGGTTTGGTTTGGAGGAAGGAAAAGAATGAATACTGTCTTGAGGTCACTTCAGAGGACCTGCTGCTGTCGGAGACTTTGGGGGGAGAGCTCAGCGCCACAGTGGGACTGGTACTTTATGGGTCCACGACATCAGAATCCACCAGTTTCCTCCATGGGTGCAACATCACAGAGCTCCTAGTGCTCTGCAAGCCCCCAGGCTCAAGCTGGTCCACCTGCTGAGGCCTTTGTTTCTCTGTCCTGGGGAACTGCATAAAACTAGGAATTCACTGGAGGAATACTGCCTACTTTTTAATAAAATAGTACCCTTTCATCTATGGGCCCCTGAACACGGTCATGAGAGAGTCACTTTTACTCATGAAATTAGACTACAGTTTTTTTGGTTCTTTTTTACAGTTCTTTTGCTCTTTTAATAAGGCACCCACCATACCAGGAACTGTAGGATACATGCTGTGTATACTTTGAATTGCTTTGATGTAACATATAATAAGTATTTCTTTCTCAATTATCATCCATCAACAGTGAAAATCTGCAAAATAGATTTTTTTTTTCAAATATTTAGCCTAGATGGTAAATATGAAAGAAATAAAAAAAAAAAAAAAAAAAATGACAAAACAAAAAAAGAAAA
>JAPTYR010137606.1:0-10833 GCA_029814505.1 Siphamia roseigaster | reverse complement strand
GTCTGTTCTGATTCGGTCGTTTGTCTGTGTCTCTATGGTAGGTTGACCCTTCAATGACCAGGACACCATTTAGGTCAAATTTCACTTCTTGGGGTGCTGTGTGCATATATAACTTGTTGTAAGCTATCAAATTGTAAAAAGAGCTACACAAAGTAGTTTTCAGCTGAAGGAAGGGTTACATTAAAAGTTTGGATTGCTTAATCTATGTTGGATTTGCATGCATAAATACTGCTTGATAACAACCAGAGGTGCTGTGAAAGAAACAGAAGTTTCACACTGTAAAATTTGGTGAAGCTAGCTCTGAAAACCCTACAATACAAGAAAACTAGGCATCATCCTTTATGTGCCATCAGATTCAGATACACTCAAATGTGTTAAAAGTTTTTAAGTGTACCTTGCTCTTTGGGTCTGTCCACAGAAGAGAGTGTGCCATTGTAGACGGCAGCTCCAGGCGTTGGCCCTAGGCAACCTCCTGGAGCCTTCAGTCTTGGAGAGTCACTGGGCATGGTGGGGCCCACTGCCCAGCTGCTGGAGCAGCTGCCATCCATCCCCACGTCGCCACTGGTGAACGGGGAGCGCTTACACCCGACTGACTCGTGGTCAGACTTTTCTGAAGATCTGTCAACTATGGTCATTGTTCATTGCTGTGAAAGTGACAAAGACATTCATCATAAAATACAGTGAAAAGAAAACCCATGGTTTTTTTTCTTAACTTCTTCCACAACTGATAAATACGGCATAACATGCCCGCACTTGAAAATCCTAGGCCTTCAGTTCACACCAGGTTTTGCACATAAGGACGCATGGACGGAGGGTAAAAACTCATTCGATACGAACAAAACTTTGTCTAAGTCTTAAAAAAGTTATGCTTATGAAGACAAACTATTTAACGAATATCATGTGCAGTAATGAAGTGAATTATAGCTTCCTGAGACTATTCAAACTACCAGGTTACAATGCTGTGTTAATGCATAAAAAGGACTAAATGCAACATACACACAACTGATCAAAAATAACACTAAGAATCAAAATGTCATGTACATATATGCGCTTAAATAATAAATATATTTAGATAAATAAAAATATTTACATATAATATGTAAGTTTAAAAAAAATTTAACAAAATATATTTTTTGTTTATCGCAATTGTGTCGCCCACATTTATATTGCTTAAGTCATCTTTATCGAATATATATATATGGGCACATATATTCATTGCTGTGAACAACAACAAACTAGGAACTCTATTATTTAGTCGCATGTGACTAACTCAACTTATCTTCTTAGCTTTTGGTGTCTTAGCCATTATAAAGCCACCTTTCAAAGCTTCCTTAAAAGCAAATGTTTTATTTCGAACTGTTTTAAGTGTATTCAAAAAGCCAATTTTCTAGGAGACACCTAACATTATCACGTAATGAACGCTTTTTAATATTTCAGCAAACAGTCAGAGGAAATGTCCTGGTCGGAAGCACTTACATCGGCAGCTGTTCCCTCCCACCTGCTCCGGCAGACTGGCTCACATTGGCTAACAGACGGCGGCTAGGCCTTTAACACGCAGTGCTATTAAACCCACAAAAAAGACGCATTAAACTCTGGATCGGCAATGTAGGAGACAAAACATCGAATAAATCTTAAAAATTTTCGTCGAATGCTAGGACTGGTGGCTGTTCTAAAGCTTCAAAAGCTGGGGGCTGACGAAGCCACGAGCACCATGGAAACGGCGAACCTAACAACATTGTTACCGAACGCGGCTAACGTTGCGTGCGACAATATTGATGCTAGCACTACTAGCTAGCTTGACTCGATGATAGCTGGTTGACAAGACTGGGAGTAAAGTAGTCCTTTAAAACAATATCAAACAGCACTTTCCGGTTATGCTTAAGAAAATACTTAATTTGAAGTGTGTGGGCCTAAGTAACAGGACATTTAGCTCGTTGAGAAAGGAGGGGCTCGACACCGGCGGCTGTGTGTGCTCACTGCGCTGCTCTTTCCGACATGACAGAGAACCGGTGTAAGGCTACTACAGCAGAAATCAGCGTTTTGGGCCTACCAAAATATTACGGCTGCACAGTTAAAGTCTCGTACAACCGTAAATACGACAGTACACTCACCTGGAATTTGTTATGAATACGTTAATAGCTCTTGTAAATCCATTCCTTATTTCCAGCGGGTGTCCGGCGGTGAACAATGACGTAGCTAATTGCCCCACGGGTACATCCGGGTACCGGCGATGAAACGAGATTTCTCATTGGCTGATTTAGCCGTTTCACTGTTTGGAATGTGTTACGGGAAGATCCTTTGCATGAACACTCTTTTGACCTTTATGTACATTATGTACGAATAAAAACGTGTATGATATTCCACAAAAGTTTAGACTAAAAATGTCAATAGAAGATTTATGCAGCGCTGAAATATGAACTGAGCTCAAATGGCCCGTCTTCAATCAATAATGGATATGGCTATGGATAATGATTTTGTGTGGGACAATGTGGCATTATGCTGAGAGGTCGTCTCAATTTGGAGTATAAATACATTTTGGCCCCTCATACTCTGTATTTCTCCTACTGATTTCAATAAAGGAGTAACAGTTCAATGTTAAGTCAAATTGCACATATTTAGTTCATCCAAATAAAGTATCCTTTAAATCAACAGTTAGTAAAATTATTGCTCAATAACTTAAAAAAGCTCCTGATTTAAAGATTCAAAGTGAACATTGCAGCACCTTCCCCGTTGTATTTCCAGCTTCAAACGCTCCCATTAACAGGGTATTTGACATGCATAGAACACGTGAAACCTGTTTAAACATCCAAATCATAATTCAATATTACTCATTATTTGTGCACTATCAGCCAACAATTACAAATCTTGACCTGAAGATATCAGGTTAAAGAAAATCATAGTGCAAATGGGACAATTTCAAAGTTAATATTAAGCGATGTACTATGACACTGCCATGTAGGAATCTCATTAGAATAAAATTTTATTGAACAGTTAAATGAAGATAAATAATAGCAACTTCATCAAGGGTGTACAAGACACATACTTTCGCACACGCGCACGCGCACGCGCACGCACACACACACACACACACACACACACACACACACAGCAATATTGTGGTTGTATAAATACATTTTTGACAGTCTTTGAGAGTTAACCTCTTTAAGGCTCAGGTGTCATCAGACTCAGAAAAATGAACTGTAACTTGTGAACTCTGAAGCTGACTGATCTGTCTTCTTAGTTCCATTATTTCTTCCTCCTGCTCTTCAACTCGTTTCTGCAAACCATGAATCACCTGTTAAGAAAAATCTTGTTAAAATTGTTTCCTAAACATCACTAAATAAGATCAATTACATATTACTGGCTTCATAACCAGTTATAAAGTGGATTACAATGGATAAAAGCACACGTATGAGAAGTAAAAAAAAAAAACAAAAAAAAAACAATATGAGAACAAAAAGGCCACAAAGCATAACTTGTGCTAAAAAAAAATATTGCAAGCAGAAATTTTCGCTTTTACTTTGATTTTTTTTTTTGTCATGTTACTGAGTTTGGTACAACCTGAATTACTTTATCATGACATGAATACTGTTACAACCAAACTAAAAAGAAATAATCACAATTTCAAGAACAATCTATGAAAAATAAAAAAAAAAAACAAAATACAACACAAAAATGATTCATAAAAGCAATGGTTCACAGATACACTTTACATTTATTAAGAATTCATTCTTACCATGTCTTTACTGCAAAAGAGTTCACTCTGCAGAAGCTGGCTAGCAGTGGGACGAACACAGGGATCTTTACTCATCAGCTTTGTGATGTGCTTAGCTAGGACTGGCCATCTATGGCAGAATAGCTCTGGGAATTTCCCCTCTCTCAGGTCACCAAGGGTCTGGACTCGCTCCATTTCTGTCCCAAAGGGCTGGAACATCTCAAAAGCCAGCACTCCGATGCTGTACATATCTGACTGAGAAGGAAGTAACAATACATGAAGTTTAGACATACATTGCAGTTTTAAATGCAACAGATTTGCAATGCAGAGCAAAACAAATAATTAAAGGTTGTCCTCTACTGCCAATAGTCTTTCTGTACTTACCTTTGAGTCATAGTGGGAGCCCTGCAACTGCTCTGGTGCAGCATACACAAATGTACCCACACCGGTTGTATGAGAGGAGCCTGCAGAACACACCAGAAAGGTGACTTACAAGTAAATAGCGCCATCTACTTGTGACTATGGGGTCTGCTCTTGTGGAAATATTACAAGCTGAAAGGTGAAGTCATACCACAGTTGGGAGAGGGGCTGCTTTTATGGTTGTCCACTATTAGATCTCTGCAGGCCAAACCAAAGTCTCCAATCTGCACATCGCTTTCATGACCATGCAAGAAAATATTCCTTGGCTGTAGAAAATAAGGCAATTGAAATGAGAATTTTTCCATATATAACCGATTTAAAAGGTCGTTTGCCTATAACATGTTTTTTATGCAATATTTGACTAATTAAGAACTATTGCAGCTGCTTCTCTTTGTTTCTATTTGCTAACGTATGGTCTAATGTAGAGGGGTATTATTTTTGGTTAGTTTTTTTGTTTGTCCATCTGTTTGTCTGTTGTCAGCCACTTTACACAAAAAACACTCAACCAATTTACATGAAATTTTCAGGAAAGATGCGAGGTGGTCCAGAATAGATACCAATAAATTTGATGAATGTAGGTCAAGGTCACAGTCCCCAAAATTGTGTTTTCATAATGATAAGAGATCGAGAAAATCAGGTAAAATGTTTGGAGGGGGCGGGGTTTGTTGTGCCTGGCACCACTTGTTCTTTGTTTGATTTGGAAGCAAAAAAAGTAAATTTCAATCAATCTTGTGCTGAAATTTGGTTCTATAAAATGTTTGTTCTAACACAGGGTTACATCAGGATTATTATAGTTTAAAAAAAAAAGAAAACTAGCAGAAAAAATTAAAGAAAACTGAGAAAATAAAAAAAAACTGAAAAAGAAAACTAAATATAAACTAATACAATTTTAGCAAACAATAGTTACATGGATTTAAATAATATGTTATCTTTAATGAACAGTGGTTTAGTACATCATGTTTAATGTCTTGAATCTTTCATCATACTTTCTTGTGATTCATATTAAGGTTTTCTTTAAAACCTGAAAAACTAAGTCTAAAACAAAATAAATCTTAACAAAAAGTACTGAATTTCTAGTCTGTACCTTCAATACAGATGAAAACAAAAACTAAATTTGCATCTGATCTAAAATTAAAAGTGAAACTGAAAAACAATTTCATTTTGTTAGAATAAAATGCTGATGAGTAGTACTATGACTTTTTTAAAAGGCGTCACCACTTCACATAATTGGCCCCACTCACAACGAGACGTTATCAGTTAAAACAGGAACTTGTTGCATCAAACTAAGACATACAGCACTCAGGATGAAATCAGACCAAAAGAAAATGCCAAACAGAGAAAACAGAAGTAGCTTGTGAGAACATTTGAATTCTTTTCTTCCCATCTGAGATTTCGCAAAAATTAACTGTCATATGTAAAGACACGTGTCTCTCTGTACAAAAACTGGAAGAACCAGCTTTTACCAACCACACACCTGAGAGAATACACCCAGTACGCAGTGGAACTGTGATGTTGAACTGCAAAAATGGAAAATATTGCAAAGAAAGGGAATACTACCACAGATCACAATGATTTCTATGCTGCAGTAATGGATGAAGATGTTGGACGTATTGAAGACTTGTCAAGGACATATGGTAGCAACTGTTTCATCGAGATACACAGGGTTTCAAAACGAAAAGTTTTCTGGAAGGTACTGTAAATCCATTCAATGCAAATATTTATTTAAATGATCTAGGAAAACTGTAACAGAATTTACATAAAATGTGGTCACATCTAATGGAAAAATTAGACTAGAAAAAAATTTATCAAATAACCTTAACAGACTCTGATAACCACAATAACCTTTTGAAATTCTCATGTTTCTACTTTCATGTGATCTTCATAAAAACACGGAAACACAGTGCGGAAGCATTTTGTTAGAGTTGTAACATTCTAATTTGTCTGGTCTTGTCTTGCTTTAGGGCTTTAGCATGTATGCTCTTCATCTCGCAGCCACTTACAGAAGAGTAAAGAGCATGAAGAGCCTACTGTTAGCGGGAGCTGACCCTGAAATAAGGTCTGGAGACAGACAAACGCACACAAGAACACAAAACCAACAAACACTATAGCTATTAAGACTGCAATGTAACATTAAATGTTTTATTTTTTGCAAATTAAAAGGCTTCTACTGCATAACAAAGTAGTTTGGTCTGTATCTAATAAAAAAACTTCACTGTCTTGACGCTTGTCACAGGGACAACCTCGGCAGAACAACGCTACACTTGGTGGTCAACAGCTGGCCTAGGATCTCTGTTAATCAGCCTAATGAGTGTTCCAAGTTCGAAGCCGTTTTGATGACTGCACATAGCCAAGCAGAGGCTTTTCTGCAGCTTCTCTGCAAGCATGGTGTCAACATCAATGCTGAGGTATGTAAAAAACCACCCTCTATTGCACAAATTAAAGCTACTAAAATAAAATAAAATTTTAACTTAACTTGAAATTCACCAACCATAGCGTATATACAACATTAGCACTTTTCACTAAAACTAAAGTCATAACACTGAACATGAACAGAAATCCTCTCTGTAACTGGCAAAGTAAAGAATGTTAAAATACCTATTCAAAATTCCTCATGAAGTATTTTGCCTTAGGTGCATTTTTATGACTTACAGGTAAAGGGAGCAACCCATCAGACTGCTCTTCATCTATCAGTATCATCTGCAGCTTTGTCAGCTACCCAAATTCTGACCAGCTATGGTGCCAATGTTAATGCTGTGGACGGGACAGGAATGACTCCCCTGCATGTGGCTTCAGCAATGCTCCATAAGGACATTATCATTAACTTGATTAAGCATGGCGCAGATATCAACATGGTGAGTTCTACTACTCTCATTTTTATTAGGTGGTTGATGTTTGGTAAATGTGTGAGTAGAACATTAGGAAGAAATTAAGGATATGTGGATTATTAGCTGTGACTGTTCATTATATCTGATATAATGTTTTAGTACACCCAATGAATTTAATTGGCTGTTCTTAGTCATAGGCATGCACTAACAGTTCACCAATATTGAAATAAGTTTAATCATTTACAACTTACTATTCGTAATCTCTTGAGTTATATGGAAAACTCAGTCTCCTTTAAGGCAACTACTGTTTGTGAATTTTTTTTAGACCCTTTGATTTCTAATCATCTGTATTGTTATTGGCCTTGAAAAAAGTATATCTACAATAACTAAACGAAATCTAAATTATTTTTAAAGCATATATCTGCTTTAAGCACAATACCCACATTATGATCCTTAAAGTCATTTGAATTGTCCACAGCAGATTGAGCACTCTGGAAACACTCCTCTACACTTGGCTGGAGTAGCTTTGAGTATAAAGTCCACTCAGCACCTGGAGGATGGCATTAACTGCATTACTGAGCTTCTGAAGCACGGAGCCGACCCCAACATCATGAACACGGCTGGCATGACACTTTTACATGAGGCATGCACCATGGGAAACGGTGACCTGGTTGACTTGTTATTGAGTTATGGAGCCAACATCAGTAAGCTGAGCAAAGCTGGAGAGAACTGTCTTTTCATGTTACTGAACAACAGCATTAAGGTGGTGAAGAGCTCCCTGCTGGTCAAACTTCTGGGCCTGACTTCACCGTTCACTGTCTGCAACCAAAACGGGAAGCTGCCCTCAACCTTGACCCTGCCATGCTTCTCTAAGCAGAGAGATCAGCTACTGAAAATCACTCAGCAGCCAAGACGACTTCAGGACATTTGCAAGCGTGTTATATATCTACATAGTAGCCGAGAAAAAAGAGGGGAGTTGAGAAAAATCCTGCCAGGGACTGTGTATGAATTTGTTTTTAACCACTGGGAGAATATATATAACATATCCTTTGTGTCACATGATGCAAGTGATAGCGTGAGTGTTACTCCTAGTTGACATCTGTGTGGTATATTAAACCAATGATTCCCAACCTTTTTGAGCCACGGTACACATTAGAAAAATCACAAGGCACACCACCAAACAAAAAGTATATTTATCGAAATATAATAATAAGAAGAATAATATTTCTATAACATTTTTCAAGGCACACACTGGGGGTTGCACAGGTGACACCGTTGTGGTGCATTTGGGACAAGAAAGTTGAGAGGGGTGTGTAAGCGGCCCCTCGGACAGACCCCCCAACTTACGGAGTGAGGTCAGTCATAATAGTATGGGAGGCATATCTCCCCCCCACCCCAACCCGATACCTGTCGTTCATGGGTAACCTGCTGATCATTAGTGAGGGGGCTTTATTAATAGACCACAGGGCATCTGGGCTGGTTCACATTAACTTTTATGTTGCAAAGGGGAACAGGAGAATGTTGTTGTAGTGGATCATTGGTGTGTGCAGTCTTATTTATCTATTATCGCACCACTTGCTTACAGTACCAATCAGGTGAAATTGGATAATCTTCCACAGTACACCTGGTGGTTTCTCACAGCACACTTATATGCCACAGCACACTGGTTGGGAAACACTGTATTAAACTGTGTTATTATAGAAATATGTCAAATATACTCTATATACTCAAATAACACGAATTACCTTCAAGTCTCTGTGCATGATTCCTCTGGAGTGAATGTACTCCACTCCCTCAAGTATCTTCCTCAACAGGCCGAGTGTACGTTCACCATCAACACATCCATAAGGACCTGGAAATACACAAGCAAAATATATAATTTCCAAAAAAACACAAAAAGTGTGGATTGAAACTATAAACATTACACTAACAGCTGTTAACTTAATGGGTCTGAAAAAGAGGTTATTTTAACCAGAATTTCTTTCTGTTGTCAGTCTAACGTCTGTTTTTTTTTTTTTATGTGACTTTCTAAAAATAATTAAACTTTGAAAAGTCTAACAGGTTAAAGGTCATCTGATTTGATTCTAATTCAAACAAATGAATAGCATCAACATTTAGTGCCAGAAAAACGAAAACCCAAAAACAATTTTAGATGATTTCCTGTAAATGACTATATTGCAAATTATTATACACAGAAATCTTTCAAATGTTAACTGAGATATCTTCAGATCATTGTCTTCCAGAAATGAAAATATAATCTGTAGCACATGTAGTTGTTTTTACAAATAGCTATTAAATACATAACAGGAAACAGTTAATACGGTGTGCTGTTATACTGTTTGTGTTCTTATGCTTTCTGGTATTGGAATTAAGTAATATTAGCAGAAAAACACATGTAAACCTATTACATTTTAAGGCTATGTGGTCTTTGGGCTGGGTGTTCCTCTCAGAGATCCAGTCCTTGAGTGAACGTTCACACAGATGCATTTGGATGTAGAGCATCAGGTGAAACTGTACCTGCCAACACAGCAGAACAAGTACTTCAAATGTGTGTTCTTTAAGACAGCAAGAGAGACTTGGTGAGGCATTCACTAAAGCCTTTATATGACTTCTTACCTCTTTAATGGGTTTTGCTGCACACTTATCAGCCCACTGCTGACACTCCTTGTCATTGTAGGAGGTGTTGTTAAGTTCCATGTTGTTAAGTTCCATGTTACTATTGCTGGACTCCTCCTCTATTAGTACTGAACTGTCCCAGCCCATAGCAGGACATTTGGAGTTCTTTACAGGAGCCCGCTGGCCCAAAAAAACACAAGGCACATAGTTTTCTGGGATGCGACGCATTGTTTTAGGACACACTACTTGGCCTATGTCATGAGTTGGAACTAAGGCTCTGACAGGCACAGTCTCTTCCACAGCTTTGACACTTGAAGCAGCATCTGTCTGTTCCTGACTCAGACTTTGGAAAACTATGGAGGAGCTGGTATCACTGCTATCAGGACTCTTATCAGAACTGCAAAAATAAAAAAAAAGACAGAAGCAAAATATTATTACATCTACATGTGACAGATTAAGTAAGGGAACAATTTTCATCCAGACTAATGGCACAAATGAGGAGTGTGTGTGCAAGTAATTTCTTAAGATTTACACGCAAGACTCAAAATTAGTGGATATATATAACCTAGATAACAGTATACCTATAAAAGATTAGTTTTGTTTGCTTTTTGCCAAATGAACTTTATGTCTGATTGTCTTGCACTAAAATGCAAAGAAATATAGATGTAGGTTTTTAGGCTCTTAGGATTGTAAACTACAGATATTTGTCAGGATTTAGGACATTTTAACTACTAACCACTGAAATTTAACTATCAATTTATTTCAGTGAAGTTTTGCTCCATAAAGTGCAATTTTTAAATGTACAGAGTTTGATATTCCCCTTTAATTATACTCTATTTTATTTATCTAAAAACTGATAAAAAATGAAATCAACTTGAAGTCTCAAAGACATCTCAAAGATACTTAGTCCTGATTCTAAAACTCATATGTCAACAGAGGGAAAAGGTGTCTGAATTGTCTGTTCCACTTTGAGAAGTTTAAATAAGAATGCATTGGGAATAAAGTAGTTAAACTTCAGAGTAAAAAAAAACTGCATTTGTGAAAATTTAGACCACATAGATTCGTAAACGTGGATTTAAGTCAACATTTGAGCAAACTAATCTAAAAGATATCTAGAATTTTACAGAATTCAGTGGTGAGAAAAACTGCCAAAAATAATTGCACTGTTTTCCTTTATTTTTTACCTCCGCCAGGAGGTTATGTGATCATGCTGGTATGTTCGTTCGTTCGTTCGCTGCTATTCTCCCGCATGCCACA
>JAPTYR010135296.1:0-10851 GCA_029814505.1 Siphamia roseigaster | reverse complement strand
ATCTGGAGCCAGATCAAGAACATAATAGCCCCGAAACTCCATTCAGGGATATAAATATCTGAATGTAGACAGATATTTTCCTATTTATTGATGTATGCACGCTAGGTGGCATCACCACCACAAAGACTGTGTAGAACCTTTCCACTTCTCTGCCTGTTCACTCAAATCCAATCACCAAACAGGAAACAGAACATCTTCCTTCTCTACGCTCTACTGCTCTCTAGAAAGATTTGTGACAATTGCTGAAATGACTCTTGTATGTAAATTAAAGCCATCACAGGGAAATTATCAGACAAATTCATGTACTGGTGCAGCCCTGTGATGTACATTCTATGCATCAAGAAAACCCAGGGTTGCGTTTTCAACCCTTCAGATGGTGAAGTGAGAGTGGAGTGTTTTTAAGATTTCCACTTTGGAAGATGGTTTCACTTTTTTGGGGTTTTCAAACCCTGTTGTATCTGATATATGTTACCATTTTCACTCTAGAGTGTTGTTGTGTAAACTCAGTCTAACAATCACATTGCTATGCCTAGAATCACATGGACACTTTGATGGTGATTGCTTGATAAATGTAATTCAGCATGCGTGAATTACACAACAAATATCCATGCTGGGCAATGCTGTCTCTCCCCCAAAACAACTAATACCAAATGTCTGTTTTTAATGCACAAAGGGTCTCATTCATGAAATGTTAGTAAT
This sequence comes from Siphamia roseigaster, assembly GCA_029814505.1. Lineage (NCBI taxonomy): Eukaryota > Metazoa > Chordata > Actinopteri > Kurtiformes > Apogonidae > Siphamia > Siphamia roseigaster. The sequence goes on along the minus strand of JAPTYR010135296.1, from coordinate 10,152 downwards.
TTTTTATTTTTTTTTGTATGTGTAGATTTAAACATAAAAGCCTACCCTACTAAAAACCTATTCTGAATTCATGAACGCCGCGGAAAACTCTGATCCGATTGTAAACGTGTGTAGGTTCATGAATCCCGCCAAAAGAGCACCATATAAGGAGGTGTAGAAGCATTCAGTTCACCTGTCAGTCACAGTGCAAACAGAGAGAGAAAGAAAGAAGAATTTTTTTCAGAAGCAGAGATTACAGATATTTTGAACTAAGTTGAATCAAAAAAAAAAAAAAAAGTTTTTTTTTTTTTCCGCAGTTAGTAGCGGTGTATCAGGGTCAGTGAAAGCAAAGGCCTGGAGGGAGGGGACTGATTCTGTCCATTTGGTCTCCACTGTTAAAGAGGCCATGTCTGAAGTCAAGTACAAGTGGTTTGATTGTAAACCAGATGCGAACAGACGCATGGTCGCCCACAAAAGGAATGCATCAGCCACAGGAGGAGGAGGATGATGATGGCAGCTGTCACCTGATGACCAGCGCATCGCCACCATCATTGGACTGACGTCTGTGTCTGGAATTAGACCTTTGTGCTCAAAGACATGCTGTCTGAACATAGCATCACTTATTTTCATGGTCACGTATTCTGATATTAACCAAAAAGCATTCATACTTAAGATGTATTTTCTGGGAAATTTAAGTACAAAACAAAAACAAGCCTCTCCAAAAAAATACTTGATACTCCAAAAATATTAATCATTTGACAGCCCTGTTTTTTTTAACTGCAAGAATAAAACTATATTTTCACTTTCTGTTGGTGGCAGAGGTATTGTGTGCCAGATGAATGTGCTGGTATGGATATTTTTTTATGTGTTTTCTATATTGTGGAAGAATTTTTGAATATAGTTTGAACTTTTCATCACTTTTTTTTTTTTGTTTGGTTTTTGTTTTTTGTGGATTTTTGCATGTTTTGTATCGGGGTTTTTTCTCTTCATTTTTTGTGTTTTTTAGTGTTTTCGTTTAATTTTGTGGACCATTTGAGTTAAAAAAAAAATCCCTGTGCTTAATCTGACCAGAAATGTAATAATTTGAATACAGTTAGAACAAAGCGATATTTGCAGTTCTGTTGGTGGCAGATTGAATGTGTCAGTGTGACATCAACTCTACCACCTACATCTACTCCAACTCCAACTCTAGGTGTTAAAAATATGTGATAATTGCATATATATATGCAATTAAATTAATATATAATGCAAATAAAAAATTATAAAGAAAAAATAAATACAGACGCGCACAGACAGGGAAGGTGGTGCCGTTTTCCATGTGCTGTTATGATTATTTTGTTGTACATGGTAATTCATTTACTGCTTTTAGTGTTTTGGCCAAATGTTGAAATTTAGTTTTAGTTTGGAAATTTAATGTCATCAGGAGAAGTACTAATAAGCCTTTGGCTTCAGCTTCTTCCCTTTTCAGTTATAGTTGTGGAGGTTGGTTGTGTTTTATGTGTTTTTCTTTTTTCTTGTTTTTAACTGAAATAAATTAAAACAATTATTTTTTTCATCTGTTTTGGATATTTTATATTATATTTTATTTTATCACATTTTTTGGTGTCTCCCCCTTGTATTTTAGAAGAGTTGTTGTTGTTTTTTTTTTTTTTTTTAGTTTTTGATTTCTCATCACTTTTGTGTTAGTTTATTCATTTATTTTTGTGAAATTTAGCATGTTTGGTATATTTTTTCTTTGCGTTATTTTTTTGTTTCTTAATATAGATTTGTATTAAATTTGAATACAAAAACCATGAGCTAACAGTTGAAAGCACCCGGTGATTAATCTGATTAAAAAATGTAATCAATCACAATACATTTGATCACATTGTGGAGCATTTTTAATGTATTTATTTATTTTTTGGTGAATTTTAGTGGATTTGAGCATGTTTCTTATATTTTTTCTGCATTTTTTTTGTTTCTTGTGGGAAATTTGAGTTAAAAAAAAAAGATTTTAAAGCAAACCTGTGATTAATCTGATTAAAAATCACTTGACAGCCTGAGGTTGTTTTTTTTGTTTGTTTGTTTCTTTTTAAAACAGTTATAACAAAGAACAAGGTAAAACAAAATTATATTTGCACTTCTGTCGATGGCAGTGGTATTTTGTTCCAGATGAATGTGTTGATATGATGTCAGTTCCTCCTCCTCAGCTCCTCCATCAACATTTACCTAAACCCCTCATCGGACCGTCATGAAGCCCACTTTCATCCATGGACCCACAGAGGCCTCAGCTCCTCCACCTCCTCACCTGCCTCCTCAGCTCCTCCTCCGGCTCATCCTCAGTTCCTCCTCCTCAGCTCCTTAGCTCCTCCTCAGCCTCTACGTCAGTTCCTCCTCGTCGGTTCCTCCTCAGTCTCCTCCTCAGTCTCCTCCTCACCCTCCTCCTCACCCTCCTCCTCAGTTCCTCCCCCTCAGTTCCTCCCTTCCATTGCTATCAGCAGAAACTGTGGAAGACACAACTTCTGTACAGACCTTTTCTGTTACACAAATGCTTCACCTCCTTGATGACCTCAAGGTACAGTTTTTTAGTTTAGGAATAAAATCTACTGTTCACATGGTCAGGTATGGAGCCATTGTTTGATCAAAAAGTTGGGGGATTGTAAATAGCCCTAACCTTAACTTGCATAGAAAACTCCCATCATATATACTGTACATGATGACACTAACGCTGAACTTATGTTAAATTGTAGGTCTTTGAAAAAAAAAATCATGTAAAAACATTGTATTTACATTGTTATTCCTGATTGTGTATTGTATCTTATATAGCCTGATTCTGGCATGTCTACAGCTTTTTCATGTATTTACATCACATTGTAAAGTAATATCAACATTATTTTAATAACAACAAAGCTATCTGATGCCTTTCTTTATAATTTTACTAAAAAAGTTTATTCTCCTCAGAGTAAGTCACTGGATACTGAAGTTCTGGTGTTATTGCCAGTATTGCAACATTTAAATTTCCCCAGCCTATTGTAATGTTTAAGAATAATAAGGCAAATTAGTACACGTCTCATCCTGCCACTGAACAAAAGCTGGGCCAGTCTTTTCTTTGTTCGAGCTATTGCAGCACAAGCACTGTGTATGTTTTCTTTTCTGGATTTATTCAGGAGACGCTACAGCCAGTTATCTCTTCAATCCATCGTGATGATAAGCTGTCAAGGACAACAACTGGTTGAAAATGCCTTCTTTGTCATCATTGTGACTAGAAGTAGAATCTGCAAAAGTTATTCAAACTTAGACCAAATATTTGATGACGTCTGTCCTTTGGAAAATACATGTGGCGTATTTTAAGCTCCTTAAATGAGAAAGTTTCTCAAAGTTTCTTGTAGACAGAGCATGCAGAGGTGTTGTTTTGTGCTTTACCCTTCACCCATACTCTCACAGTCACAGTCTCACTGCTTATTATAAGGGACAATAGTGCAGACCGCATGTTACTGGGGGCTAAGCATGTGGCATGGTTATACCTGACATGTTTTTTGTCTGTCTCTTGACATAAATGCACCTATTTGAATCAGATGTGACAGGTGTATAATCATTGCTGTGACACCACATCCCTTTGATAAAACTGATTGCAGACAAGATATGCTGACAGCATGGAACAAAGCTTGTTTGAGCAGCAGTTCCCTCAGTGGTTTGTTTCCATGAGCAGTGTGGCTCTTATTACTTGCATGGCTGCCCCCCCATCTCTGCCTGGGCGGGTTGGCTTGGTGCTGGTCAGCGAGGGGGGCTGACTGTGTGGGTATCCTGGAAATGAAAGGATGGATTGATCAGGACCCAGGCTTTGCTTCTCCTCAGCTTCCTCTGTCCATTGTAGCTGGGAGACTGGGTCTATTGATTAAACTTTGTATATTCTCACTAAAGAACACAGTATAGGAAGTGTCCAAATCAACTTAAGGGCATCTTTGGAACAAACTGGCACCGATTGCTAAATATTTGACCCCATTTGGAGAAACATTATTATGGTCAAGTTATCCATTTGTATTTTTGAACTTGTTTAGTTTTGCTGCAGTTTCTTGTGTCAGATCAGGAAGGTAGTTACCTTTGGACATGTTAATACAAGCCCTCACTTCCATTGCTATCTGACTAGCAGACTTCTAGTGAAATCTTTTTCTGTCCAGTTTGGCTGTACCTCAGGTAGCCTGTAGTTTTATTTGTGGTCTTCTTTGCAGTATCATATGTGACCTCTCTGTCCTCTAACCCTGTAAGGCCTTTTACTTCTCTGTAATGTTAATGAGGGTTATAAATACTCTGCATATCTCCTCCTCATTCTGTGAACCCCCAGCCCTTCATGTTAGCATAAGAGGTGGGAGGTGCTGTTGGCTCCTTAGTGCAATCCTGGAGGATAGGTGATATGCAGCACTGGCTCCTTCGTATTGCAAGGTAAATCTGTTGTCTGTCTGGTACAGGTCAAAAGGGAAAGTGATCACAATTAGCTAGCTGCAACACTGCTTTAAAGAGCCTCTCCTAACTAATGGGATGGTGTGGTTCCTTGGTGACAGAATACTCTTCTCCTTTGTAATGATGGATAATAGGGCGTGAGTGGCATTTTTCAGGCACATATTGTTCAGTTAGAATTCATTATAGCGATAATGCTTTGCTTTGAATAGCATATCAGCTGATAAAACGCACAGTTTGTGAGGCTCTGTGACAGAGAAACCACAGTTATTCTGTAGTTAAGCCCCTTAACTAAGTATAAATCTGACCAATATAGGCCTAGCTGCTTTTTTAAGGTGGGGAGTCTCTATGGCAGGTTAAAGGACATAGAGCCCTGATTATAACCAGGATGGAATATGATCAGAAGTGTTTGGAGGCACATATCGTGCACAGATTTACTGGCAAACATTGGAGATGACAGTCCTTATCTCTTGTGTTATTTTAGGGGTTGCATTTGAAATTAGCCTTTTCATCCTCTTTGACCTGCACCTCATGACAGTGGTTGTCCTTTTCAGAATTGTACAAATAGGTTTGGCAGGTTTAGTATTGGTGGACGTTGACTCTGATAGAGCTATTAAAAGGTTACCCGGTTACTCACAGAACTGGAGCCACATCCAATAACATGGATGGAGGCACCATAAACACAGTGAAAAGAGTAGCAGATGTCTTTAGCGGACAACCTTATACTCGTTACATGAACATGAATCCATTTTAGCTGCCATGCATGGTAATTAGGATTTGCTTAACCCTGTATTTAATCAGGTATTTAAATCTGACTTGCATGTTCTGTTCAACAGTTGTCAAAGATGGTAATTTCAGACAGTATAGGTTTTTTTGCACGGTGTTTGTCTGATTCTGGTGGTACCGTTCTTACTATATTGGTAGTTTAAAATCCTCTGTTAGTCGAACAGGTGAAAGCAAGCACAAATTGAGCAGCATTTTCACCCCCATATTCTCTTTGTTGTTTTCCTCCTGCTGTCAGCATACTGGTTGTAGTTTTCTGTACAGTATCAGCGCTCTCTGTGGGTGGCGTGTCCAACAGGCCAGCTTTGTGCACTGTACTGACTGGGACCATGTGTTTCCTTGCCTGGCCAGCCGTGTGGAGACATGGGACAGGTGGACTAGCTTTGGAGGGAGGTAGGGAGCAGCAGAGGGAGGCTCTTGATTTGATTTTTTTATTTGTGTATAAGCAGAGCAGTGAGATGTTACATTTCATTGTGGTTCATCAGGTTCATTCCTCCACAATACTCATTATCATGCATGCTTGAGGCTTTAATGCAGACATCTCTGTTGTGCAATGTGTCCTTTGAGCAATATGTGGTTGAGGGTGAGTGTATGACAGAAGGTCTGTGTGTTGGACGGGAGTGGAGCATGGGGTGTCCCAGCTGTAGGAACCAGCTGGTGGACCAGTCCTGCCGGAAGGGGCTTCTCCATTCACAAGACACAGCCGAGACCAGGTCCCTTAACGCAGACTGAAGGTCAAAACTGGAATCTAATATAGAGCAAAGGAAGTGGAACATTCTCTGAAAGGTCCATCTCGTGACGCTGAAGCTTTTCAATAGTGCATCTTATAGGGTTGCACTTTGGTGTGTAAGACATGGCAGTGTGAGGATGTTTTTATCATGTGAGTCAGTCCTCCAACCACACTGAAGTGGTAGAAAACCTGACATGCATCTTAAAACGTGCTCCTGCCTGGGACACAGAGCAAAGGAACAGCTGCAGTTTACACAGAGCTGGCTCACAGAAATCACAAGTACCAGACTGCATTATGTAATAAGAGACATTATCCAAGGTAACGCTTAGATTGCTAATAGGGTGCATTAGATTGCCAGTGATGTAATGCGTGGCAAAGCTCTTTTTCAAAATGCATGAATGTTTCTAATTCTCCATGTTTACTTGTTATATGATTACAAGAATTCTGCCTGTAAATCTCATTAGGCACATCCCTTTTAAGCTACAAAACTGATTACCTTTTCACAAAACAAGTAACTGTGAATCTACTGTCCTCCCCTCCACCCCACCCCCCTCTGTGACAGGTACAATGGCTCCCTGCCCAATGGAGACCGGGGTAGACGGAAAAGCAGATTTGCGCTATACAGGAGGACCAAAGCCAATGGTGTTAAGCCAAGCACTGTGCACATCCTCAACACCCCCCAGGCCAGCAAGGTACAGAGCCGATCACAGGATGAATGGGTGATTTATTGAACACACACTCAGTTGGAATTCACTACTGTGTTCTTGTCTCTGATGAATATTTGAGCTATACGGCACAAGCGAAAACATTCTTAGGTTGTTTACAAGTCTGAAATGTCTTTTAGAAAGGATTATATTCTGAAGTTAATTTTGTGTGTATGTACTTGTATTAAATTGCACTTCACTATTAAATGTGTGTTTGTGAAGACTTTGTATTTATGGCCTTGACAGTACTACAAAACCAACCTATCAAATGGAAATGGGTTAGCACTGACAGAAACTGTGCATCATTTTATCAAAGCACATCCAGTGAGTGTATCGTACTGTGGGTAATATGTACTTTTAGAAATAATACTTTTAGATTGTGTCAGTATACAACAAAATCTCACTTCAACACCAGTGTGTTTAGTGTGTGACTGAGGCCTTTTGAAAGTAACTGTTCTCAAGCTTTCGTTTGACCTTCCGCAAGAAAAAAATATTAGGCACTGTAGATATAAAAGAATTTACTGAAATTAGAATAACAAGAAGCCACAAGCAAACGCCTATGTGCAACTATTACTGTTGGAATTATTACTGAAGTCTGCCCCCAGTATGACCTATTGAGTACAAACAAGGTCTTAAGTTGTGCTAATTCCAAACCTGGATAGCATTGTATCAATGATAATATTGCTCGTATTGCATTGTCGGCAGATTACAGATGGTGGAACCTCCCGAAGAGATTTTATTGTATTGAAAAATTCTTCTGCAGCCTATAGATTGTGAAGTAAAGCCTTTACTTTATTGTTGGCAGGCCATGCTGTTGACGTTTGTCGTACAATAACTGCAGTTCTCAGCCGGGCCTCATATCTTTTCTTTGCACTAGAGTGTCTGCCAAAAACTGCACCGTCCAGTATAACATGTCTGCCTTCCTGCATTCCAGCCTTTGGTTCCCAAGCAAAACTGCTAAACAAGCCAAAGGAGCTGCTTACCTCTGCAGCTCATGGAGGCCAATATTCCAGACATTTGTTGGGAGTTAAGCTCCCTGGCCAAAGGCCCTTTGGTTCAGGTTACTCTCAGCTTGTGGAACTTGATTCTTGATATCTGTTAAGAGGGTTTTTTTTGTGACGGAGCCTTTTTTCACCTCAGAGACACAGCCTTAGCTGAGCAATGCTCTGTCGAATATGTAAAATGTCATTGGCACTCCACACTGTTTATTCCACAGGAAGTTACGTTGCATTGGCTATGGTAAATGAGCAAAGAGGACGGTTTTCACAACAGTCACGGGCTCTTTCAGAGATGGGAACTGATGTGACCTTCTTCCCCTTTCACCACTCTTCCTCTTTGCCACCCTGCCAGCAGGCCCAGGATCAGGAGGATGGACAGAGGCGGAAGTTGTCACAGTTGGCCGACCCCCAACTCCCAGCTGTACAAGCGCTCAAAAATATCCATTCCTTAAGAGACGTGCAAGGTGTTGCTGTGTGTGATTTGAGTCAACTGACCCTCCATCCCTGTGAGGCTTAGAATAGAGAACACTACTGGAGAAAACTGAGTCCAGTCTTGTCACCTTTGCAGTTAATATTACTGTCATGTCCACAGCGGTTCCCCCACCCTACCCCACTCCTGCTCCCTCACAGTTTAGCAGTTTAATACCAATGAACTGAGAACGCTCTGTGGCTAAGAAGCTGAGAGGGAAAAAACTCACGTGTTTGTGCACGCTAGTGGTGTTTATGACAGATAGTAAAGAGCTCCCATGATGCCACCACTCGCCTCCTATTCAGAATCTTCTTGCTGATCTCTATTTGATCTCATTTACTACATTTGTTCACGAGGGATTGTTTGTATTGGTTTCCCTTTGGGGGTGTGATGGCACATGGCTCAGTTTTTATTTTTACCCGTGTAACCCGGAGGGTGTACGTGAAGACATTTTGGGGCTGCTGTGTTATGCGTTGGGTATAAAAATATATGTTTTAATTTTAAGTGTGTACAGACTTCTTTTAGCCTTGAACAGGTGGAGCACCATTTGTTTGTAGCGGTGTAGTGGAGACAAGCCTGCATGTGATGATGACATTTGTCCCCGTCTGTCTCCAATGTTACAGCAGAGCGTGGCAGCGCCGATGACCCACTTTTCCTCTTGTCTTTCTCTCCTGCACGTGACGGGAGGAACGGGTGGGGGGGGTGTTGTTTGGGAAATGGAATTTTCAGATTAGAGCGCAATGATAATAGCATGTGGTAAAGTGTTGATGAGAGCGAGGCCTGAGTGGCTTTAACCCACCCTTCCAGCATAAAGGCAGGCCGGTGTTAACTGAGGCCAGTGGACAGTTTATGGTCACTGTCATAGCAGTGTTAAGTCACACTTTCTTCTCTGCTACCCTGTCATAAATTCCTGCCTTACACTTTTTGTTTTAGGTAATATAACTAGTAGCCTGAAGAAAAACTAAAAGGAAAAAAACCCCACAAAGTTTAATATGCTTTTTTAAAGAGGAAAAAAAAAGCCTGTGCCTGTGAATAACAGCGAAAAGACAAATGTTTCCGACAAACACTACAGCTAAATCTCAGGATGTGACTCATCAATTGAGAGCCATGAAATTTAATAGCGGGGTTGGTTTTGCCCTGATCTGTAATTTAACCTAAGCAGTGATGCAACTCCTGCATAAGAAATTGTTCCTGTTTATGAACCTCTGGCACCCTCAGATCCGGTGTTAAAGCCACAAACCCAAGGGTTCAGAGGCTTTAACAGACAAATACCTGTTAAGGTTTGTGTGCTGGCGTTTGAGTTATTAAACGCAAGATGTGTTGATGTTTTTAACATGGGTGTAACATGTAGCATGACTATAATTAGTTGTTTACATGTTCTTTCAGGCTGTGAACTGTAAAGGCCAGCACAGTATCTCCTATACACTATCCAGGAACCAGACAGTGGTGGTGGAGTACAGCCATGATAAAGACACGGATATGTTTCAGGTAACATTCACCATCTTTGGGTTTTGTTTTTCCTATACTGTCAGTCAGACTGCAGCTATAAATCTACAAACAAGAAGATTATTCCCCAAGGAGAGTTCATTGTCATTTATTTTATTCCTAATTTGGTCCCGAATAAATCGAAACACTGAAATAACAGAGGATGAGACTGCTGAAATAACAGGACTTTGGGATAATTTGAGATGAAAAAATGAGGAAATGAAAAGGGGAAATTCTTATTTTAACTTTGTTTGTTCAGCTTGAGACATGTTTGGACATTTTTGTGTTGAACTCTGTGGTCAGCCTAAAAATGAGCCTGTAATATTCTTTTGAAAAGCTCTGACTTACATTTTTTTAGTACGGATACACAGATAGTAGCAGTTGGTGGAATGGAAAATATGCATTAAAGTTGGAAGTCTTCCTTCCTTTTTTGTAACCACATAAATAGCAGCATAACTACGAGGGGGACACGGTGGTGCAGTGGTTAGCACTGGTGCCTCACAGCAAGAAGGTTGTGGGTTCGATTCCAGCACCAGTCAGTGGTGTTGGAATTGAACTCACACCTTTCTG
>JAPTYR010134189.1:0-10866 GCA_029814505.1 Siphamia roseigaster | reverse complement strand
AGATATTAAATTTCATCATTTTCACTGCATTGTCAATGACATTGGGAATGGAAAAATGTGGCTGACCCCAAACTTTTTTTTTAGTGTATGTTATATCAAGAATCCTCTGCTCTTTTTTTACATGCACCTAATAAAAGCAATAATAGAAGCTCATAAAAGTGTTTTGGGGAGAATTGCTGCATTACTAACTTTACCATTTTAAGATTCCAAGGTTAGTGAGAGTAAACTGGTTACATTGGTCATGAAAAGAGGCCACAGAAAATGTAGATTTAAAAATATTGCTTGATGCCTGACACTTTGAAAGTATACAGCACAGAAGTTCTCAACGTGTCAAAAGAAGTTATGATAGCAATTTGAAAGTCTCTGTCTGTTATGGCTTGGATGATTTTTGTATGCAAAATCACAGTTCTTCCAGAGAAGAAATTAAATTACTTGAGATTCATGAATTATTTCATCATCTAATACTCTCACTACATAATCTGTCTGACTTCAACAACAGCGATGTGACATTTACAGTACAGGAATAGCCTGGAGAGCTGAAAACACATACAGAACAGGCTCAGACATGACAGTGACCATGGTCTTCGTCTTGAACTTGACTGAAATGGACGGTGGAGGCTATAACAAAGTCAACAGAAGATCTTAACTTCTGCTACAGTGTGCACAGGCCTGGTTTAAAATCTGTTTCTGCACATGAATATACATAGGCTTACTCACTATACCAACAGTCATGAACAATGTGTCCTCCTCTGTTAATCTTCTCCCCCTATCCCAGCTAACACACAAACACACACAACCCAACCAACCATCTCTGTTTAGTTCCATTCTTATTCTTCATCTCTATTTTTGGGAACAAGATAGAGCAGCTGGACCTGCTGAAAAAAGACGTAGGAGTGTTTGGTGGGTACACACACATCAGTGGCATACAGTGACATTTGGTTTATGGTTATTGTCAAAGACACACAGTCATTAACAGCATCTATATATACATACATGCATATCCTCATTGATGAAAAATGATCTGGACCTATTGCATTTCATAAGCTTGCACGGCCCCTTTAGAGGATGGATGTAAATACAACATGTCACGGTACAGCACCTCTGAAAAACAGCATCTATATTCAATGTGCAGCTTTGTATAATATGTGTGTGTCTTGGTGGATGGTTCATGTGTGGGTGAGTGGGTGTGATTATCAATAATCAATAGCAAAAATCATTCAAGGCTTCCCCCATTAGACTGGTTTAATGCACTCCAGGAAGCTCTCTCCCTTTCTGTCCTCCATCTTCCTTTCTGTTCTCTCTTTCATCCTCACGATCTCTATCCATTTTTCACAATAACCAGTGGGCTTCTTTCCACCTCAATTATCTAAGTGAGGGCTTGAACTGTCTGATGAAACTCCAGCATGGGTTGGAGTAAAACCAAATCCACAATCATAAAAAAGAGATTTAAAAATTACCTGGTGCTCACCATGAAAAAAATGAAGTTGGATCAGATTTTGCTGAAGCATACTTAACTCTCTGGACTCAAACCTCTGTTAAAAACTATACAAGACAATGGGCAAAGATATGTTACACACTACTCCTCATCAACTCCAACTTCTTCTTCTTAAGCATCTTAATGAGCATCGATTTATCAATACAAGAGAGAGAGCACTGGCAAACACTGGCCGCAATTCACAGCTGTCTATCAATTCTTATTGATAGACAATTCCATCTGGTTCTGATGAGGTCTGTATTGGTTGTATCCCAAGAACCTAAATCAAGCTTTACATTATCGCCTTTCCTTTTTCCACTCCTTCTACAGCCTTTCATTTCTCACCCAGCCGCTTTTCTCTTCCGATCACACTCCCCCAGTTTGCCGCCCACTGGAAGAGCAGTGGAGCAGAGGGATAGAGAAGAAGTGAGGAGGGGAAATGAAAGGAAGAAGGAAAGAAAGCACGATAAGGAGACAGACGTGTAGTTGAAATAGAAAAGAGGGAAAGAAAGAGAGCATAAAAACTGTTGGCCGTGTCTTTCAGCGAAAAGGAAAGGCGGACAGACGGGAGGAAAAGAGACATGGAAGCATGTGGAGAGAAATCCAAACCATGAATTTCCAGTAATAAAGGAGAAACTTCCTCTAAAACAGTGATTTTCATAAAGTAAGGAGTGGGAGGTGAAGTAAAAAGATAAAAGAAGAAGAGAAATGGGTAGAAAATTGAATATGTGACCTGAGAGATCACTACAAACAGAACTGAGAGACACACCCTTTTCAAACTGGCTACTAGTAAATCTTACACTCACATGAGTCCACATCCTCTTTGACATGATCAGTGAGCCATATGTGACAAGTTGCATGAGTGGAAGTAATGTTTCCACCATATTAGCAAAGAAAACCAACCCTCTGTGATATGTCAGAAAAGATAAGGAAGGTGAGTATAACATGCTCCAAGGTTCACCTAAACCCTGTGGCACATACACGTACACACAACCAAAATAAACAGACAATAGCAGCCAGGGGCCGATTCAGCTTATTACACTCCCCATTACACAGACAAATGAGATCCTGGCCTCCTACTGATAATCTGCCCCCCATGTCCTCTGCATCGTTGCATTACATCACCCAGAAGCAGCAACTGTCAAGCTGGGTCATTACACAACCCTCCAAAATATGAGCACGGTGTTGGTCACACACAGCAATCGCAAATTTGGTCATTAACTGGTCAACCCATACCCTCGTTAAGAGGCCGCTGAACCATTCAAACCAGCCAAAGTTGGGGTGATCCTGGTAATCTGAGGCCTGTATCACAAAGATGGATTAAGGGATTAGTGAGGTAACTTCAGGTTTAACTCTGGGTTTGCAGTTTCATACAGTGATTGACTTTTTTCTGGAGTAAATTGCCATGGTAACTCATGCAGCGCAACTAACTGCATACCTTCAGAACAGATTAGGTTATATAGAAGATAACATATCAGAACATAGAAAACCAACACATACTGGCCAAATAATCTTTTTAGCAAATGCGGTCACTTGAGGTCCAGTGGACAGTTTCTTAAAAAAGCACAGATAGTAAGAAGGTTTTTATTGCTTTTACAGATCGTCTAAATCCTTTGCATAGTAATAGAACCCTAAAACAGAGACTCACTAAACCACTAATGCCTTGTACTTGTTGACTCATCCTACATATAGACATATATGATATCATTGTTCATTATGGCAATGACAATATGGCTTACGATAATAAACAAAACAGATCCCCAGTCAAGACTACATTGACAGGCATTGATGTAGCTGACCGCTGGCTGTGGCTGCAGCGAACTGACTGAATGGTGTGAATTCATGGCCAGTGTATCCACTGTAGCTCCATCTGATAGGTCAAATGTTCACATGCTGAGAGTGACAGCATGGCATGTGTGCATAGAATAATTTCTCTTAATTTTCATTCCAGTTCATTTCAGGCCATCTTTTGCAGTGTTTTTGTGCATGTTCACTTTGTTGACCTTATAAGAAGCCTACTTAATGATTTCTTAATTGATTTCTGTTTATTTGTACATTATTACTTTGCTCTCAGACCGTTTAAAAGCACCAATTGCTGTGGTGAAAGAATGTGGCTGAAATTGCCATACAAAAATACATCTAAGCAGCACATTAAATTAATGGACTACACAATTGTAATTATAGTCAGCTTCACTTAACGATGGAGCAGAGATATTGATAAGCCTATTAACTTGCACATTCACAGAGTCAACAATTTTGATCCAGTTTTTCCTCCTGACATTGGCTGCAGCAGCTGTGACACTTTCATCTTAAACTGTTTTTCAAAATTCCTCATATGTGTTTAGAGTTATGATTTGTTTTTTCTGGTGAGAAATTTCAAGCTGTACACCTGTCTTCACTCAACAAATTTCAGATGAGCTCAGCTGAAAAAACGACTTGATTACCCCCATCATGACTCCACATAAATGTCTAGGCTAGGCTTTGTCGGCAAGGTAACAAAAATATATCCCCAGTTTGTTGAGCTTACTTCTTAGTACATAATATTTAGCAACTCTGGTTTATATCTGCATGTATGTGGGGGTGACATGGACACATTTAAAGAAGAAAGAAGATAGCCTATATGTCTTTCTATCAGACACAGGGACATATCAATATAGTTGGGACTTGTGACCAATATCATGAATTGAAGATGGTCTAATGGGGAATGTTCTTGAAGCAGCAGAGATGTCCAGCCCAGATATCAGGATTGGATCCGACACTTACCATAGTTAGTACAAGTCAAATGTGTAGAGCAAAGTAACTTCTCATACCTTTCAAAGCCGCAGTTTGCAAATGAGACTATCCATCACTCATTAGTCGGCTCAAAGCCAAAATAAGTGATCATAATATACTACAAAGGTTATTTTATCTGACTTGAAAAGGTATGTTTGACAGTGGAGTACCCTTTTAAGTATTACTGGTCCTTCTCCTCACCTTTGTGTACACGCCCCATGACAGCTCCGTCTCAATCACCATGACAACGATGCCAAACATTCCAAAGATGAGGGCATAGTCGCTCAGCCTCTTCCTCTTCTCAAACAGCGCTCTGCGATGCCCCAGTTTATAGCCAATGTTTTGGTTCTTGCGCTTGGGAGCCTTAGATGTGCTGCCCCTGGCCCCAGTGCCCACTGCCCCGACCCCTCCCTGCCTGCTGCCCCTCCCTGGCTGTGCCCTCCGGCTCTCTACCAGTGCATGGTTTTGGTGGTAAATGGACATCTGGTTGGAGGTGGAGTCAGTGATGTCATAACCTGCTCTGGGGTACGGAGAGTCTTCTTTGGATGAAATCACAATCTCTGGTGGGCTCTGAATTGGTGGTTGATTGGTAGAGGACTGGGCCACCAAGGAGGTAGGAGGGGCTTCTCGCTGTCGGTCATGTCCCCCAGCAGCTATTGCCCCGGCAACAGCAGAAACTCCACCCTCTTTGGTTTCACTGCTGCTGTCTGATTCAATGAGGTTTCTACGTGAGGCGCTTAGGCGGCTCAGGGGCTTCATGACCCCACCTGTGTACTTACAAGAGCTCATGGCGATCTCTGTGAAGGGGTTACTGTCCCTACGGTGAACCAGAGGACTGGCCTGTCTATGTTTGCAGCCCCTCTCTCTCTCCCTATCCCTATCTCGCTCTCTGTCCCTTTCTCGCTCCATGGAAGGTGAGTGGGAAGAGTAAAAGAGAGCGTTGTAGACTGGGGAGTTGTCCCCACTTAGGCTGTGCTGTGAGCCCAGGCAGGATGACAACGGGGTGCTGGTGGGGTGCAATGCATTGGGGATGGGCGGTGGCAGAGGCTGGGCTCCAGAAGACAGAGGCAACTTGGGGAGCGATGTTGGAGGTAAGTTGGGCGTGGCAGGAGATGGAGACGGGGTGCTGCCATTTAGACGGTCGAGACTTGAACCTCCCATGTGGTTGGAGTGGTTTGATCCGGGCTGGTTCCCAGTGGTGGAGGGATGGGATATACTGCCCAGGGGAAGCAGGAAGCGCTGGTCCTCATCCTCGCTCCCTCCTAACAGAGCCAAGCTCAGAGAGGGGGGAGGCTCCATGGTTCACACACCTGTCTACAGTCAGAAAAAAGACAGGGGAAGAGTTGTCAAGCCAAACACTGGAGGAAAAATGATCAAGAACACAAACGACTCATCATGGCAGTCATAAGACGAAGCGGACAGAGAAAAATGGGATGAAGGGAGGATGGAGGTTAACAGATAGTTCACACAAATGAGGAAAAATGAGGAGAACAAACTCCAAAGGGTGAAGATGTGTGACAAAGAGGCTCAACAGAGTGAAGAATAGTGATCATAATTGGGGAATATCTTATTCCTTGAGTCACATTTGAGTCAGCTGCCCAGTCAGCGCATGTTCTTTATGTTTTCCCAGTGTCCTCTCCTTCTCTCACATCCCACAAAGCTTCCAGCAATCTATTCCGTAAAATGTCATCTGTATTACATTGTTAGCCAGGAGGATGGTGCAAATCTGGCTTTACACCATGGAAATGAGATCAGGCACAGAGACTAAGGGATAATAATTCCACATTCCACAGTCAGTTTCTGATCCAAAGAGAAGTGCTATGTTTGCACCGTTAACCATCAGTTGGCCGAATTTGGAAGCATTTGATTGATCCAAAATAATAACCCACTTTCAGTATGATATAACCAGACACCTTCCTTCACGGCCCCCTCCTCCCTCTCTGCTTCTCTACCTACCTCCTACCTCTTCTCTCTCAGTCTCTGTCCCCAGGTTAGTTGTGTTGAATCACTGGCTGGATGAAAATAGACCACAACACTTTTTCTTTTTCATGTTGTCACGGCCATCCCATCATCTTTCGTTTCGCCTCCTTTCATATAGATCCTCCACAGGTTCCTCGCTCGGCTCTCGGATTTGCGCGTCGCTTCCCACAGATGTTGCCTCCGTCTCGGCTCACTTGGATATGATCAGCTTGTCTCTCTCTCAAACATTAATATATCGATGATGCCCATTTCGATCCGGTCAGTGACAATCGACACGAAATGAAGAGGAATAATCCATGATGAGTGGATTAAATCGGTCAACCTGTGGCTGTCAGCTAAAAAATCTGCAGCCCCATAAAGCCTCAAAACAAGAAAAAAAAAAACGCTAAGGTGGATGTCAGGTAACAGTCTTTTCTGATGGGCAGTGAAGTCTGTGATTTAATATGTGACTCCACCGACTTCCAGTCAATCTACAGCTCACTGTCTCCCCGGATCTGTCTCTCACTCTCTCCTCCAACTTCTCTCCCTCTTTCTCCGCCTCCAGTCCACCCGGTCATCCTCATTGGATGGAATCAGAGGCGAAATAAAAGGCGCTGAACACAGGTGGCAAGATTTGTAAAAATGCAACCGCCAAAAAAATAAATAAATAAATAAAAATCATCATTATACCCATTTTATGTGAGGGCTTTTGTTTTTTTCTGTAGTCCAAGAAACCACATGATCCATTTTTTATTTGTAGCTGTTGCGTTACAGACTATAATACGACCTCTTACGCGCTTTATGGCACCTGTTACGCATACTAAAGGACACGGGCAGCGTAAGAAAAAGATGATTTCTTTATTTTTGCATGATGACTATTCATATATTTGGTGAAAAATTATGAATTGCTATTTCAAACTTTTTTTTTTTTTTAAACTGAAAAACCTGCAACATATGACGTGGAAACAAGAAGCAGGAGTGCGCGGTTCGTCTTGGTGCGCCTATGAAAAGGATCTGTGTTGGGATTTCTTTAGAGATGGATTAAAAAGGAGTTGGTATGAGATACAGTTGAATAGAACTAGTTCAATAAAAAAATAAGAAAAGTCATTCCAAAGGACGGAGCCTAAAACCGTTGCCAGGGCTTTCCTTATGCAGTCTTAGAAGACTAATACATGTCTAATTCCATTTCTATATAGCCTATACACCATAATCCTAAACAATTACACTATTCTACCTGGAATAATGGGTTTATTATTCAGATTTTGTGTGTGCACTGCGCACTCTTAATCGGATGAGCGCAGACGCGAATTGTGTGGGAGCGGATTAAAAGGTTTCCTTATAACAGGTCATCCTATCCTACGATTATATAACGTGACAGACATCAATAAACAAATCATATCATGCCCAGGGTGAGTCCAAGTAACATTAGGCATATGCCAAAGGTTCACTCGTATAGTTAATGTGGAGCCACAGGGAAGCTCCTGATTTTTTATTTATTTTTTTTTAGCTCAATTTTCTGTTCTTTATATAAAAAATTAACGCATTAGGCTTTATTTTTCAAGAGAGAATAAACAGCAATGGGTTGTTTCTGCCCTGGTCAGATTCGTGATGGGTACATGGTAAAGGACAGTGGGGGAGTTTAAAGCCCAGGGAAAGGTCAAAGGTCAGGTGTGCACTATCACAAATCACAGCTATTTATTCAGATTTAATGGGAACAATAGGGCATAGAGGGCAAAACAGGATGAAAGAAATAGGACAGGGTAATTATTTATGCATATATTTTCCATCTTGCATGCTGATTGAGTTTTACTTGGTCCAAAGTGAGAATTCAGAGGTTCAAGCTTCTTCTGAGTCATTATTTTTGGTGAAATGGTTAAATTTTTATACTAATATTAAGGAATGCACTGATGGTGTGTTGCTAAATTTAGGAATTAGAAGAGAGGAGGAAGCTTAGATTTAATTTTACCTGCAAAACTGGTTGATTTGTTTGTGGCTTTTCATCTTATGTGCTGAAATAAAATCTAAATTATTAACCGAATACTAAGCTGCAATGTTCTGGCAGCAGCGCTTTCACGTCTGCTTTGCCAATAAAGCACAGGAGGGAGAGCGAGAGAGAGATTTGACAAACACAACACAATACAATGAAACACCATAAATGGGGACAGGGCTGCCAGAGGCTCAGGGGGACATTAGGACTGACAGAAACTAGCGATGGTGGCAGGCCACACTATTTCAAAAGTCTTAATATTGTCGACAGAGGTTAGGGGGCAGCAGAGAAAGATGAAGCTATGAAAGATGGAGGATATGACAGGGGACGAATGATGAAGCAACGGAATGAAAAGGTTAGCCCTGCTCTAAACATACATCAGAGGCATAGCACGAGATATGTGTGAACAAAAAAGTGAATAATAGAACAAAAGAGGAATAATAAAATAGAACAGCAGATGTGTTGGAGACAAGCTTTTGCTTCCACCTGATCTTCTGCTTCATCTCACTAGAAGTTTAAAACCAAATAGGAGCTTGAAGACAGGAAGCAATACTGTATAAATCACATAAAACCTTGAATCAGACACAGTAATTGTGGGTGGGAGAGGAAATATAGGAAGGGGGAAATGTGTTCTGTGTGGGGATAAGGTGGTGTAAAGGAAATGTAAGGATGTGGACAGGAAGGCTCATCAGTGAAAGGAAAGAGGGAAAGATTAAATGCTGACAAAGGGCAATAGACACCCCCCCACACACACACACATATACACACACATATATACACACACACATATACACATACACATTAACAAAAACATATATTGATTTTTCCCTATAGCATCTCTAAGCAACTTTTCTTACAGAACTCTTAAGACATTTGCTATTACAGACTTCCTGGTAATGAATTTTACATTACATCACCAAATTTTGGAGAATGTTAGCGCAGTACAAAGACCTCACAGTACACAATATTCTTTGTTTAATGCCAATAACAGTAGTCACGTTTCCATTGAACCTCAGATTACCCAAATATAAATTGCACATAAAAATCTACCTGATGGAAAAATGACAATTTTGACAAAACTCTCATTTTTTGATCAAAAATGTTTGCACTGGCAAGGGTGGTTTTTCAGGCATTGCTCAAATAGATATGCAAAACTGCAATTTAGACACCCTTTTCTTTTCCGCAATTAGTCAGGTGAATTATTTTTAAAAAATGGATGTTGATGGATGTTACAACAAGCAAAGAAGAAAAGTTTTAAAAGCACCATGGCATGTGGACACACCAAGAAACCCAATTATTATTGATTTAGGAAGGGATAGAGGGGCAATATATAATAATAATAATAATAATAATAATAATAATAATGATGAATATATCTGTAAAACAACATATTGTCCCATTTACCATATTTAGGAAATTGAATTCTCATGTCATCTCATGATAATAAATAAACAAAGCATCGTATTTGTGATTTAATGAGAAAATAGACATGATGCGCTTGTGGTTTTTTCTGTCATGATACCGATATAAAGAGTTCAGAGGCTAACCACAGTTTCATTCTGTCAGCATGAAAGTAAAATGAATTCTGTGCCAGGCCTGATGTACTGGATGTGTGAATGTTAGTGACTTCTTCAGTCAGCTGTCTCCTGACTAAAGAACACTAGTCAGCACAGTAGTGACAGTGCTGGATTTCCACCCGTAGACACTTTTCCTGTTGCTTTAAGATTCAGGTTTGGTGTTTTTCTTTGTAAAGCTTATGTGCTGACTTTGTACTTTGTTAGCTTTGACCAGAAAACCAAATGATGTCCCAGAGAATGATGCCTGATGCCTGCTGGTGCTGAACTTGGCATCAGCTGCTGCATCTTCTCACTAACCAGCTCCAGTCCTTTCACTACAGCTTTCTGGTGGGTTCGGTAATTAGCTTGGTTTTACTGAAGTTACCATTAAAGAACAAGGGATGATGACTTTGTTTACCCAGCATGCAGTAATAACTCAGATGTTGACTGTGGTGTTTATCTTCATCATCCCTCTTTAATACCATTGATCATCCTCGTTCAGAACTATTGACGCTACACCTTGTTTGACATCATCATCATCATCTATGTTACTATAATTATATCTATTGGATTTATGTATTCAGATATTCATTCCCTTTCATGTTTATCTGTTGTCAAGTATTCATGTATAGTATATTTTCATTTCTGTGCATGAATAAAATATCTGTCTCTTTAACATTAAAATTCAAAGAAACAATTTTAGTCGATATAATGGCTCTCATTATCATTTCCTCTAATATTATGTTGGT
This sequence comes from Siphamia roseigaster, assembly GCA_029814505.1. Taxonomy (NCBI): domain Eukaryota; kingdom Metazoa; phylum Chordata; class Actinopteri; order Kurtiformes; family Apogonidae; genus Siphamia; species Siphamia roseigaster. The sequence continues at coordinate 369 of JAPTYR010134189.1, read as the reverse complement.
ATTTATCATTGTGTGTGATCATTAAAATAAAATTCAGCCCATAACATAAATATGTCATGACAATGATGTGAGTAAACTCATATTAATTGCAATAATAACTTACATTAGACAGTGTTTTCGTAAACCTTCAGAATCACATGGCATTTTACAGCAGCTTTAACTACTATGACTTTTCACCCTGGATGCTGAAAGTGAATAAGGTACTGTTTTTGCCTCTGTCCAACTGGGAATAAACCCTAAAATGATATCAAAAGATAAATCAGCATTTTTGAAACATGGTATAAACTCTTGTAAGGCAAGGCAAATTTATTTGTAGAGCACATTTCATGTACAAGACAATTCAAAGTGCTTTACATAAGACATACAAGA
>JAPTYR010127486.1:0-10952 GCA_029814505.1 Siphamia roseigaster | reverse complement strand
GGCCCAGATAGGTCTGGTCTGCTGGTCTGGTCTGGTCTTAAATGATTTTCTCAAAAAGGAGCGAGAGTGCCCTCTTGTGGTCAAAGTGGTAAACAGCACTTTAGTGGCTGCCTTAAAATCCCTAACCCTAACCCAAAAATGTCATCCACTTGACATTTTTGGACAAATTGTAGAATTTTGCTGCCATTGTTCGATGCAGATCCTGCAGCCAACGATGCTATGGCAACACGATGAAACCATGGGCTCAACCACTGGACCTGCAAATTTGATTCAGAAAACAGTTCTTAAAAAAAAATAAATAAATAAAAGAAAGAAAGAAAAAATACAGTAATTGCACAAGTGGTTACTATTTTCTTCATGAACATGGGTAATTGCACGGACATCTGCCTATAGAAGACAACACTTTTTTTCATTTACCCTTGCAGACAATACAGGTGAAGGCATCTTTCACAACAGCTGCTTCAGCCTCTGTCAAGGACACTGTTGTTCTTAGGTTGGAACTTGCCAGGTTTGTCAGCTCCTTGATTGTAGCTGACAACTCCTGAAGACCCTGTGCTGCCAGGATCACCTCTTCAATTGTGTCAAACACTACATCTAGACCATTATCATATCGCAGACTGAAAAACAGGCAAAATATTTCACAACCTATTTGGTCTCAACAAAATCCTAACCAGTAAAAATGCAATCATGGTAACCAGTTGTTAAGTCCTGGTGCCTGTGTCATATTTCACCTCAATCTCTGTAAATCTGCTGTAAATCTCCTTCCTTCACAACACAAACTTTTCTTGCATTTTGCCTCCAAAACGCTGATCCTGCAAAGGAAATTGTTTATTTAGTGGTACATAAAGTATACAGTTTTCAGAAAAAGGCGTAGTTTTATAAATATTCATTTTTATTTATTAATTCAGCTCTGGTTTCCTCCGTGTCCAAGATCTGGTTTCCCTGACCATCAGTAAGGATGACCGAGTCCTCTTGTTCAAGGGCATCATTTACTTTATTTGTGATGCCCGTGACAGAAGCCTCAAATTCCGAGAATCGAACTGTCAGGGCTTTGCTTGTTTCCAATCTGCCATCCACAAGATCAGCAATGAAGACAGTCCTGAAGATAAAAATAATTTGGAAATTCATTGTACATTCTTGTAATACAGACAGATCATATCAAATTCACGACAATTGAGGTAGATAGACAGACAGACTCTCGTATTAGCATGATGCGCCTATATGATGTGTTAAAGTATTTGGTCATCTTTGGAATGTCTTAGCCATGGGTGCTCTTGGAGAGGGCCTTGCAGTTGAGACATGAGTTGAGCCATGAGCTGAGCCTGCAGCAGCACTTGCTGGTCGGCGGAAGGAGAAGGGGGTAGGGAATGGTCCAGGCACACTGGCTGGCTCCCCCATATCATCATGCACTTCATAATGTCCCCTTACTGTGAGGTCAGAGAGAGAGAGAGAGAGAAACACATCTTAGTGTACACAATACAAACTGATTGCACCACAAACTACAGCATCAAATGACCACTGATGATGCAACATTTCGATAACATAAAACCCATTTTTAAACATTTTTTCAGTTCAGTTATTACAATAATAAAAATAAAATAATATAACAATATTCTGACTTACATCCCACATCCTCAGGAACTTTGAGTCATCGTCACACAGATAAGGAGGGAGAGCACAGAGAACAGCAGTACGTCTTCCATGGATGTCAACTTGTTCCTTAAATGAGAGAACATAATCTTGCTTCACTCTGGATGTTGCGAAGCCTAACACCAACACACTGTTTTGTGAAACATTTCACATTTAAGTCAGTAGATGGTGCTATTACACCACTAAGGGTCCACCAGAGGGTGTAGCTGCCTTGCTGTGCACATGCGCAGCTCTGTGATAAACACACTCTGCCTTGAGCAACAGTTCAACAGCGTCTCTGTTGCTGTGGATCCTCAAGTATGGTAAAATCTGTTCTTATTTGTTGTTGCACTATGTCTTATATCCCATGCACATGTTTCACAATTGTTTCTGTTTTGAAAATGTAATTATTTAGACACCTTTCAATAAAATAGACTCATGACCGAAGAGATTAGAGCTTGAACATAATCCACTGTAGTACTGCTATCAAACACCAGGAAGTGTAACCAACTCACCTGGAGGTCGTAAGCACCGAAGAGCTGATCAAGAGCTTCGGCTGCCTTTCCTGTGCGTGCAGCTTTCTTTCTGAACAGACTTTGTAGACGGGGAGCATGTCGATCCAGCTCAGCATAGAAATGGTTTTTCAGGTTGATGTTTGTGATCCTGTGAAATTCAGAACAAATCTTTACAAACATAAAATCACTGTTAAATGTTGTAGTGCCCTGTACAAAATGAATACAGAAATAAACCAGAATTTTCACATCTAATGCATAATAGAAAACCACTGTGACCGTTTCTCAGATATTAGATCATTTAGAGCTTTACCTTAACACAGTATAAGTTTGATCACCTAAAGTAATACTGCTCAAAAAAAGAATCCAATCTGTGTGTACTTGTACTATTTTCACCTGGGACTCCATTGTAAGGGCAGGCCAACGTTCCAGGATCTCTCCAACAGGTAGCTCATCACTGATGACTTCTTTTCGGCATAAGGCAAAGGTCATTTGCATCAGTGATGCAATCCAGGGGAGGTTTTTGTCAGTCATCTTTATTTCGTCTACAATTTGGAGTCTAATTTGCTCCAAGCCTCCAGGATCCTCACCTCTTGGGAAATTTGGGAGGAAATTCACCTCTGCGCGTTTTGGTCTTTTAATGTTAGCATGAGTATGCTGTTTGTCTGGGTTGTTCCTACTCCTTTTTCCAGAATTTACAGCTACCTCACTAAATCCTGCCCGACTCAACTTTGTGCGAAAGTTCCCCATTTTAAACTTCAGACTGTTTTTCCAGCCGTACCAACCAGTCTGTGACCCCAGCTCTTTCAGACAAGGATGTTTAATGATGAGCGCTTCTGCGACCTCTGAAAATTCCCTGTCAGTAGGGTATGCTTTATAACTATGCATTTTCTCTGCAAGGGTCTCAAGAATGTTATGTTTTTGTCCCTTGGGCAACTTGAGAGTTTTCCCGGTTTTATTAAATGCAGCATTTCCCTCTCCAAATATGAGCTCTACCTCATATGAGAATGTGGGCACTGGAAAATCAGTGGGCCATCTATTAACCCTCTCTGGGGTAAGATTATTGTGTCATCTGACGCAATGGAGCTGTCATCGCTCTCAGAGCGGACCACTTTTAACACAGCCTTCTGTGGTAGTTCTTCTATGTCCACAAGAGAACATAACTGGCCATCAAAGTCTGGGTCTTCAAAAGATAAGCTGAAGTCAAAGTCCAACTTAAATCTTTCTTTGATTATTGTTTTCAGATCATCTACAGTATCTGGTCAGGATAATGTCAACTTCCTAACTATGTCAGTTGAGGTATGGATGTGGAGAAGGAGCTTTTGAGCCGCCATTTCTGATAATGAGAAAAGAAAGGATCAATGAGTAACATTAGAATTTCAAGCACATTATCAGTTTTGAATGAAAAACAATCATTGATTGGTTTGTATTATGTGTCATTGTAGCATTATGTAGCAGTGTAACATTTGCAAAACAATAAACCAAAAAAAGTCACTTAGTTCATTTCTTCCGGGCTTGTGGGAACTGGGCAGTGTCAGTGGCATACTGGATGTGAGATTACCCATGTGTTTTTACCCCCCACACTGCTCCATGAGATTCTATAGGTCCCCACCTTGAAACACATGTTATTCATTCAGCCTCTGATCAAAATAAATCTTTTTTGTGTTAACACTAAATGCCCATCAATACTGGATGCTGGGAGACTTACTGTGTCGTTTAGCTCTGATAGCTGATACACAGAGAAGTTGTCTGAGGACATCAGCTGAAATGAGCGCAAATGCTCAGTGTACCAGCAGTTGTAGTCTCTGCAATGGAAGAAAACAGAGTTATTGACAAGCAGTATGTTCTCAATCTTGCTAAATTTTGGAAGTCCTCCAATTTGACCTGCAGAAACAAACATTCCCCTTGCAAACTCTGTTCCACTTATAGAGACCTTTGGTGCACTGTATATGTTCTGGCTATCGGTCTTTGTCTCAATGAAGTTTTTTGCCACTAGAGGCAGTGTGGAAACTTGGGTGGAAGTGACACTAGAAGCTTGTATGTCAGGTCTGAAAAATGCTGGGGCACTGAAATGATTTGCCATCATGTGCTGATGCCTGGTAGCAAGAGTTTTCAAAACGTTCTTGAAATTGTGTGTATCGTGTATGACCCTTTTGAAGAAGCAATGTTTTCCTTCAAACCTCATGGTCCATAGGTGAACAAGAGGCCCAAAACATTTTGTCAGTTTTTGGTAGTGTTCTACATAAAGATGTTTGGGTTGCAGCTTAAAGTCTGGAAATACCGACTGAAGACCTTGTCTGTGATCACTTATTTTAGTTTGCATGTACTGGATCGACTCCTCTGTGAAAGATGGAGACAACACCAGTTGCACAATGTCTTTGAGGTTTCAGGCTTCATCTCCTTCTGGGACTTTACTTCCTACCATAAGAGGTAATAACCTCAACAAAGTGCAATTTTCATGCCCATTCCCACCAATGCTTAGTTTTGCTGCAAAATTCTTGGGAATCACTTGCGGTTTATCAAGCCTATCAGCATGCTGATATGGAAATCTCCGGATTTGTGCATTGAGATATTCAAGAGTGAAATACTTGCGATGGATCATCTCACGGATGCACAATGCCAACTCAACTGGCACTATACCCTCAAATAGATCATGAAGTATGTCAGGTGGGAAACCAGTAATGAGATGAAAATGTTGCAAAGCCTTGCTAAGAGCACACTCACATGTAACACCAAAGTGAGTTGCATTTTCTCCCTGCACAGCATTCTGCACATGGACATCATGACAGGCCTTTGTTCTCATGTTTAACTCTGCTTCGGAAACTTCTCTGGACTGGATCTCGTCTGCAGTGCAGCAACAGAATCTGCAGACATAGTTTCTTTGGAAACTCTGCACAAAGCCTGCAAGGCCATGGGCAGCTAAATTATCAGCTGCCACACAAAATACAGTTCCTCTGATACACTGACCTAGAGGTTCAACAAAAACACCGTCCTGCTCAAGAGTGTGCAAGTCTCTCAACAAAGGTGAAAGTACACTTTCATAACCACATCTCTGTAGATCAGGTACTTTACATAGCAGAGCTAGTTGAATGACATGCAGACTGGACCTATATTTACTAGGTACATTGGCAAGCAACCAGTATACTGCACAAAGTTTGTGGACCTTTCTAGCTGTGCCTAAAGGATTTGCTAGTTCAATGTCGTCCACATACAAAATCAGGGAAAGTCTAAGCTCTTCACCTTCTGACAATAGTGGGTTATCTTTGAAATATGTTCCATCTTCATGAGACATGTACATTCCAGGTGGTGATGGTTTGTTTTCTTGAATCTTGTCAAGAATGTCAGTATTCCTAAACACTGTTTGAATCATCTGTAGTATTGACACATACACTGCCGTGTGTCCACTGGAATCTATAGTGTACTGCACTGGCATTACCAGAGGATAGGTGGCCCTTACAAATGTTTTCCTGCGCTTAGCACTGGACAGCACTGCACCATCTGATGTGGCACTGACAAAAATGTTACTTTTCATCAAAACTTCCACTAATTCATTAAGAAGTGAGTCACTAATTGCCTGATCATGTTCCTGAAAAACCCTGATGACAGAGTCTCTCACTAGAGGTTTAGACAATGAGAATATCTGTGCCAAATTTTCAACTATGTCCTGTATTGCTGACTCTGACACATGAAGAACACTGTGCATTTTCAAAAACAAAGAAGCCAAGTTGTTTCTCAACTGAGTTTGCAATGCGCCTGTGTCATAGGAGGAGGAGTAGGAGTACCCACCGCAGAGGTACTTTGAATAAGATCACCCTCATCAGATTCAGCTTCACTCTGCATTGACTGGCTATCAGTTTCTGTGTGAACAACCTCATTCTTAAAATCTGAGACATCAGAGTTTGGATGAGTCCTACTTTTGAGTTTGAGTTTGAATGAGGAATACACATTAGTACGGTAGTGACAATTTTTGAATGGACAATCCACCGTCTCGTGTTTTTTTAAATGTGATCTTAAATGACTGAGAAGATATTTATCATTGAATGGCTGCTTGAATCCACACTTGGGACAGATGAATGTTACACATCCTGCCTGACTTGGTCCAACTGTCTTTGTATGTATCCGTGTTAAATGAATTTTCAATGCATTTATTGATTGCAATGTGCAGATACAGTCATCATACACACATGGCAATGGACTAATTGAAGAGACACTGCTATGACGCAAACGGTAGTGTTGAAGCAACTGTGCCCGTTGATCACAGGCAGCAGCACAAAGCTTACACTTCCAAACCATTTGAAAACTGAGTACTTTTCCTAAGCTGGCAAAAAATGCCTTGAACATCTACATACCAGCTTGCAGACTTCATGTAACACCCAGATTCTTCTGCTTCAATCTAAAAGAGAGAAGATTTACATGAGTTTTACAGAAATAAGAATCAGACAGATATGACAGACAGAATCATACAGATCTAACACTAATTAATGAGAGTAAAACACGCTAACATTTTACTGAAGTTAAGGTTATGTCAGTGAAGGCAATAATTACACAAACTTAACTGGTGGGTTCCCCTCCAAAACCGTGGCCCTCAAGGAAGTCCATCCGTGTTCAATAAAGTGTTGTATGACTGGGATGTGTGTGTCGTGTTGTTTGCAGATGTTGTATTTGTATTGGTAAAATCTGGTGCGTATTGTGTTTCCTGTCTCACCGACATATTGTATCTGACAAACAGTGCAAAAAATTCAATATACACAGTTACTAGTCCCCAGGTAGGTTCCTAGTTGTGTCTTGAAAACACTGTTATTGTGACTATTTCGCACCCAAAGGCGGTGCTGAAAAAATTCCCCCTGTCCTGTGGACTTAGGGCTCCTGAGTGGTTTGAGTTTGGCTCTCACTAAATAATCCTGCAGATTCTTGTTTTTTCTAAAGGCAGCAATGAGTCTATGGTTCTGGAGCACCTGAGAATGTTCAATGCCCTGCTGAAAATTCCTCTTAATGGTTCTAATTAATCTGAGCGCAGATGTAGAATAATTGGTGATAATGGGAAGGAGAGAGGAGGCCCAGATAGGTCTGGTCTGCTTGAAAGTCTTAAATGATTTTCTCAAAAAGGAGCGAGAGTACCCTCTTGTGGTCAAAGTGGTAAACAGCACTTTAGTGGCTGCCTTAAAATCCTCCTCTCTAGTACATACCCTGTAAAATCTCAATAGCTGTGGTTTAACAATGCCCGAGTAGGTATGTTTAGGGTGATGATGACTCGTTTTATATATTAAAGAGTGAGTATTTGTTTTTTGTTTTTAAATATTTTAATGTCCAATTTATGTGTTTGTGGAAAGTTAGGTCCTTAATACGTTGTGGTGTCCAGGAAATCCGCCGAGGCCGAATCGATTGTGGCTTTGATTTTGATAAATGTGTTGTGATTATTCAAAATATTAAGAAAAATATCAAAATCCTCTCTTGAGTGATCCAAGATCCCCCAGATGTCATCTAAATATCTGTAATAGAATAGAGGTTTTTTGGTAGAGGTTTGTAGAGCTGTTTGTTCCCATTCAGCCATAAAGATGTTTGCATAAGCTGGGGCAAATTTTTTGCCCACGGCTGTACCTCTAGTTTGTAAAAAATATTTGTTATTGAACTCAAAATCATTACGTGTTAAATTAATGTTCAACAGTTCCAATCATTCTTTTTCCGGTCTTTTGGAGTCAGGATATTTAACAAAAATATTTTTCACGGCCTGAATGCACTCAGCAATGTCTATATTAGTATATAAACTGTCTATACCCATGGTAAAAAGGAAAGCATCTGGGGGAATGGAAAGCTGTTTGATCTTATTAATGAAATCATAAGTATCCTTTATGTAGCTTGGATGTCTAATTGAGAGAGGATTAAGATAAAAATCAAGATACTCTGCTGTGTAGTAGGTTTGGCTACTACAGTCAGACACAATAGGTCTGCCAGGAGGAATTTCATGGGGCTTGCTCCATTTCTCAGGTTCCTTATGAATTTTAGGCAGCATGTAAAAGCGCCTGGCTCTAGGTTCTGCTTGCCCAATCAAATATGATTTCTGCTTAGCATTAATGAATTTTTTCTCATAAAGTCTTTGAACAATTTTTTGCACTAAAGGAACCGTTTCTGGATAAATGGGTTTTTTTTTAATTGAGTGTAATATTTTTTATCCATTAATTGTCTGTTGCCCTCCCATATGTATTGGTCCCTGTCCATGATAACGACAGCACTGCCCTTATCAGCAGGTTTGATAACGATAGATGAATTGTTCTGTAATGATTTTAAAGCGTCCACCTCTGCTTGACTGAGGTTGGGTTTAGTAGGATGAATTTTAAATTTATTGTCAAAACACTGGATATCTCGTTGAATAATATTTTTAATGTTATCCGGCAGGTTGACTAATGGAGGGGTCCAATCCGACTTTGGAGTGAATGGTGGGGGGTCCGAATCTCCCTTTCCTTCAAAATAGGCTGCAATTTTTAATTTCCTGTGATATTGTTGCAGGTCAAACCTAGTGCTATGAACCAAGATTTTATTGCTGCCTTTAGTAGGAATAAACGTGAGGCCTTTCCTCAGTAAGGAGAGCTGTGCTGGGGACAGTATGAAATTCTTACTCAAATTAATCACACTTTTGTCCCCCCCCCCGAGGTAGCAGGTTCACGGGGGCTTTCAGTTTACCAACTCCGCCCAGTGGCTAAGCAGGCGTGTTGCTGTGGCATGTGTCCAGTGCAAGCCGTCCCTCTCAGTGGAGAACTGGCTCCTGGAGAGTTCAGGGATGAACTGGCAGTTGGACTTGATGTACTGATTAAGTGCGTGTAAATGGATCTGCTCACTCTGAGGTAGACTTCTAGAGAAACTGATGACTGGGATCCAGATCTCTGCTTGTGGAAATTTGGTTTTGGCCATCCTAATGAGCCTCTGTAGCTCTTTAATGGATGTCTGCACTGCTTGGCTTCCGTTATTCAGACCTAGTGACAGAATCACCGTCTCAACTGCAGAGACCGGAGCTATTTTGGACAGGACGCCATGAATGTGCCTGAAAGTGGCGCCAGGAAAACTGTCTACCTGTAAGTCAGATACCTGGAAAGGTGGAAATCTGGCCACGTTAGAGTCTCCCAGAATCACCCATTTTCCTCTCACTGCAAGGCTCCAATTTTTTATTTGGCAAGTGGTTCTGATATGTTTGGTAGGCCTGCGTGTGGGTGTGTGTGGTGCTGATGATGTGTTATCACCTGTGGCGTGTGAGGCACCTCCGCTGGATCTGCCGAAGTCAATCTGCGATTGGACTGTGTTCTTCAGCAGGGAAGTCACTGTAGTGGGTGGCTTACAGCCGGTGTCCTCAGCGTCTTCCATGAAGTCCTTGAGCTCATCAGAGTCCAAATCCAAGGCCGGCTGTCTGCGAGCGGTGGAAGGATGATCCCCGTCGCATGGAGACGAGGTAGGCTGTGTGAGAGACGCAGACACATTCTCACCTGATCTGGTGTTAAAAGTGCGTCTGGGCCTCTGTTCTCTGGGGTCAGCATCCAAATCGGTGATGGGCACCAGTGGTGGGGGAAGAGAGGATGCAGCCGGCTGTATTGTCTGGTCAACCAGCTGAGGGTCCGGTGACCAGTCTCCCCTCATGTCCGTCATGGTTGCCGTAGACCGGTTTGTCTGGGTTTCCATCAGCTGAGGAGCCGAAGCTGAAGAGGGGGATGCAATTACCTGCGTTGGAGAAGCTGTAGTGTATTTTCCACCTCGTGTTCTTCTATTTAATATATAGATTGCTGTGTGTCACATGTTTTAGCTTTAAGTTAAGAATGTTCTTTAGGCCTTGTGAAAGGTTTATTTACGACCCTTATTATTGGTTAATTAAAAGGAGTGTGCCTGAGGAAAACAACTGGGTCCTAAAGGTCAAAAGGTCAAAAGAAGAAATGGATCATAACGTAGACAACATCCGGACCAGATATTTAGGTGGCTCCGGGATGTCTGAAGGAGTGGACTTAGAATTGTATATAAAGGAGAAGTTGTGAGATGGTCAGTAGAGACTCCACATTGGCATGGAGGGGCTCTGAGATTCGGCTTGTTGGCACTGAACCTTTTTTGTAATAAACCTTTTTGCAAAGAAGACGTGTCAGAGTGGTCATCTTCATCGGCATCCACATCGAAATACACAACATTTTTGGCGTCACGAACAGGATCTGTTGTGTCTTTTTGGCTTCAACTGGCTGCTTGGAGGAGCGGCCTTCCGCATCGAGTGCGCATGAATAAAGGGTGAGTTTTTCACTAATCCATGCGTTGGTTGGAAACTTGAAGCTGCCATTTGTTGGCTGTTGAGATGCACTTTTAAAGGACTTTTGTGGGTTTGATTTGTTTGCCGATGAAAAACCATCTCCTAAATTTCTAAATTTCTTTTGGGGTTTTGTTTTTTTAGTTGTTTTATTTTGAGTAAGGATGTCTGTCTATGTAGTTTAACTACATATAGTTTAACTATAATAAGGTTTGGAAAAGGAGAATTGAGTCTCCTTTTTTGATAGACATTAGGTTATTTGGAATTGTCCCAAGTAGAAAAAGGGGACATAGTGATGAGGAAAAACAGGTTGTCTAAATGGTTTAACCATATATAGTTTAACTATAATAAAGGAATAAGGAAAAAGAGAAGAAAAGGAGGAACCTTTTCTTAAGGTAGACACCTGAGAGATTAAGAGTTTTAGGCCTAAGTAAAATAAAATAGGATAAGAATAAGGATAAAGAGGAAAAAAGCGTTAACCTACTTGAAAAGTTAGGAATAAAAGAAAAAACTAGTTAAACTAGTTCAGGGAGCAATATTGC
>JAPTYR010126757.1:0-10964 GCA_029814505.1 Siphamia roseigaster | reverse complement strand
CCCAAACTGTGCATTCTGCATCTTCTATACAGGCGCAATAGGGCTCAACCCATATTATTGGAATTTAGTTCCTCTTCTGTGTATATCTCCATCACTTTCAAATACCATTTTTTTTTCAATAGCTCAGACATAAAGTGACCTTGGGACCCCAACCTTTGCAGCATGCTTCAGCTTCACACTTTCAAGGCACAACCCACATTTTGGATTGTAGTTCCTCTTCAATGTATATCTCCACCATTTTAAAATAACATTGTATTTCAATGTGGAAATCCATTTTTTCAATAGCTTTGACACATAGTGACCTTGGAAACCCTGCTCTTCCTGCATGCTTCAGCTACATGGTCCTAAAAAGGCACACCCAAATTGAAATTTACTTCCTCTTCAACTTATATCTTCATCAAATTAAAATGCTATTGTTTTTCTGTCAAAACCTTTTTTTTCAATAGGTTTGGCATTAAGTAATCCAGGAACCCCCAAACTAGTAGCATGCTTAAGCTACATATGACCAATAAGGCACACCTCAAATTATTCGAACTTTATTTTCCTTCAATTTATATAAACATTAATTTACAACCCCACCACAGGGGAACCCAAAATTTTAAATATACATTCACATGATCCTTCACATGACCCAATCTGTCAATATTTCACAAAAAGTGACACAAACGTTGCAGCATGTTTAAACCACGTGGTAAAGCACAACACACATTTATTCACACAACTTACAAACCCATTTTCTTTTTTTTAAGCTGTCCAATGTTGCCTTTGCCATGTTGAGACAAAGGGCGTGAAACCACCGGTCGCATGCGTCGCACTGGATCTGTAGAATGAAACACATCCATCACTCCATCCATCATCCATCACATCAGTTGTCAGTTGTGGACATAATTTTGCCCTTTGAGAAAGGCACTTTACCTTACTGTACATCATGGACGTGCGCTCAGGGTAAGCAGGCAGTGCCTACCCTGGGTAAATGTAACTAAAGAACATTGTCACATACTTAACAGGCAAAAGCTTCGAACAGTTAAAATCCGCAGGACGGTAGACTCCCCTAGTTGAAAAAGTACTAGGTAAATTCTACGAAGGACGAGCGGAGTCCTCTGTTGCGAAAACCGCGGGAGGGTAGACTCCCCTAGTTGAAAAAGTACTAGTTAAATTCTACGAAGGACGAGCGGGGTCCTCTGAAAAATAAACCGGTCTACCAATGGAAGATTGTGTGGGATCGAGCAAATGCTTCAAGTTGGTGAAATTTTATTTCTTTATTATTTCCTTTCCCCTGTCTAATGCTTTTACATGCTTTTACACTTGTAAAGCACATTGAACTGCCTTGTGTATGAAATGTGCTATATAAATAAAATTGCCTTGCCTTGCCTTGCCTTAACAAAATATTCTGAGAATTTCACCTTCAAGGCTTCAGGCTTGCCCGTTTTATAACAGAAGAGAAATCGTGTGTTGCATCCTTGGTGAGCGCAATGAGGTATGTTTGTTTGATGTTTTTGTAACTTTGTATTTTGCAATTTTTGTGAGTGTTTGAACCAAATGTGAATGACTTTGTTTTAATATTGATGTCTCAATTAAGTTTTACCTATGAGAATTGTATGGTGATTTGCTGTTTGTTTGCTGTTTTATATACCATGATACAGTTTTCACGGTGCTTCACGGTGTGTTGCTGAATCACTGCCATTAGGTTCCACTTGTGTAATCGATGGCATGCCACTTTTTCAGAAGCTGAGTGGTGATCGCTAGACATTTGCTGATATTGCAGACTACAGCATGCCTTTTCCACTGTCCTAACTGCAAGCAAGTCACAGCACCCATGTTGATATTGTGTTTGTATATAATGAGAGTTCTATAAAACACATAGAGAGAGTGGCCAGAGGTGCAGACTCAGGCACAGCTCAAACACATCACTGCATGGCACAGAATTCCGCAATGAAAGAAATTCCTATAGCAGGAAAATGTGTGTTATTACAAGTTTGAATAGCTCCACGGTTGGCTGTCCCTTTCCAAAATGTTCGCAAAAGCACTGAAATGAAATCTCCGAGTCTCCCCTTTAAAATGATACCAAACATAACCAAATAAGTTATCCCAATATGTCCAATATACTGTAGATCATCAACAACGTCAGTGCACTGCTTGATTTATACAGATTTTTTTCTTGAGCATTATGGGTGATAACTCAAAACAGCTACTCTTCTGTCCATCATACATCATTGGTAAGCTGAATTTCTAAGCTTTCAGAAGAGGTATTTGCCACCTTTTCGGTAACAACCAACCCGTCTGGCGCACAGCCTTTATGTGTAGAGATGCATAATTGATAGTTTCTACAGACATCATATAATCATGTCATTCCACATTTAATTGGGCTCGACTCACCCAGTCTGTGTAAGAAGCCGCATTCCCAGGGGCCTTGTCCGTTCCACACATGGCACATTCATTTTCAAAGACTGCAAAGTGCATTTGTGCATTACATTAAATCAGAGGATATGTATTTTGCGCATTTAATTTACTGAGATACTCTTGGCACTCTTGTGTACCTGACGCTTGGAGGACTTGGAAAGCCATAAATCTTCTTGCTTCTGCCATGGCTCTCTTTGTAGTGTCGAAATGCATTGTCGGAATGTCTGACTACATGGATTTACTGTACAGATAAAATGACAACACAGAGGGTCTGCTTCACTCAGAAGTAAAGATGTGGGGGGATTAATTACTTATGTATTACATAAGAGGTGGCCAAAGTTGATACAGGAAACTCTGTTGCCGTAATTAGGCTGAGGTCGTGATACCATTTTCAAATAATTTCTGAGAGTTTCCTATTTGAAATAATGAGTGACCAAGATTTGTTCCAGCTCTTTCTGTTTAGGGGTTGTATTTCCACTTACTTTTATAACAATGACACCACAACTGCACCCATCCCGCTGAACTGGGTGAGCCATGACAGCACCTTTCCAAGGGATGTCCACCCAGTCGGTATTGCCGTGGCAGGCTCTCCTCATTTTTAGGTATTCGCTAAAGACATATATGTGCTTTAGTAGGTTCTTTAGACGCAATATGAATTAAATAATAACAACTGTGTTTAGTACTGAACATGCTGTGCTACCCTTATACTCTCAGCTCATGTGCTCCTAAACACTGTCCATGCACTCCCGTCTTTACATAGTACATGAGCTCCCACCCGAACACTGAGTCCCTTCTCACACCTCAGATACATGAAGTAGACCCAATTACCCCATTCCCCTTCACATCACATGTAAAAGTAATTTGGAAAGTAAAACCCCTGCCACGTTTTACTTCCAACACAGGTGACTTCCCTGAGTGGCTGATCTACCTGTCCACCTATCCACCTGTGGGTTGGATCAGAGTTGTGGCAGGGTTTTAATTGGTCTTTTTTACTTTTACTGGTCTGAAACCTCTGCATACATATGCATATTTGCTGCCCATATTCCCTTCCTGCTACACACACAGGCCATGTTGCCCAACAAAATAGTGTATGTTCTTCCATATACTCCCACATTCTCCACACACAGCCTATGCACTGCCCAACCACACCATTTTGCACTTTGTGCATTATTAAAGCACTTTATGGTACTTGCGTATGCATGTAACAAACTGCTGCAAATTGCTGTTATTTAGTCTAAATGTGATAAACAAAAATAAACCTTACCGTATTTTCTGGGCAGCAACACACGAGTCCTTGTGTTCATTGGATGCTGGTGATGGGTCGCACACAAACACTCTGGCAGAATTTGCATGTATGTACTGTGAAATAACAGAGGGTATTATGCTACAACTATTTCTATTTCTCAATATGGTAAACATGTAAATGATTGCTGATGACTAGTGCCACAAACCAGTGCGTTCCAGTGGTTATTGTTGACGTGGATGAATGATAATATGGCTTCATAGTTGTCAAAGTTTACCTATAACATTGAAACATCAAATGTTTAATGACAGATGGAAGTGTAACTGGTTATTCGTCAAGACTGCGGTGTGTCCTGTTTACCATATTTGATATTCATATAGCAACACCTGGTAATTATTGAACTAATCCCATAACCCAACATGCCATCAGAGGCAGACACTGAGCATTACCTTTGGTAAACTTTGGCGGCGTACAGACGCCCTGTCCCCAGTCAGAATTACTCCAGCAGTGTAGTGGTCCATTAGATAAATTCTGTCAGCCACATCGAATGCAAAAGCATTGATGTGCATCAGCGCTTGAATAATCTGGCAACACAAGAAAATGTTTCACTAATAAAGTATTCTCACACACTTTGGTCATATGAAAACAAACCACATTTCGTCAATGGAAATAACAATTATGGCTTGTTCCCAGTATTTGGCTCACTGAGCAATAGCTGTAAGCTTTCCTCAAAGGTGCCAGAGGCATGCCGTTCCCAATTCATCTGCCTGAAGCAAATGCAAAGATGGCAAAACAAGGAATGAAAGGCAAATGAGAAGAAAAGAAAAAGCCTACCTCTCCTGTCAACCACTGATGTGGTTTCAATGAACATAACTCACTATGGTGTACGAATATGCTTCGACCTTTTGTCTGCGAGGGGAGCACGGCCACAACCACCTCTGTTGGCCTCTTCTTCCACAACTCATCAAGCTAAAAAGATAGTCAAAATAAACATGTATTTTATGGACTGCATGTGGATAAAAGTCGTTTATTTGGTAAGGTTCTAGAATGTTCATTTTAAAAAAACTTTACCTGAGAATCTTCAACCTTTTTTGGCTTGACTTTTACGTTCCTGTTTGGTACCGTCTTGCCCTTTGGTTTTGGAAGTTCTGCCGGCGGGGTGAAATACTTGGATTTCCTCTTCGAGCTGGCAGAAGAGGTGGCCCGCTTGGACCACTGTTCTTCTGGGTCATCCTCTGGCTTCAGACAGCTTCTGAGGTTTCCCGCAAGTATCTCCATTGGCAGGCTGTGCTGCATTAAATGCTCGATATATCTTCTCTGTACTGAGGTGAATAGTTTTGAAATAAACTCAGCAGGTCGGAGGTGTGCCTTCTTACCAAGGATCCGATGTTTGACTAATCCAAACCATAGCTCGGCATGGCAGTTCGTGTCTCTTGTTTTGTATGGCCCTGTTCCTTTGGTGGTTCCATCCATGTGCCTTGAAAGGTCACCCAGGAGTACACCACTCCATAAGCAAAAAATGCCCATGTAGGTCTTCAGCAAGACATCAATGACGCCAGGACAGTGGTAATTGTTGTCTTCATCTCCTGCTTGATCACACATTACATCACATTGTGCTTGCTCTCTTCTTTGCGCAAAAGCTGCTGTAAATGGGGACCTGGCCAGAATGCCCTTGTTGGGGTCACTGAAATTCGTTGTTCTCTTCTCCACTGTATCATGAATGTCTTCCAAAGAGATGTTTTCACAGTTGAAAATGCAGTTGTCAAGGTACTGCTTGCTGTTGTGGACTGACTCTGTGAGTTGCTCTGCACAAAAACATACAGCCATGTGGTAGAAGACCTCAAGGGCCTCTTGCAATGTAGTGCAGTTTAACAAAAAAGCAAAGCATTATGTGGCATACTCCTTTATGCCTTTGTCCGTTGTTTGTTTCCCAAACGATTGCGAAACTGCCTTTAGTATGTGTGCAGAACACAAATGGAGTACTGTGAAAGGCGTTGGTGTCCCTGAACCCATCACTATTGAAAATGTTCTGTCGAGATAGCCAGAGATGTCCTCATGGTTGCAGGCCAGAAGAATGCTGTTCATCAACGCCCAACTGTAATCGGATTCTATCTTGGCCACTCTCCTCCCTGTCATTTGGCGCAATCTCCTGAAGAACTCCATCAGCCAATGAGAAATTGCGGGGACTGTGTGGCTGTTGGTTAGGAGTTCTGCCACAGGAAGGGGTGGCTTGTCTTTGCCCGCACCCGGCAGCACCAGGGCATAGTAAAGCACTCTCTTAGGCTGGTTGGGGAGCTTCTGCACAACCCCACCTGTGGCATCAAGGTATAGGCAGGTTTCCATTGATTGTTTTAAATGTGCACACAAAATTTGGAGGCCTGCATTTGTATACAAGTGAGCTGCAAATGGTTCTATCTGCAATAACTGCAAATATTCGTTTGACGAGGCATGTTGACCACTCTCCTTCAAAATTTTTTGTGTGAGCATTAACTCCAACACATTGTCATTATGAAGCTTAGCCACACTTCGAATCTCAGATGATATTTTTTTTAAAACATCTTTTGTCAAGCTTCTGGTCATATTTACTGCCACAAGTTCTTCAATGGGTGTCTTTTTGAGTAAATCATAATAGCAATTGCTCACACCTTTCTTTATTGCCTTGGCTATTTTCCCTCGACGAAGATATTTTGCTGGCCTGAATTTTTTTTGAGACCGTAGGTGACTGATTTCCCCAATTCTTGTTACTATTACAGTAACATTTTTTGCGTTTGCTTTCGGTGGGTCTTTCATTTCAAAGTGATATATGCAACAATCCTCAAATGTACATCTTGCTGTGGCATGCAGGAATGGCACATTCTTTTTACGGCTATCTTGTCTTTTAACATTTTGATACTTGAATGCCAACGTGCAAGATGGATTTTGTCTTCTGAATTCGTTATAAAAAACATCTGTCCATGGGGGTTTTAGTTTTCTTTGTCCGTTTTCTGGCTCTATTTTGTTCCAATGTTTTCTTTTAATCGTCAGTTTGAACAGCTTTGGTCCTGCATAGCATGTTCTGTATACTTCCTCTTCATCTGCTGAACCACGCTTGTCTGTGTCGCCTGCACTGTCCTTGTCATCCGTCTGCCGGTCTTCATCCTCTGTCTCTTCCTCACTTTTTTTTCCTTCTGAACTCTCGCTTTCTTCATCTGCTGCTACAGTGGAGCGTTTAGGTGAACCACGCTTGTCTGTGTCGTCTTCACTGTCCTTGTCATCCGTCTGCAATATTTCCTCCTGTGTGTTCTCATCTTTTTCTCTGATATTTTCTATTCCTATGATTTTGAAAAAGAAACCAATTGTTAATAAATTGATTTCCTGTGTGCTAACGGAAATGTAAGCCTGTTAATTTCAATGCAGTTGTGGTCAACATTTGAGAAGGCCAGGGGCCTGTTTCATATATTCATTTGGCTGGTGTTTTCACCACCACTGACATATAGTAAGGGTCAATGACGTGACGTCTAAATTTTCTGTCTGACTGTGATTTCACCCATTGAAATGTGTTCAAAATTCATAATAATTCACCATATATATGTTTTACATGTGACCTCCAATCATTAGTTATCATGTGTTTCCTTCCCCCTCAAAGTGTTAAAACATCATGTGGTGCGACCATCCGCCCTAGGCTGCTGATTTTTAAACTTCTTTAAAATTGATCTAAATTGAATCAAATCTATTTTCTTTCTATCATATTTTCTAAAGTGTTTTGTAGTGCCTCATGAAGCTTCACCTTTCTCGAATGTATATTTTTCTCATAATATACAAACAAATAATGTGCGAGCCTGTACATTTTTCCAAATAAAAATGGTACTTTTTAATTTTCATTGAGTGTTAAAAGGCAATAAATTTTGATGTCATCATACATTTCCCTTGCACTTTATTCTTTTACTAATTTATTGCTATTTGTTTAGCCAATATAAGGGTTTTCCATAATTTGGTGCGACCATGCATCATTTGGTGCATGGTGCATAGCAGTAATTTTCTTAAAATATGAATGCGGCATTTCACTTTTATGGATGGAGTTTTAACAACAGACAAAGTATACTTGGGTGAAAGGCATTTAAAGGCATTTTTCTTCATTCTGTACATTTTATAGAGAAAAGTAAAGTGTTAATTAGACTGAAGTAGGTGACAGTCATATTGGGCATCAAAAGAAAATAATAATATGCACTTGATTTTAAAAGACTTGCTAATAGTTTGTTTCTATAGGCCTACATATCATACTGCTCAGAAGTTAGATTAATATCCAAACCATGTTTTGGAAAATTAAAAAATTGAGGTTATTCTCGGTGGCACCACATGATATTTTTAAGGGCCATTAGCCGTTCATGTCCATAAAAAAACACTAAAAATGCTTAATATAAAGATCAAACAGAGATTTGTGCATACCCTGACATTCTAAATGTTTGGGAAAGTAATATTTTTCAGTTGAAAACCTTTATTTGTCATTGACCCATAAACACATGAATAGGTGCACTTTAGGCCATATGGGCAATATGCTGATATGAACAATAAACAAATAAATAAACACATGAATCTTATGAAAAAAATGACTTGTACATGACTGTACTGACACGTACTGTACATGGCTCATACTGTACCTACTATTCAACATAATAGGCTATTAAAGGATAAATAGACAGGGACAGCACTTAGGCCTATTAATTATGACCTTCTATTTTGGCTAATTAGTCAAAAGTGAGTAGATACTGAGGCATAAGACACAGCAGCCAAGCGTACAGAGAAGGAATAGAGCAGTGTGCCATTGACATTTCTTTCTCTGTCTTTTCCGCTTTTGCGCAGCAAGCATGGTTTAAAAACACACGCTCATTCTCTCTATTGATTAGGCTAATTCACGAGCTCTCTGATTTAAACAGCTTGGTCTTTGATAATTTTGGTAAATTGCAGATGGGACGGTGAACCCAGTCAATAGCTCGACTAAGGTGGTTACATAGTCAAACTAACAATGGCATTTTCATGCAAGCATAGTCGATTCCCGCTCGACTGGTGTTCACGAGGCCTGTCTGATCTTTGTCTAACTAAGTAAAGCAATAATTCGATTTTCTCGAATGCACGTAAACTACTGGTAGCTTACCTTCCAACGCTTCAGTGCGAACTCCCCGTCTGTCCTGCTGCCAAATCGTCTTCAACCACCTTTGCTGTTTTTTTGTGTCACTGTTAAACACAGCTAGCGTCACAGCAGACCACTGCTCTGGCAACACGTCGTCGGATAGTTTTTCAGCGATGAAACACATGACAACGTTTTCTCTTCCTCCTGCCTGTTGCCAGACGTCATTTTTCTTTTTTTGCCCTTTCTTAAAATGCCCCATCATCCACTTTCTTTAACATGCTACGCCATGTGCTCCTCTTCTATGTGACAAGATGATAGCAGACTGCATAACTATGATGATCTCATAATCACCCCGCCCTTCAATTATAGTTGGGATAGTGTGGAAGGTTAGCCTACTAACGGATTTTACCAGCACGAGACTTAGCGTGATTTTCGAGGTCTTATTTCTGTATCAAAAATATGCCGCAGTATGATTGTCTTTTGTTCTTTATCAGCTTTACAAGTGTCCCTCGTTCCTCTTGCTAACCCTAACCGAAGACCGAAGGATTTGGAACATTTTTCGATAACCAATACACAGTTTTAGATGTGTAAAACAATACGCGCATACCTTCGACATTCCAAACAAAGATTCTGGACGCGTCTAAGTTTGTCGCGTCCGATGGTGAAGCGTCTAAGTTTGTCACTAGATTCCAGTATGGTTACATTGTGATTACGGTATTGTACATATTTAAAACAGTTAAACAGTTTTAGATAAGCAATAAGCCACTTGAGTCAGTGGGTTTACGCTCGATCTAAAACTGTGCGCTCTCATTCTTGATTGTGATTTCAGCTGGTGCTGCTTTTGCCAAAGTCTAGTGCTGCGCATTGTGAAAGAAAGAGCACCTCAAGTACAATAATGTGTTCCATCTTTAAATGAAAACAAAACATTTCAAATTCGTTGTTTTCCAGTATGCTACACATTTTTAAAAGTAAAGTTTTTTTTATTTTTTTTTTATTAACCTTAGTCCACAAATATAATTACCCTGTGGACACGTTTGCACTTTCCTCTCTCATTGCTGTGACATCAACGATCAAGATTTGAGCAGGCTATCTGTCCGCCATTGACATTGTACATTGTAGAAAAAAAAGAAACACAATGTAAAATGTATGTGACAGATAACCATCTCAAATTGTCTGTGTAGGCCTACACTGCATTTTGAGATTGTAGGAATAACAGGAATAACACCGCGCTGAATCTCACAGGCTGGCACTCAACATTATATTCAACTAAACCATGCATAATGCCACAAACCAATTTTGTGTTCAATCACACCAGTCTGTGTCCGCTGCTACACAGCCTGCAAATACTGTAACTTTTGTAGTCTGCGATCATCATTTGGAAATCTGAGAACCCTGGCCTGATGGCTGCTCAAAAGAAACAGAAGCTTGCAATTTGGCAGGTTGGAAGCCTGCTCTGAGCTTCTGTATCACTTATGTTAATGGATTCTAGTCATACCAACTGAATAAATGACATCAGAACAATCTCAGAACCAATAATAATTTAAATATGGCGCTATGCAGCGCACAAAGTTCAAACGCGCCCACTGTGTTATTATATGGCGGACTTGTGAAAGAGAAATAATGAATACACTTCTTAATGTGTAGACTACTTGCCATAGAGCAGCATTAAGGTGGGGAATGTCGACGTTGAAATTCTGTCCCCACTTTCAACCATGAATGACAAGTTCAGATCAGTCTCTTTATTTTTGACTGGTGTGCCTCAGTGGTGCCATTGTGGCATGCTCTAGGGAGGCATGAACCATCAAAAACCAGGGTGGCGACACAAAACCAAAATGCAAGACAACGTGCAGTGAAAAAGTGAAATTTATTTACAAAAGTGGTTAACGAAAGGTGATAGAAAAACGGAAAGCAACAGTCCAACAGAGAGGGTTGGCAGAAGCCAACCCTCCAACCGAGCCGATAGGCGCACAATGACAAGGCGCGCGTGCAAAAACCCCAAAGACCTCTCTTCTCTCTTACAGGTGGAAGCACAGGTTTATATACTAGGTTTAAGTGGAAACATGAAGGAGGAGTAGCCAATACCAACCACTACACCTGGGGAGAGAGAAAGAGACACCCGAGCAAGAGAGAGAAACATGCACATACACACACACACACACACACACACACACACACACACACACACACACACACACACACACACACACACACACA
>JAPTYR010126542.1:0-10967 GCA_029814505.1 Siphamia roseigaster | reverse complement strand
CTTTTCTTTTCTTTTCTTTTCTTTTCTTTTCTTTTCTTTTCTTTTCTTTTCTTTTCTTTTCTTTTCTTTTCTTTTGTATCCAGATGCCCTAAACCCTCCGCAACAGCAGGTGGCAGTATGCTCTATTAAAGTTGGTTCTGAGTCGCTAATAAACAGTGAAGAAGACCAAGAGCGGACTAGATAGGTTTGGATTAGCCATCTTCTATGTGACACACAATTGTTCCAATATTCGTCTATTATTTTTACGCCTTTTTTGCCGGCGAACAGATTTACGGGCTACCTAATCACGACAGCACCCTCACGGCTGTTTAGTGTAACAGAAAAACTCACAGAAATGGCAGAAAATACAGGTGAGTTCTCAGCTAATGTTAGCAACTAGCTAGCTACTAATGGTCAATCAGAGCTAGCTTTATCGTTATTTTTTAAAGTGATGTATTTTTAAGTCTTTGTCAGGTTAATAACGAGCCGCAAGTTGGCTTTTGTAGGGTAATGCTAATTTCGTCTTCGGTGGAATTAAATATGTCTCATGAAGCTTTAAGAACCATGCTTCCAAGTTCACGTTAGGTTAGCCCAGATGCGTGTTTCCATACATTCAATCACATTGCTTTAAAATCAGGCGATTTAACGTAAACAATTAAGTAAATATATATATTTTTAGACCCTTACGTAAAGGCACTTGTGTCGACATGTTTTGCATTAATTTGATGTGTTCACATAATATATCTACCAGCTGTTTTAATCATTAACATATTATTTTGTCGGTTAAAATTGAGGTCAAATTAGTTAAATGACTTATCTAATTGAGTCGTTTCTGAAATAGGTTGATTTGAAACTGATTCTTAATGTGATTTCTTACTTAAGTAAAAGTGCTCAAGACATTGGAAATTCTCAACTACACGTAAACCTACCGCCGCTTTTAGTAACTTAGGCAAAAGGATGTAAGTATCATCACCGTAATATACTTAAATTGTGAAAAGTTGCTGTTGTGCAGTAACGTGGTCCCTATCAGTGTTTACTGTTATATATCATGTATTTGCATTCATGCTGCTGCTTTAATGTTTATGTCACACCTGTTTGCAGTTATATTAGTGTATTCTTCAGCAATGTATTATATTTTATAAAGTCAGTTTGTTCACCTGTGAAAACTGCCTATTTTTCAAAAAGTGAATCGGGGTAGATCAATTGCCTCCTCACTGCCAAGGTCTTGTCATTTTGTTTGAGACCAGTGTTGCGTAAGTTTGACCTTTTCTCTGACTTTCATTTTAAACAGAACAAAATGAGACCAAACATGACAGTTCATCATCCCCTGGAATGACTGACCAAGAGAAAGAAATGGCAGCCAGTGCATATGAAGCCTTTACGGTAAAAGTATTTAGTTTTTTCGTAACATACTCCTTTAAACCAGGGACAGGTCTGGTCCCATCTATCAACATCATTCTGGAAACGGGGTTTAAGAAGCTCTTGGATGTATGCCTAGTTTGTATTTCTTTAAACAAAAAACACTACTCCTGGGTGGGACTAAGTGTAGGGAATAGCAACAGTGTCTTTGAGAGATGAATAAAGAATCAAAAGATGAAGTTCTGCTTCCACTCATGCCCCGTGAGACCTTTTTTCTGGAAAAGGAGATTTCAGTCTGTTGTGAGATGTTTTTTTTGTTTTGATTCTGTTAGAATCATTCAATATGGAGGAATTTAAAAGATTTTAAGTCAAGAACTTTGCTTTTCAAATGCAAAACTGAAATTTCAGTGTGATGAAATATACATAGAAAGACCACACACCCGAAGGTCAGTTATGTCTTGTCATACCAGTCTGTCTCTGCAGTTAGTTCTGAGTCATTGAAGATTACTCTGAATCCCCAGCATGACCAGGCATTTTTCCTCTTAAATACTTTAGCAACTCATTCTCAAAGATGAAGGTTAAAGCTGTCAAGGTCACAGCTATATTTTAATTAAACTACAACTTTCATAACATGTAAAATAATCTCCTTAAGAGAAACTTTATCTGGGTAGTTGTAGCACAGTTCAAATGAGCTCAAAACATACTTTGTATCTCACCATTGCCTGCTGTTCATACTGTTCCATGGGACACACCAGAAGAGGAAGGGCTTCACCTCTGTAGAACTGGGGGAGAGAAGTTGTTTTGGTAATGGACCAGTGAGCCGTGGTATTACAATGACTGAATCCCCACCAAAGAAAACACAAGTAAAGATATGCCCTTGTCAAAACTTGCCATTGTGTGTAATCTGTGTTGTTGCAGATCAGAGGTTGTTCTTTCATGTAAAGAGGATCATTTCGAAGATATAAATACAAAGATAACTGAAGGAAGTAGAATGCCAAGTGAAATATTCACACAGTGGCAGAATGAGACTGAATCAGACTTTTTCCACACAAACTAATGGAGTTAGTGTCTTAACTTTAAAACAACACCCACTCCTTGAGTAGATTTTTTTTTTTTTTTTTGGTGTAAAAGAAATGATCTGAGTATCAGTATGTAACTTTTTCATTTTATTTTGCCTTCTTAGATTGGCAGATTGATAGGTCAGTGACTGGAATCAGGTTGGTTTTAGCTTTAGTGTCAGTCACTTTCAGATGTATTCAGTTCTGTTGCACCCTGGTAGACTGTGCACCGCATAGGTTGAGGCTGTACTGTAGTGGGTTCGATTCTGGCCCAGGTCATTTACTGCATGTCATCCCCTCCTTTTCACCTTTCCTCTTTGTCCCTATTTTAACTTTAATAAAGATTCAAATACACTGACAAATATGTATATGTCCAATTTTGTGCTGCTCAGTTTTATGCGCTTGAACCATATGATGCCTCATGTCATGCACATAGTTATCATGCTGCTGTTATTGAGAAGTTTAATTGTGTCAGTGAACAAAATTACTACAAGTTGTCAAATTAAATGATTGTAACAACTCGTAGTTATGAGTGGCTAAATTGAACTCATTTGCTTCTGGTTACAGTATTGATATAACATTTTGGTAGTGGGATTTAGGACACATCTGTGTGTCTCTGACAGGCCGGGAAATATGATGAGTCTCTGAAACACCTCGAAGCTCTGCAGGACCTCAACAAAGAGGACTACAAGATCCCCATGAATAAAGCTGTAGTAGAGTTTTACAGAAGTGGCCAGACCACCACAGGAACTTTGAAGCAGACTCTAATGACAATGAAGAACCAGGTAATAGAACTGTGTATTTGTTAAAAGTTTCAGATGGATAGGATACTTCCTGCTTCTTGGTAATATGTTGGATTTCTTTTATCTTCACAGGTCCACACATCAGCAGAGGACGTCGACGGTTTGGATGATGTTGAAAATAGTTTGCTGTACTATAATCAAGCCATTATTCACTATCACATGAGGCAGTACTCTGAAGCCATCTCTATAGGAGAGAAGCTCTACCAGTTTCTGGAACCATTTGGTAAGTTATGGTGCATTTGTTAAATTGATTTATGAGCTTTATCTATAATGTAATCAAAGTTCTGGTTTAGAAATGGGTTTGTTCATATACTAATGAATGCATTTATGTGAAATATGTCAATCATTGTATCAACCCCCTGTGTTTATGGGGTCTTATTTGGATTTAACAGTGATATGGACATAAACTGTGCTGTTAATGTTACAAGTGGGATATGGTGTCTTATTTGAGACTTGATCTAAAATCAGTAAACCTCTAATATGATATCAAAGTTGAGTCCCTAAGCAGCTGCTAAAATCAATAAAACCTGATATATTAACATTTTTAGAAAAATCTGGTGGAAAAATGGCTAATTTTTCAGGTACTTCTCATGGCACATAATTTAGTCTAACCCAAAGTGCTTCTTAATTTACGGCTAGTATAATTATCTCAGATAACTCCTGAGTTACTGGAATTGTATTACCTTTTCTTTTAAGAGTTAATGAGGTTATCTTCTGCCCGACATGGAATCATTGTGTTATTTGTCCTAGAAGAGAAGTTTGCTCAGGCCGTGTGTTTCCTGCTCGTGGATCTCTATCTGCTCACTTTCCAACCGGAGAAGGCGCTCCACCTGCTCACAGTGCTCGACAAACTCTCTGTACAGGGGAGCAACAAGAATGGCAAAGGAGAGGTACAGTGTTTTACAGTCTGGTCTCATAGATATGACTGTATTTTGTATCAGTGATAGGAACATTTCTAGAACCTCTATAAAGCTCACATTACTGTTGAAAGTAAAGATGAAAACAATCTAAGGCGGTGGTTCTCAACCCTGGTCCTCAAGTGCCCCTATCCTGCATGTTTTAGATGTTTCCCTCTTCCAACACACCTGATTCACATGATCAGCCAATCACCAAGCTCTGCAGAAGCCTGATGATGACTGTCAGGTGTGTTGGAAGAGGGAAACGTCTAAACCATGCAAGATGGTGGCTCTCAAGGACCAGGGTTGGAGACCCTTGCTCTAAAAGGTTGCCTTTGTCACAAACAAGTTCTTCACTGACCTCTAGTGGCTTTCATTTTGGGTCCAGTTTCTCTGTTTCCATATCTAAAATATCTGTATATTAGTGGGATTTAGGAGTGAATGAATAGTGATCTGTCTTCTGCCTTTTCTGTCTGTTTTTTTTTTCTTTCTATTTTAGCCTTTGTTTCTTTTGCGTTCTTTATTTTCTTACTTTTATTAAAATGCATACTTTTTTCCTTTCTTGGTCTTTCCGTTCAGTAGCAACATACACACAGCCCAGGTTTAACAGTACTGATTTTCTAATGAAATGAGAATGTTTTAAGGAAGCTGCATTAGAACATTAATATTCTAATGACACACCAATGCATTACTACAGATCACTGTACTAGTCACTTCTAAAATGAATTTTAATTCATGGTGCAGAGATATTATTTCCTATAGTTAATGTCACTTAAAAGAGCACAGCAGGGTTAATTTAGCCAGTGGAAGTGCAAAATCAGAAATGAAAGTGCAGCAAGCAGAGCCTCAGACCTAGAACAAAACTACCTCACTCCCTGTTTAGAAGAGTTAATCATTTGCAGGTTGTGACAATGTGTCAGTAAAATCCTCTACTTCGTTACTGTTGCGTGCAGGAGTCTTTAGTAAGCACTGCCTCATTCCTTGTCCATGTGACAAAACCTCAGTAAAGAATCAAAAGTTTGTACTGAATAATTTTATACTTACACCTGACCTTCATTTAATTGTTCCATAATTGTAAGCCCAATAACATTTATTTAGTTGTCATCAGGAAGATTTCAAAGTTGAATCAAACTGTCATGTTTGATTTCAGAACAACAGC
This sequence comes from Siphamia roseigaster, assembly GCA_029814505.1. Taxonomy (NCBI): domain Eukaryota; kingdom Metazoa; phylum Chordata; class Actinopteri; order Kurtiformes; family Apogonidae; genus Siphamia; species Siphamia roseigaster. The sequence goes on along the minus strand of JAPTYR010126542.1, from coordinate 5,713 downwards.
TCAAACAAAGATGGAGCGAATCAGAAAGCAGAGTTCACAGCTATGATGGAGGTAGCAAAGTCAAAGATGCATCAGGTGAGACGCCCTCTCATTATTCTTACAGTGTTTAATTGATCACTGTTGGAGTAAATACAAATGAATTACTCTTGTTTCTGTTATAGTACAAAGTGAGAGCCTACATCCAGATGAAGTCCTCCAAGGCCTGTAAAAGGGAAATAAAGTCGGTGATGAATACAGCGGGGAATGTGAGTCTGACTGGACGATGAACATCACACCATGAAGGACAGGGGTGACATTATCATTGACATTAATTGACATGTGTATTAATGTATTTATTTTGAATACGAGTGCCCTATGTAGTCATAAGTAAATGGAGGAAGAAATATATATTTAAAAAGGAAAAGAAAGCACAGCATTTTCAGTTGAAGCCCTAAATCAGTCCTTATTGTATGTATTCACATATATAATCCACAGTTCACATTTTTACACTGTGAATTGATTGTTAGGGATGATTGGCTCCACTGACCTTGACATTAACAGTTTGATCTTGCTCTGTTCCTAGTCTCAGCTCATAGACTAGACCCATATTGCTTAGTTTAGCAATAAACAAAGTAAAAACTGGAACCTGTTTCCTTTTCTCTGACCTGTTCTTCTTATCCCCTCCATTAGTCTGCGCCATCACTTTTCCTCAAGAGTAACTTTGAGTACCTGAGAGGAAACTACCGTAAAGCAGTCAAGTTGCTAAACAGTTCCAACATTGCAGAACATCCAGGACCCATCAAAACAGGTGACGCCTACTGTACTTCTAACAGGGTGCTTGTATAGGTCTTGAGTATTTTAAAAAGGATGGAATTTTGAAACGCTTTTTTCCAGACCTTGAACAGTCTGCAATTTTGTGTGAAAGTCTTCAAGTCTGGAAAACAGTTTATCTCGTAGTTGAAATTTAAAATCTGCTCAAAGGTGTATAGTCTTGTAAGATAAGGAAAGTATCAAAAAAATGTACATGATGTCACTACTGGAATGATTCTAGTGAAATTTGTTTGTGTGATATCCATGCACTTTAGTGATTTACCTGTAAAACGTGACTTCAAATTATGCATTCATTCACTTATTAAAATGGACTTTTCTACTACACACAACAGGTACAATCTCAACCAAAAAAGTAGGTTCACAAATATAAAAGTACATAGTCATGGTCTTGTGGAGGGAAAAATAGCAGTTTTGAAAAAGTCTTGAATTTTTATTTGGCACCCTGTTCTAAGGACTTCTCATATCCAGGCTATTAACGTGTCTGTGTTTGTTTTTCTTTTTGGCTCAAACTTCTTTAAGCCACCTCCTGTTTACGTAATTGTGCATGTGTCTTGACTTGTCTTATTTAGGTGAATGTGTTCGGTGTATGTTCTGGAACAATTTGGGCTGCATTCACTTTGCAATGGGGAAACATAACCTAGGCATTTTCTACTTCAAGAAGGCACTACAAGAAAATGACCACACCTGTGCACAACTAGGCGATGGCGGCAACGGGCAATGTGAGTCACATGACACACAGTCACCTGACTCAAGTTAAATCCCAGATGCATGTTTCTTTCTTTATACTGTCAACATCTAAGACCTGTCAAGTTGGTATTTAAGACACTGTATGGGTTAAAATTCCGATTATTGCAATGTAAGATATTAAGGATCTGATGAAATCCTGTGCGTTTCAGAAATATTCTCCTAAAATATGACAAAGATTTCCCTCTTTAGGGATCCTCGCTGCAGAATTAGTTTGGAAACATAAAACATTTTAGTATACTTATAGCCTCAGGCAGAGTTGATTTTTAACTTCTGTTCATTGAAATAATATGGGCAACTTGTCCTCATGTACTGCTTTTCTTTTTTTTTTCTCTCTCTCCAGCTAAAAAATTTACTGGTATCCCCATGTGTGCGTTACTAGCTAACAAACGCTATGAGCTGCTGTATAACTGTGGTATTCAGCTGCTGCACATTGGCAGGCCTTTGGCAGCATTTGAGTGTCTGATGGAGGCGGTGCAGGTTTATCACTCCAACCCGCGGCTTTGGCTGCGACTCGCCGAGTGCTGTATTTCTGCAAACAAAGGGGTACGACTAAGAAACACGAACTGAAATCATGTCGTTGAGAGAGATTAGTTGGAGTAACACGGTTGTTTAGTAGTTGTCGCCACACAGTAAGAAGATGATTTAAGGCTCATTATTTTTTCTTTGTATTTTTACAGGGTTCAGAGCAGGAGAGCAAAGGGTTACCTTGCAAAAAAGGTATAGTTCAGTCTATAGTTGGGCAGGGCTACCATCGCAAAATCGTCCTGGCGTCACAGTCCACTCAGAACACAGTCTACAGGTCAGTGTGATCTCCAACAACCATGAATGTTTCTAATGTGTGTGCACATACAGTGTCAAGTGCTGAGATCTGTCCTGAGTAGAGGGTTTCTGTGTACTTCTATGTGTGCAGTGAGGGCCAGTCAGCAGCTATTCCTGTAGCCAGTATGGAGTTTGCAGCTATCTGTCTGAGGAATGCACTGCTGTTACTGCCTGAACATCAGCAACAGGACAGTAAAACAGAGAACGGCTCCAAGAGCTCCAGTCAGTCGGGAAGCACTGAGAGCGGCAGTGAGAACAGCGATGCCTGCAGGTGAGACGCAAATAACTGGAGACAGGCTGATTTTCTATTCAAGGCTGGTTTTTGGGTAGGAGGTGTTATACTGCAAATTTACACCCTTACTGTTGGGCCTGAGAGAAAAAAGCCAGGAGCTAAAAAAAGATTGTAATTGGATTCCTGTACCTCAAAATCCACAAATTATGGTGTTCAGTTTGACTTAAGTCTGAACTCTGGAGTCAAAGCATCCGGTTGAATTGCTGTTGTAGTTCATGTGAGCTCTATGGATTATAAGTGTCCATGACAGCAGGTACCTGTCTGGGTTCATATTGATGTTTAATATAGTAAGCCTCTTTAAGAACTTCTGCAGGGTAAAAAAAAAAAGACAGTGTGAGTGTTACTGTTAGAAAATGATGATCTGTTTATAGTTATTACTTGTAAACTCATATGGAATAGAAGAATGGACTGTTTTTACCAGTTATTTCTAGTATGATGCTTTTATTCTATTTTATTTGTCACAATGGTTATTTATTGATATTGATTTTGCACTTTAGTCACAGCTTGAGAAACAGAATCTCATTCTCTTGTGTTTGTAAGTGCACAATGATAATAAAAATTCCTTGACAGGCAATTCTACCCTACTCTAACAAATAAAAAAACCCACTGAAATTCTGTTGGCTTACTCCAATTTAGTCTGTTTTCAACCAGCTCTATATGTTCAGGGTCTTGAGATAACTTCTATTATGATTTGGTGCTATATAAATAAAATTTGGTTTGGACATTAAGTGATGTTATGTTTTTCAGTGGGAAAGGCCAGGAGGCAGATAAGTTCTTGTCTGCAGCTCCGTCGTCTCCTCTCAGAAAACAGGAAGTAGAAAATCTCAGGTATTTACGTTCCCCATTTGCTGTGACACATCAGTTGACATTCAGAAACATGACCTTTCCTGCAGAATAGTTACATCATCTTCCTGTTGTGCAGGTGCTCCATCCTGGCCTGTAGTGCATATGTCGCGTTGGCACTCGGAGACAACCTGATGGCTCTGAACCACGCCGAGAAGCTGCTGCACCAGACCAAAGTGTCCGGATCCCTGAAGTAAGACAAACACTGCTGCTTTTCTGGTGTATGACAGTTCACTATTGCAAAACAGAAATGGTCGTCAACAGATGTGCTTTGAGTATCCAATAACAGCATACGGGTAAAACTACTGTCGCTTTGCAAAACTCCATGTTTATTTAGATACAAATACAAATGTAATTTACCATATTTGCACTAAGATGATATATTCCCAAATTTTAGCTCAGTTCAGTCACTTTATTATCTAAGATGGGAAACTTTACTTGCTGACAGGGTAACACAATTAGAAAAAAAGTACAAAATCAGAGAGCAGAGATGTCTCTGATAACAAAGTATGTGCATTTTATGGATGCTAAAAAAATAAAAATACAAGTGATGATTTCTGAACAGGAAAAACAGCGGACATTTTGCACTTTAATTGGGATATTCATTTAAAAGATTTAAAATCTCTGGCCTGAGAAAAAGTTTGAATATGATGTGTGTGTGTGTGTGTGTGTGTATATTTAATTTGATCTGGTTATTGGAGGTTTTACATTGACAAAAAAGTCCTAAATTAAAAAACAATGTGCATTGTTTTTATATGCAGAAAAAAGTTAATCATTTATAACATTAACAATATGTCATTTTGACTGCATTTGACAAATCTGTTGGGTTTGTCCATATTTACGGTTGTAAAATCAAATTCAGTAAATAAATATACTGCATTAAACTACTTAAACAAGTTGCATTTACAGTAAATTAACCCATTCCTCCCTTGAAATCATGACCAAATGGACTCTGCTCTCTACTTCAACCCATTCAAATGTATCATTTCTTCTTCCTATCTCCTTGATGCTCTCAGGTTCCTGGGTCACCTTTATGCTGCTGAAGCCCTCATCTCATTGGACAGGATCTCTGACGCCATCGCCCACCTCAACCCAGAGAACGTCTGTGATGTTTCTATGGGAGTGCTGACCAGTGACCAGGACCAAGGTCTGTATCCTGACCAGAGAACATCTTGTACTTAGTTTAATTTACACTAAGACTTTTTTTTTTTTTTTTGTGACAGGGTCTGACAAAGGAGACGAGCCCGTAGAGTCCTGTGAGTACACACGATTTTTACCGGCAGTCTTCTAACCACACAGTTCGAACAAAGTCTGAAACAAAGGTAATGTGTCAGAACAGAATAAAGAGTAAAGTGCATGTGGTTGTTTCCAGCAGGGAAGCAGACCCCCCTGTGTTACCCCAGCAGTGTGACGTCAGCTCGGGCCATGATGCTCTTCAACCTGGGCAGCGCCTACTGTTTGAGGAGCGAGTACGACAAGGCCCGCAAGTGCCTGCATCAGGTAACCACAGCAACCGGCATCAATTTAGTGAACACGAGTCATTTATCTTAATCCGTCACATCAGACATGAAGGTTGTTCAGACATTATGGAGTAATATAAAACATGGTAGAAAAATGTCCCATTGCAAACAGAGGAGCTGTTCATTAAACCCGTAGTAAACAGTAACAAGATTTGTTTTTGCATCAACAGGAAAGTAATAGAATTATCTTAAGAGATCAAGTTGCACATAACCTACTGTTCTTTCAGGGCACAACAGTGTTTCACTCATAGCTGCAACTAAAAATAAATGTGTGGGAGCTGGAAAGTATCTGAAGTCTGTGCGGAGGTCAGCACAAGTTCACTTTTCAAATAAGTACAACTATGTAAATATCTTCATATATCTCTTACTTAAAGATACACTACAGTAGCAGGAAAGTTTTTGGCCACCCTTAAAAGTTAACACAAGCTTGAATATTCTGAAATATTGACATAAAAATCTTGAGTTTCAAAGGGTGTGCCTGATTCAGACACAAATACAAATGATTTTTGGTTTAGGTTTATTGTGAACTGACTGTTTCAACATATATTCTGGATGTGTTTAATTTTCTTGGTCAAATATCAAGTTTTGACCTCAATGGACCATGTGTGTTTGGAGAATGGAATAACACATGGCAGAATTCAATGACTGAGGAGTGATTTTTAACCCGAGAACACAAACGTTG
>JAPTYR010125958.1:0-10976 GCA_029814505.1 Siphamia roseigaster | reverse complement strand
CCGGACCCGGGCGAAATGTGTCTTGCCCTTCAAGATGTTGCTCCCGGAGCTGGTGTTCATCCCCTCCGTCCGTTTTCAGCGTTTTGTAAGTGTGTCCACTAGGGGGCAGTGTTGAGTCGTAAATTACAGAGCCGTTGTTCTTGCAGCATTGCTTGTACAGTTGAATTGTATAGATGAATATAGCCCCTCACCAACTCGCAGATTCTCTCTTCGATATTAGCTGCCATTTTTAAATGTCCTGTGTTGTCGCCTGTTCACAGAAGGATGTGACACAGACCCCTTTCTTCTTCGTGGACTTTCGAAATTGTACGACTCTCTACTGCCCCCACAAATTTCTGTGGTATTGCTCCGTTTCGCTCGGAGCTCATCGGATTGCTAAGTTCTTGACCAACAGACAAACTGACGAGTGAAATGATCTCCAGAACCGGATGAAAACGTCCGGTTCCGTTATTACCGGAGGGTATAAATGCATCTTAAAAGTGTACACTGTCATGACCTCATACACTAAGTGGAGCAGCGTCTCTGTGATAAGGCATTGGTTTATGTGGGATGTGTTCCACCAAGTTCTGGATCTGCCGCAGTTTCAACAACAACTGGGTCTTTCATGCATTTTATTTGAATAATAATGGATTACATTTCTATAGTGCTTTTCAAGGTACCCAAATCACTTTACATTATTTATCCATGATTCATTCACTCTCACATTATCCCTCTGGTAGTGGTAAACTAAATTTGTAGCCACCATTTTAGCTAATGGGGCAGACTGACAGATGCGTGGCAGTCAACTTGACCAGTACCAATCATTCATACAGCAGTGTAAGTGGCACTGGAGGCAAGGAGGGTGAAGTGTCTTGCCCAAGGACACATCAGACTGATGAGGACAGAGTGGGATTCAAACCGCCAACCCTTCGGTTTTTCGACGGCCCACTCTATCTCCTGAGCCATGGCTGTCCCTAATACATGTGACTTACTCTTTAGCTTCTTTTTTTTTTGACACTTTTTATTTCTAAAGATTTAAATTTTACAAAACAAGAGAAAGAAAGTGAGGTCTAACAATTACAACATAAACATTTTTATTTACTACTGTCACCATTTGTAAAGGCTGTCCTTTTTCTCCTGCTCCTTCTGAAGCCGCAGGGTGAAAGTCACGTGTTCCATTAATGAAAGTCACATGTTCCATTAATGTAATGTTTTCGACAATTGAAATGAAAAGGTCCATTGTGGGCAGTTCCTTCTGTAGCCACCAATTTTTATGGCTTTTTATCAACAAAATCTTTAGGAGGTAAACATCGTCTGAATCCAGTTAATCTGGGAAGTTAACAGAGACACAACGCTGTAGATGACCAGCTGATGTTAAAGCACAGTGTTCTTGATATTATTTTGGATATCTCTGAGTAAGTGCGCACAACCAAAAAATGTGCCCATGATCTGTGGTTGCCTTCCCAAACTCTCTGCAACACTGGGTAGAAACAGCACTGAATTTTGACTATTGTTTAGACGTTCTAGAAAAAAAAAGGAAAGTTTTTCCAACCAAATTCATGCCAGGTATTGGAGTTTGTTGATGCAAAATGTACTTCCCATGCTTTTGTTCACATGTCCTCCGTGATTACAATGTCCATTTCTCTTTCCCATTTTTGTTTTATGGAACTTTTTAGCTTCTTCTACAGCAGATAATGGTGTAAGCTGCACAATTTAACTGGAAAGAAGCAATAAAAAGACTGTGTGCTTCAGAAGATAACGTTAATAGTCATAATGCAATTGTTTATGAGGCAAAGTCCAAAAAAAGGGTCATTAGAGACCAAACTGAACCGGGTCAGTGGCTTTAAGGATCTGAAGGTTGTGATGACCATGACGAAACTAATGACAGAATAATAACACTTGACTGAACTCACAGGGACTATTATTTCTTATCACACAACTCTTTGCTGACAGAGTGAAATCAATCTGATTTCACTATGACCAGTGTTGGCCCTCACTGAACTTTCAGGGGGTCAAAAATTCCACCTTGAAGCTTTTTTGATGTATTGTTTCTATATCATCTCCTATGGGTTTTCAAAATTACTGTTTAGAGATAATAATGGAGCATACTGAAGTAAAGAACTGTTTCCTAAATCTGTATTTTTATTGAAAAAATGCCCTTTTTATCCAAAATCTCTCACCCTTTCTGCATGAGTCTTCCATAAACCAAAGAAAAGATTAATACTAATACTCTAAAATGTGAAATTTAAATTTATTTATTATGCTGAAGTGAATATGAAAAGACTTGATGATAGGTACAGTACATTTTGACATCTTAACAAATATGGGAAAGATAATGGTTGAAAACAAAACAACACTTTGCTTCCAACTCTCCAGACACTGCCTGAACCCTGTGAAAATCCAAGACTCTAGTTTGCTTGGTTGTAGTTGTACGTGATCTAACAGAATACCATCCTACACCTCAGCAGCAGTGTTGTAGTCATATATTAAAGTTCCCAGATGGAGTGAGAGCTCCTGTTGTGTAAAACGATACACCTCCCTGTTCTATTGATTAGGTCCCTGAGTTCCCTGAGTGTTTAAATACTTGGTTTCCTGCCTGCGTGAATGACATGCCTCATTGAACACTTGCACTGTGTACTGTTGTGTGTTTTGGCCTCCTCTCCCACTGATCTCTGTTTTTTTGTCTCTTCTTCTGTTTTTTTCCCTTCCTCCTACTCTCTCCCACTCCTTCGTCAGCACTTCCCAAACTCTCCTCTTCTTCATACCTGCTTTTACTTTGCAGTTTCTGTTTTTAAGCTTCAGCTTTTATTACGACTCTTCCTACTTTTAGATAGTTTTTTAATATCTGTGCTCTTTTCTTTTTGTCGTTTAGCGTTGTTAACATTCATGTTTTGTTCTTCATAATCAAACTTCCCCCTGCCTTTCACTGCCTCATCCACTTCATTTATCTCATTTTCTTTCTCAGGGTTAGAGAATATACATGTCTTCCATTGGTTTTCAGGGGCTTAGACGCAGTTTGGGTCTAGCTTTTTCATACATTTCCTCCAATACTTAGGTCCAATCCCAATTCACCTCTTGGCCCTTGCACTTGGCACTACCTCTTAAAATAGATTTACAAGGGTAGGGGTTGAAACATTCCCCTGTGAAATAGGACAATCCTTAGAGACTTGTTAAGTCACCGTCAGTCATTGATGCTGTTAATATCGGGGACATTATGGTTTTGGTCCGACTGCCATCACCACCACCACTGCCGCTGCCACCACCACCGCATATCCGTTGTGTGAACGTGATAACTTGAGAAATATTTAGTTTAGAAATTCCATATTTTCTTTATGAATGAATATCATGGAGATATGGTGTGAGATCCGTCTGTCTCCTCTGAGAACAGAGACAATGACGTAGGTGGCAGGATAAATGGACCAGATACGATTGTTAGAAAAACTGGAATAATTTACCGGTTGACGAAGCGGGATCAGAGTTGGGAAGAAGAAGAAGAAGAACACCAGCTGATTAAAGGGGTCGAGCTGAGACTGGGTCAGGGACAGGCCAGGGTCTGAATCCACAGGTCCGGGCTGAGGTACCGACAGGGGATAGACGAGGGCAAAACCTGGGGCAAGCAGAGATCCGACACCGAGAAAACCAGACAGAACAGGCAAAGGTACATAGGGGTAGAGACAGAAGCACGAGATCCAGAAAAAACACACAATAACCGACACCAGAAAAACCAACCACAAAAACCGCTCATTAGTGCATTGCATCCAGGGTAGACAAACTCTCAAAGCCGAAAGGAGAGAAAGGGGTTTAAATAGAGAGAAGACCAGGAGTAGGAGATGAGGGGAACAGGTGGATGTCATTGAGATAACGAGAGGGAGGAGAGATCACCCGTGGCAGGAAGGAAAGTCAGAGAAGTGACATACACACCAACTTAACAACATAAAACCCCGGAAACTCCAACAACGAAAAAAATGGGAAGACACACAGAAAAATGACAGTATAAGACAGGAACGAAGACTGACCTTATAACACCATGTGTTTTTATGCCCTCATGTTTCCCAGTGTCTCACAGTGTATTAATCTGAAACTTCAAGTTGTTTTCTACAATGATGTAAGAATTTTAAATTTCAATGAAGTAAAAACATTTTCTGACATTCAGGGCACCGTTACTGTGTTTTGGCCCTTCTCTGGATTCTGGAGGCTTAGGCTTAGTGTAATGGCTTTGTGTTGCTTAATGTAGCTGGACGACATGTTATTTAAGACTGACAACACCTGACATTTTCCTGTACATACCCGTGCAGTGCAATAGTCTCAAGGAGTATTATAAGGATACTCAAACGTTCATAAAGATGGGAACGGCGTTTTGGGTACCCCAAAGCGAACTCTTTTGGGAATGGCTTTGAGTGGGAAGACAGTTTGGCGACGTTTTCATTTCCGTACACATCTGGACGAGTCCAGGTGAGTCAAACGTGTGTTCACACCTACGTCATGACCACATGAATGGAATAAACAGCAGCCTCACGCCCGTAGCATTCATTCGTCACAAGAGAGCGAGAAGACAGCAACAATGGCGAACAACAGAGTAGCAGTGCTTAATGCATTGCTAAATGTTATAGTGTTCTTGATGGAATATCTACGGGCAGTAGATATGCTTCATGCTCTTCATGTTATTGTTTTCTGCGCCGGAAGAAAAAGGAATGTGGGCGCATGCACTGTACTTCTTTTATTGTTCTCTCGTATCCCGTGGGACTGGCTTACAGTGCGCATAGTGGTGTGGCATGTGAATTGCATTGTTTTCAGCAACCGTTTCATCCCCATGCTGACGCAGATTTTTTTACTGAAACATTTCCAATTTTACGTGATATCTGTTTGACACGGTTTCAAAACAAAACCCGTATCGTTTCCGTGGGGATGTGACCCCTGTCATTGCATTTACCCATCCTAAACCATACACACAGTACCTTGCATTAGCATTAACATTACCATTAGCATTAGCACACACTAGGACAAACAAACTGCCCTTGAACTGCCAACTCCAGATCTTCATCAACATCGCTATTGGTGTAAAATATCTTAAAATACACGGGGGAAAAATGCCTTTTAAGCTTAATGTTAGGTGAGCTAATGTATTTTTAAATCGCACAATCTGATCCCTCTGCAACATTCATCATATGACAAGTTAAGATTATTCTCAATGTAAGAGATCACTCAGACCTACCTGAAGTGCACGATTATCTGGATTAGAGCTGCATGCACAATATATCGTTTGAGCATCGACATCGCAATGTATGTGTGTGCAATAGTCACATCACAGGTCCTGCAATGTAGGAGACAATTGAGCTCAACATTTTCTCATCTAATTTCAAGGATACTGCACAAACACTGCATGCATCACAATCATTCTTAACCCTTTAACCCCTGATGTGTAAGCGCTAACGTGTTCTGAATGGATATTTTAGTTTAAATATTCAGAAAAATTCACCCGTTTTCCTTTATTTATTTATTTTTTTTAAACTGAGTTTTGTTCATGGAACAAAAGACAGATGATTTAGAAAAAGACTAGACTAAATCTACTGGGACCAAATTACAATACTAGTTCTTTCTTTTCTTTTTAAAAAAAATAGTTTTTTTGAGCAACGAAAAAGAAAAAAATGACAGAAAATGAGGGCCTGGAGCGAAAGAAAAGCAACATCACTTATGTGGAGTTATTTCGGCTACAATATGGATAATACAGAAACACGTGTTTTGTGTCCACCATTTACCATTTGCGTTTGACCATTTACGTTGGCACCACATAGCTGTTATATCCTCCTGAGTATTTTTTCATATCGCAATATATTACTGAACAACAAAAGAAACACGTTTTTTTATTATGGTTTAGGGAAAAACTGAGCTGTCCCTTGAGTTCTCATCTGAGACAAAAGAAGCTGCAGTTGAGTTGTGATCACTGAGGCGCTTATTTTCAGGTAAACCCCACACATGAGTAATGTCAATCACGTGTCCAAAGTATCGTCAGTGTGGGCACGTTTGCCATGATTTGGGAATGGCGAGTACAAATGGGAGTGGTAAATCCTTTTGTTTACTTGGGGGCTATAAAAGAAAACTGTCAGTCAAAATTCCTCCACTCTCCAAGATGCCTCGGCTGACTGAAAACCTTAGAGAACGCACCATTGGGATGCTTGATGCGGGTTTGACGGCTCAGAATGTAGCCAGACGTCTGAACGTCAACGAGTCAACCATCAGTAGGCTGAGTACATGATATCATGACACAGGGGCCACTCGCAACCGACCAAGATCCGGGAGACCACGTGTCACCACCCACAACCAGGATCGCCATATTCGATCACATTCACCATATCTGTCACAATATCCAGAACTTCCATTTTCTTAGAAGATAGTCAGAAACTGTCAGAAACAGCTGTATGTATCCAAATGTACCATTTACTTACAATAAAGTGCACTCCCGTATGAAGTTATATGAAAACATACTTGCGTTTCTTTTGTTGTTCAGTAAATATCGCAGGGTTAAAAAATTGCAATGTCAGAATGACCTAATCTGGAGGTCATTCTGCAAAATATTTCCCAATAAAAAGTATATTATTTTGTGTCCATCCTGGTCATTTTTACTGTTTATGTGTGCACAAATTTAGAACTCTTCCTGGACATTCCGAAATTTTTTTCAAACAAACCTTGCCAAAATGCCCAAGGGTCCAAATGGAAAACTTACATCCTCGATAATGTAGTTAGAAAATGTATGCTTGGCTAGTTTTGATGCTCTCTATATATATTTTGAATGATTGTAATGCAACAAAAGCCTGATATTATAGTATTGCTCATTCTTGGTTTTATTTAGTTTTTTTTCTCTGGGAATTTGACTTTGTCTCTTTCCATTACCACTCCATGCGTGTTGTCATTGTGTTGTTCTGGCTCTTAATATGATCCAGGATTAGAGTCAGACGCTGCATCTGTGTTCATCCATGTTTGTGTACAGTCCAGTCTTTAATCTGTCTCAGTGCAAACAGTGCTTTCAACTTCCACAACTGCTCCTAGCTTTCACTCTCATTTTATCTTCTTCATCCTGCTTACTGTGCTGCTTGTTGAAGCATTATGTTGTACTGTATATTTCTGCTTGTTTTCACTGTGTTTGACATTAATACAGTCAGCTGCTTCATTAGGCACTCAATACAATGTGGTTTTGATTCTGAAAAATTTTAGTTATAAGAAATGAAGTTTCAGTTGCATTGATTTTTTCTTAGTCTAAGGTTTCTGCTTTATCACAGCTTAATTATACCCTTTTGTGTTCCTCAAGCAGAGGGGGATAAAGGAGACGAAGGGGATTAGAAAGTGAAATGTGATAGTACAGTGCATTACACTTCTGCTAAATCCTAGAAGTGAAAGGTTTCTGTGCAGTATTCCAACTTTACGCTCATGTAAAGAAGTTGCAGTAACTTCCATTAAACAGCAAAAGTAGTAAGTGTAGATTTCATATAAGCCTGATACATAAAAATACAATTTCAAAAACTTAAGAAAGCAAAGAGAAAGGTCAGATAAAAAAACGTTTATCTACACAGTAGAATTCATGTTGAGGTAGCAGGTAGAATCATTCTCATTACGTGAATGAATGATTCCATTGAAATTTCTGTTTGTTGGTTTTGTTGTTTTCATGTGAATACATTATGTAAATAGGGTTAGTCAATAATTTTGTGCTTCAGCTTAAACCCTTTCAGTCATTTTTTTATATGGAACAATGAATATGCTGGGTTTTTTTGTTTAAAGTAATTAACGACTGAATAAACTAGGACTTCTATTAATACTATTATTTGTGTACAAATGACCTGGAAAGTCATTTAGTCCACTTACTATTTGCTTTGGATTGAATACAGACTTTATTTATTTATTTGTTTTTGGGGGTCAGACTGCATTCTCATTGCACTTTTTGCTTGTGGACTGCAATTTGTAAACAGAAGCACACATGTGAAGAACTGCACAGGCATTGGACAGAACAGACGGGGGTGGAGTGAATCACAGATGGCGGGTGCTGATGAAAACAAACTTGGAGGTCCTACATGACCATTGACCAAATGTCAATGAGACATTCACTCTCCTCATTGCTCCGCATCTGTCTGTGGCTCATGGCTGCTGCTGTTAGCTCTGGCTACAAATGTGGCTCAGCTACTTCCTATTTTGTTTATTCCCCACAATCACACACGACTATGATGGCTCGTCAAGCACAAAAAAGGACATGGTTCCTTGGTTTGTTTCAGCTCGAGGCCATTTTATATTCACATCAGAAGTGAACTGACCCCAGAGTCTGTTTGTAAATGGACTGAGAGCACCAAAAAGAGTTGGTTTCACTTGTTTGGTTTAAATCAGAGTTTGCATGTTTGTATTTACACTAGTGTTGCATGATTTGAAGAAAATGTGCAATTGCAATTATTGTGGACTACATTGCAATTTGCGATTGTGATTACATGAGACTACTTGCTTGAATATTGGTGACAACACAGAGAATTAAAATAGTTTATAACATATAAATATGGCACAAAAAATACAAAACCTGAAGTTTACAGTACTGTATTTTCTCCCCAAATAAAAATAAATAAATGTTTGAAAATAAAGGTATTTCTGCAAATTGCACAAAGTCATTATTGTTACATCCTAAAGGTTTATCCTGTCTGCTGCTGACATGCATGCACAGGTGACCCACCTGATCACAGTGTACATGGGGATCTTATTCACCTGTAAAAGCTCACTCACAGCGACTGCCAGCGTTGACATTCGTCTGCGTGCCCCACACACTCACAGGTGAACAGTGGCTGTTCTGCTGAGAAGCAGAAGCGGAGCTTTTCCATCTGCCTTAAACATGCCGCAACAATGATTTCATTTATTTATTACATTTATATTTTTGTTATATTTTGTCCTGTGATCCGGGGCTGTGGGGTGGATATAGATTAGCCGCGGCACGTAGCGAGTTTTGCTTTGCATGTTCACACTGCTCTGCTGAAAGGCGGGTAGTTACATGACTATACCTGCACAGTGTGGATGTGGCTATAACCTGCTCCACACCACACAGGAGATAATTCTGTTCATTGGAATATTTATAGTGATATGACTATTTACATTTAGGACACTTGTTGAATGTCCATGTTTTCCCAAATGTTAGAGAAAGGCTTTCATTCAAAAAAGAGAGAAAGAGTGTCCATGGGCACAGATGCACATTCCTTTGCAGTAATACACCAAACACAGTCATTTACTCTATGCAATTACATAATTGCACAACATGACATTGCAATTGCGATTTGATTAATCATGCAGCACTAATTAATACCTAAAAAAAATCTGAAATTTCTGGGGAATCAAACTCTGGTTCATTTTAAATGGACCAAACAAAGCAGGTTTGAATACACCCTAACATTCAACTGGCTGTCTTACAATGTTTTTCTAAATTCTAATATTATTTAACATTTATGTATAGTATAATTGGTGGTGTAATAACTGTCTTCAAGTAGACAGAGAATATAATGTAGGACGTACTGATTGTCTTTTTATGACCCTCCTGGGAAAATATATTTGTTGGATGTTTGTTTTTGGAAGAACCAAATTCATCTTCTGTCCTTGCATTATAATCTCTTCATGAAGTTCTCTCAGTTGCTATCAGTTATGACCAAATTAATGTACTATGTAATGGTTGTGAAGGTTTGGAGTTTTGACCTTTGGCCACTAAAACCTTTTCAGTCCATCCTCCAATCCAAGTAGTTATGGCTTTGTAAACATAACACCTGCAGACAAATACACCTTCTTATAAAGATGTGCTGTGAATGCATTTAACAAGTGATTCTGAACCCTTCATTACTCTACAAGAACATTTAAGAGTACTTTCAGCACCAGAAAAGTGACATTTCTTTTTAATAGGAATTGTCGTGCCACCACATCACCTTAATGCCGCAGTTTCAAATGTCAAACTCAGAGTGTTTGAAAATACTGTTTTCTTTAAAGATTACAGTCAGAGTTTGAGGTGGAAGAAGCACAAAATTTGACAGTGATGGCCTTCTTGGAAATCGAAGCTATGTGCAGGAAAAACTGTGGTTAAGACAGCTCATGTATACATTTGCAGCAAATGATGTGCAGAAATAACCAGACCTAGTACTGTACTGTATATATAAATTGCTTAGACTTTTATGTATTTTAACATATTATAACATATTATAACTTAAGCATGCCGATGCACAGTCAGGGTTTTCCCAATGTTTCTCAGAGACTGTGGTGACATTGTAGTGCTGTTGTCGGATTTCGAGGTGCTTCCCCAAGAAAATATGATGTTCAAGATTCAAGTAAAGGCAGCGGATTCACTTTTATGCATTTATTGCAATTACACTCTGAATTTGTAGAAGGTTTACACCAGGGGTCTCAAAGTCATTTCTTTCAGGTTCCACATTCAGCCCGATTTGATCTCCAGTAAAATAATACTCCAAAATTTTTTCTGTTTTATTGCAAAACAACCACCATAAATTATGAAAATACTCATTTTATAAATTATCCACATAAAAAGGTGCGAATAAGCTGAAAAAAACTGCAATTTCTGAAGAAAAACAAGTGCAATTTTAACTATTTTATGCCTCAACTTATCATTTTTACATGTGCATTATGGATCAGCTCTACAAAAAACTGTAACAGAAGCAGAAAATGTTTTCTTTAGACATTTCAGGTTCACATTTGTTCAGGTTATTCACATTTTCTTTTTAATGGATAGTTTGAAAATGTAAATAATGTAATTTAAGACAAATGTTATTATCATGGTTGACACGGTGGTGCAGTAGTTGGCACTCTTACGTCATAACAAGAAGGTCCTGGATTCGATTCCAACACCAGTCGGTGGGACCTTTCTGTGTGGAGCTTACCTGTTCTCCCAATGTCTGTGTGGGTTCTCTCTGGGTACTCCGGCTTCCTCCCACCATCCAAAGACATGCACTGATAGGTTAATCTAAATTGTCCATAGGTGTGAA
>JAPTYR010125735.1:0-10978 GCA_029814505.1 Siphamia roseigaster | reverse complement strand
ATTTGACCAGGAAGTAAACGCACCATAACTTGAAAGCAAAACATTTTGATCTGCAACAGATTTAGAGGTGCAAATCTTTTAGACTTGCAAACATAAATTCTGCAATAACAAAAAAAAAAAAATCGGACTAAAAATATAAAACTTCACTTTTTGTTTTCAAACCTGTGTTTTTTGTTTGGATATTTTTTTATTTGTTTGAATGATATTAGAACAAATCTAATCCCATAAGAATAGTATGTACACACATGTAGAAATGTTGGATGTAGCCCCAAGATACACAACTCTACCCATCTGTCATAATATTTAACTCCTCAACTCAGATCTGCACTGTGGTCCTGTCACTTCTATTTTCAGTATGTTATGTAAAACCAATTATACTACAACCAGAAATACTTGAGAAAGCGTATTGTAATCTAACTTATTTAGTCTATATATCTTTGTTAAAAGGGCTCCAGATACACATCCACTTAAATGTTTTAGAAGAATACCTGGCCTGTGTTGTAGAAGCACTAATATGCTCAGTCCCATTACATAAACTAGAAGTTGGAGCTGAGCTGATAGTTTTTATCTACTCTAAGACGGTAAATTACCACAACCAGGCTTATCTCGGAAAATGTCACAATCTGTGTGTGCTGGAGGACCAGTTCCATTTAAAAGGAAAAATAAATGTTGGCTTTGTGATTTCAGATATTTCACTGACCATTTCATTAACCAAAATGCTCATATTTCAGCTTGATTTTATCACGTAATGTTCGATGGTCTTGTATTTTTTTTTTTTTGTGGATTAAAAAAAAATAAAAATCACCATTTTCTACATTTAACACAAAAATCACAACACTTTCCAACAGAATTCCCATTGAACTCTTTTTTACAGGATATGGAGCAGAAATGAACACAATGTAATCACACTGACATTACATTTGACTTTTATAATACTGTTTATAACACTGCTCATGGTCCTCCAGGATTACTTTACATTTTGCTGGGTTCATTTGATCCTCTACCTTTACAAGCGTTCAGGACCTTATGCTTTATCATGCTGCTGCAACGGTGCTTCACAGTGGGGATGGTGCGTTTGTGATGTGCATTATTTGTTGTCTGCCAAACAGTGTTTTGGTTGACAGCCAACAAGCTCCATTTTACTCTCGTCAGACAAAGAACCTTCCTCCGGTGGACTGTGGAGTCTCCCAAATGCCTTTGGATCAACTCTAATCTACTGGTGAAGAACCCAGGCAACAGTTGTCGTCTGCACAATCTGTGTCGTGTCAGCTGCTAAAGCTTACAACTCCTGTAGAGTAGTCATTGGAGTCCTAGTGTCCTTCACTAGTCTCCTTATTCATGGTCACGGAGTTTACGAGGACATCCTGCTTCAGGCAGATTTTCCAGATTCCTCAATTTCTTAATTATGGATTTAACGGAACCTCAGGGAATGTTCAGTGACTTGGCCATTATCTACCCCCGACCTGTACTTTCAGTAACCTTCCCTCAGAGCATCTTGGGAGTGTTCTTTTATCTTCATACTGTAATTGTAGCCAGGAGTACTGATTAACCGATGACTGGACCTTCCAGAGCGTCTTCCTTACAGTCACTTGAGATACTTCCCATGCACTGAAGTGATCTCTGTTTCACTAGTTGCAAGATAACTAATACTAACTGCCTGGACACTGAACTAATTCAGTCAAGTGCAATCACATAATTAAAATATATAAAATAACATTCAATTGAAGAAATTTGGTTTCACTTAGACAAGTTTTTTTTGTTATTTTTTTCCCCAGTAAATTATGACCATGATTCCAGCTCAAAAAACAATAGAAATGGAAGACATTCAGAGGGATGACTACATTATTTTTAGGTGTTGTATGCTTTAATTAGTGAGTCCTCATTTTGTTCATTTTTTAATGGTTTATTTTTCCATCCATCGACAGCTGGGGGGTAGTAATGTGCTGGCCAAAGCACATAAGAAGACGGTGAGCTTCCAAGTCAGGATTTACTATATAAAAGTTGGCTTGCTGAATATATTAAGAGGGAGAAAAAAATGTTTTAAAGACCTTATTATTACATAGAGGGAGTTTTAATGAAAAATACATCCTACCATACAAGTCTGACCCAAACGCAGAAATTGTTTAAAAGCAAGAATCCCAAAGACACGACTAAAATCTAAGCCCCACTGACCTCAAATATTTTCTACAGGACACCAAACCAGAGCCTCATTTCTTTGAAGACAAAGGTAGAAACTTTTTTTTTCCCTAACTGTAGATAATGATGATTGAGGTGGAAGGTACGACTATCTTTCAAAACACAAAGTCCTACCTTCATCATGTTTAAGTTCGAGTGAAGTCAAAATAAATTCAGCTGAACACAAGATTACACACACTTTTAAGTATGACGCTCTCAATTAAACCTGCACACTTAAAATAACTATGAATAAAATTGACAAAATTGTATATAATTAATAAGTTCCACAAGGTATGATTCAATATCATATTACAATAGAAGTTCGGCCAAATAGTACATGTGATTATGATTTCTGAGACAAAATACGTAATGAAAATTCAACAAAACAAAACAAAACAGGAGCATTCTTACCTGTAATGGAGTCAACACAATACTGACTATGTTCTATCTATTCAAGGGTGGGTGTGAATTAAATTAAACAATAGACGTAAAGCGTTTCAAATTTCCAAAATAACCTTTATTCTAAACTTACATTTTAAATTTTAAGTTTAGTATAAAAAAGTTAAGTGCACCTAAGTTCTTTTTTTCCATCTT
Source organism: Siphamia roseigaster (assembly GCA_029814505.1). Lineage (NCBI taxonomy): Eukaryota > Metazoa > Chordata > Actinopteri > Kurtiformes > Apogonidae > Siphamia > Siphamia roseigaster. The sequence goes on along the minus strand of JAPTYR010125735.1, from coordinate 8,209 downwards.
TGACATGTCTCAGCAAACTGAAGTGACACTCACCTCCTTTAGTAATCTTAAAAGATAGAATGTGTACCAAAGTCCATCACATTACTTTAGTACAGATGTCTATTTTACAAAATATTGTAAAGAGAATCCCTGAACTATAAATGTCCATAATCCTTCAACAAAGAGTTAACCATTTGCTGGCTGTGGTTGGCATAGCATCTACTGATCAGCTGTAGTTTACAGTACTTCATATTGCTGGGACAAAGCCACCATTATGTTGCTTTACAAAACAAAAATCAGGAGTGAGATGGAAAAAAAAGAAAACTTTTCTATCAAATACATTTTTAAGTTTTGACAGCTGTGGCCTCTTAACTACCAAATCAGTCTGGAACAAATGGCACAAGTGAGAATAAATGCATGCTGAGCCTTATTTTTTTTTGTTTGTTTTGAAACACTAGTGAGTTAATGTAATGTATCAGTCATGTTTGGTGTAGTAGTGCGTATCCACTGCTGAGAAGACATCAGCAGATGAATGATTTGCACACAGAGAGGTGTCCAGAAGGCTGGGCTGCCTCACCTACGAGTAACACTGAAAAAAAACAAATATTAATGACAGCAACAGCATTTTTTTTCTTCCGGCCACAGCTGTTAAAACTTGATATGGAATGTCGGATACCCAGTGACACATTAACGCTACCAGACACCAAAATGAAGAACATCTACAAATAATCATCTCATGGTATCCATTATGACTTATCTAGTTTGTGGCACAATTTTTAAGTTTGCAGGAAAAAAACACATTATGCAAAGATTCTAAAGCAGATTTACAGTATTAGCAGCACAAACAAATGTATTGGAAATGAGCAAATACATTGACAGTGATATAGCCTCGATGCATGTTTGTATATACTTTCAGGCTACTGAACAACACGCCACATTTGGACACTTTAACATGAACTACAGCTTGACAAATGAGTCAACTTTTTTTTTTTTTTTAAATCTAAAAATGTTCAAAAATCTCACAGCTTTCTTTTAAAAAGACATGAAAACAGAATAAAAAATAAAGACCCCATTGTCTGCAAGTTCTCAGTTTTTCTTAGCAGTGCATCCCAGATAAAAAGTATTCAATCAAATTTTCACACAGTAAAGGTGCAACATTTTTTGCAAAAACTTAAAAAGAAATGACCCACACAAGGCGACAAACACATGAACTAAACTGCAGTCATGTCAGATTGATACTTGAGGTACTTGCAATCTCACAGCTGCTGAATCAATGATATGTTTGCTTTTAAATTGTGACATTTGAAGTCACAACCAAACATACTGTAAGTGCATTGTAGACCAAATCTTTGGTACAAACAGCTCATTGTTTATACTAATAACTTCTCTAGCCTCACTAATTTTGTCACTTAAATGTGAAAAAGAAAAGATGGAAGAAGAAACACTGTAATGTTACCCATCTCTTGACCATGTTAACTGGATACTAACGCCATTATAAAAAAAAACAAAAAAAAAACAACAACATTATCTAGAGTAAATAAATACTTTAAAGTGGACTGGATGATATCAAATTATACTGTGTGAAGACACAAAGAAATCTGTACAATAAAACATTTAGTGTATAAACTCTGGGTATCCGACTGTGAAAAATAGATACAGGAGACAAAAAGCTAAAATGTTACACCAACCACCCCTTCCTATTCAACATACTATTTGGATTTACTTTAAATTTCTTTCCTTTAAGTTTACTGAAGTTAATTTGCTTTAAATTAGGGCTATCCCCAGTGCTCTTTGGCACTTGACTATGTTCATCTACAAGTTGCCCAACAAGGTACAGTAAACCACTTTGGATATTGCATGGAATTTTTTCTTGAATTCTTTGCTTCAATTTAATTTCCTTAATTTACAAGTGATTCAAATGCAACAATCTGTCAAACTGACTGTGCAGCAAATTTGCTGTGGTAGTCTGGATACTGTGCAAAGACAAGACAATCCTAGCTAAAAGCATCCAAGATGCTAATTTTTTGAAAGTTAAGATCTTGTGATCATTATACTTGTATTTACATGAAACTACTACACATCTATCATTTTACTACACTAAAAGTTTCAAAAAAGACAGGTGGAAATTCCTTTTTTGCGCTTACATTGTAATTCTGTAACTGCGTTGTACTTTCACCATGAAGCAGCTAAACTATGTGGTGCAGATCTGATATTTCAGATTTATGAAAGCTTTACAGATATACAAGAGCAACTGAATGCAATTTGTTGTTTATGTTTGGAGGAGACTATGTCTCTGGACCAAATAGAGATGCCCGAAGAGGTCTGATCAAGAAAGAGCTAAGAGGTGAGACCCAAAGAGGAGTTATGGAATGAACTCTACAATTTAAAAAAAAAAAAGGATTTAAAAAAAAAAAAAAAAAAGATTAGCATTTGTCCTCTCGAGGCAGTGGCATTTCCTCAGCTGATTGACTGTTGTATTTTATCTATAGGACAGAAGTGGAGTACTGTACCTTTCACAGGGGCTCTAAAATGTTACATTCCGTTAGGTGATATCAGTATTGTGGCATGGCCAAGCAGCCTAAAGAGGGAGGCGTATGGGACAGGGGAAGAACTGGGGCGTCATGTGGGACAGGGACACGGTTTAGGCATGGAGGAGGACTTAAGGAGTTGCTGTTACCAGATGGTATAACCTCCACTGGATCCACCCAAGAAGAAGTTATTCTTGCGCTGTGTCATTACAACATTGGCACCCTGCATGGCGGCCAGCTGAGCTGCATTGGGGGGGTGCCCAGGGGGAGGGGGCTAAAGTGTAGGTAAAAACAGGGAGAGTTAAGTACAAACAGGAAAAAAATGGTCAGATCGGTACACATGGTATGAATAAACTACAGAAAGAAGTTAAGACACTGTAGTTAAAGTTAAATTAACTTGCACAACATTGTATTCAAAATTGACTCGCATTTTCCTGTTAATTTTTTACCTGATTAAATAAAGGACAAAATAATAATTCTATGCCGCTGGTATTGTGTAAGTCAAATAACATTCATACACACACACACACACAACCATAGTGAAAAAGGAGACATTACTGATGAATATTGTGCCACATCACTAAAGTAAGTATTTCTTTTTGCATTTTAGGGTTTGTAAACAAAAAATGCACAAAGCAGATTTGACAGATAATTAAAATATACATGGCTGTTAACTTAAATATACAAAGAACCTGCCATCTATCTGAATGTATATAGGTGAATGTTGGCACTTATCACAGTTATGTAAAATAATTGAGGTTTGGTCAAATAACGGTGACAGGCTTAATTGAAGATATATTAAAATTGCAGTTCTTTATGAGCAAAATTCCATAATTACTTTTCATCATAGAATTTCAAGCGCTCTGAGAGGAAATAACAATTCTAGTCTGGACAAGTTGCTTCATGGTTCCACAGCATCAGTACATCCATCTTTACATTTAGCCTTTAATATGCACAGAAAGAAACAAGCTACAGAGGGAAAATATGTATTTTTAAATTCACATTTTCCCCACAATTTAAGCTAATATAGTTTTAACCTTTCAAATATACTGACAATTAGGTAATTTTGCATCTTGACTACATTCTCACAACACTTGGTTTCACTCTGTGGACACTTACAGGGATGGAAACGCTGCTGCCTGCTGTGAAGCGTGCACCAGCATCGAAGCCACCCTCCACCATCACTGTTGAACCATGGGGGTAGACAGCTCCCATTGGGTAGTATGCCATGGGGACGTTCTGACCCACTGGCCCAACAGGCATATGTGGCTGCATGGGCATAAACACCTGAGCACCAGGGTAGTGAGAGGACATCTGAGGCACCTGACCAGGCACCTGAGGTGGAAGCACATATCTGGGCTGGTATATCTGCACACATAGATGCAAAGACAGGTTAATAAAGAACACGTCCTGAGCTTAACTCAATTACTGACCTCTCTTCAATACATTTCTTTTTTTTTTACTGTTAATATAGTTCTTCCAGTTGAAGTTTAAAATCACCTTTTGAAAACTTATATATTTTCAAAGTGCATTACTTCTAATGCCCAGCACAAGTTTTATTTTTCAGAAAAACATTTTAAAATACTTAGATGGCATTATATTCAGCATAAATGTATGTTTGAATCCTTTGTCCGTCAGTACAATTGGCAACTCTTTATACAGTGGATGCAAATTTCTAATATACAGAGATGAATATATGTTAAAATGCATTAAATTAGTTTGTTAAGGTAACTGACTTTATAGATACTATATATGTAATGTATAAATGCTGAATAAACAATTGAAATTTTCAATTATCATCCCTTGACCGTCTCTTAGCAAAACTCTTGCTATTTTATGCCCTTGTATACTGAAAAAATGCAAACTGTTTACGGTTTTGCAAAATAGACACCCTGGAGGACCAACAGTGAAGATTTTATGGTTTCATGAAAATTGGAAACACACTTTACGGCAGGTTTTATAAAGTGGTCAAAACAGATGTTAATTCCCTGTCCATCCATTGAGGGGTTTTTACTATTTTTAAGACAGAAAATTAGGTTAAAACATTTTTCCCAATTACACATCTACAAGTGCTCATTATTCCCTACAAAATGAGGGATCATTCATCTTTCTACCATAAATAGTTGTAAAAGGGCAAACAAAAATGTAGAAAGGTTGTCCATCCGTTACCGCTTGGCCAGCCCCTTTAACACTGTAAATTTACCCAGTGTGGGTCGAATAAAGACTTTTCTTATCCTATCTTAATGATGGTTATCAACACATGAGTAATATTTGTGTCAACATGAAACAAAACAAATGCAACAGTACCTCAGAATATGCAGGTGGTGTGTCTGTGTAAGGAGGTGCCTGAGGAGACATTTGCATAGCAGGGGGGTATACAGGTGCAGTGCTCTGCTGAGGGTACACAGCCTGCTGTGGATAAGAACCTGAAAAACAACATTTTACATTTTACTTTAAAACAAACAGTCCCATGCTGAGTCAATGCTTGTGTTTTTGTGTTGAGTTGTAGGCCACTGTCAACATTTAATCGGTAAACAAGCGTAGTTAAAAGAAACAAAAGCCTCAGAAACATCAGCATGTCCTGTCATATCAAATAAGTATAGTAGAATGCCAATCCCTTTAAGGTAGTAGATTCAGCTTTGAAACACGTCTTGTCACAGTCTTGGCAATTGTTACTTGTTGTACTTTTACTGATATATTTATGACAGGACTTACATTAGCATAAGCCCCTGAAATCAGGGTAAATCAATTAAGAACACAGCATACACATTAATTATTATTAATTTATGGCCAAGTATTTACTTACAATATACTGCTTTACCAATAACAGTTAAATTGTGCAACAGTGGACATTATGCAGTAGAATCACTCTTTGAAAATCCAATTTTGCAGGAAATCCGTTTTTAATAATGCTGAAGTAGAGATGCACCATTATATTGGTCAGTATTGGCGATCAGTATTTAAGATGCCATTTCACTGATGGCAGTGGTCAATATTTATCTGTTGTCTGATATAAAATCTTGTTGCTTGCTTGGATTTGTGCTCAAAGATAGGATGTCGAATAGCTGAAAGACAATAAAACAATTAGCTATTTTAAACATGCTGTGCAACAAGGATTACTTTGTTTTCCCACACACAAAACAGGAGCAGTAATAAGTAACTGGCCAATTAGCCATGCTAAATATCCATGTCAGTACAAAATTTCACCTGTTATAGCATTTCAATGTAAAATTGGAGGATAGAAAATTAACTGTATAAATTTGCTTTTTCCATTCCTCAGATAAATGCACTGTATTTTACAGTCAATCATGTCATGAAATGTATCCAGCACTTATAAATAATGTAATACGGATATATAGCAGATGAATGTCAATATTTTTCTCCTAGCTCTTTTTTTGTAATGGGGTAAGTATATAGACGAACACTGCTAATTTTAGTCATCTATGCTATATATCAGTATTCACGTGCTTACACATATTAATTACAATTAAAATTGACAGATGATTCGATTATTAATATTGTGAATGGTTAGATGTCAAAAAACCAAGGGGAAATGACCAATTAATACAGGGTAATATCGTATTTTCTTGAGGAATTTATCTAAAACGAGTGACATTAGCTGACAATATACCATCTGACCATAAAAGTATGGACATATATAATATTAAATTCCATCTTCCTTTATACCATCTCGAATGTTAAGTAATAAAACTGCTGGCCGAGCTGATGGCATATACTGTACTGCTATCCAAAAAACGTCAGTTTATTGTCATGTACGTAGCTAAACGTGAAGTCCGCTCCGGATAGCCATAACGACAACTCTTCATCTCGCAATAACGTCAGCGCCGTACAACGAACAGCTGACTAATTGCCGAAACAATGTCTGGAGAAATACCTTTGTTGTTCATTGTTGTCGACTGATGCAGAAGCTGAAGAATGTCGGATTAAACGGAGCTCTGCGTATTTTGTTACGGCCTTATAACTGGTTACGGCTGCCTTAGAATCGTTCACTTCCTTGTTTTTCAGCTTCTTGTTGTTGTGGAAGTGGTTACGTCACTCGCTCTCTATCGGTGGTTCGACAGACGCAGTGTTCTGGCTACACTGCCCCCTACAGGCCAAACCCGGAAGTGGCGAGTTAATCAAGGTTAACTGAAAAGACAAGATGAGGTGAACTGACAGAGGAGCACTAACTGCCAAGAAAGGGCAGTAAATACACTAGAGATAATACAAAGCAGACAGAACGCTGTCAGATAGAAATTTATAACAGCTTCCAGAGCAGTCTACTGCAATATATTAGCAGATTTAAAAAAATATGTATATAATCATTAATGTTCGTAAATCTTATTGGCAACTTAATGTTAGAACGCATACCATTTTGGAAACTACAGATAAAATGCATATTTTAAAGTAATCTATATGGACTAATGAACATAAATCAACCAGTGTTCAGATAGTGCAGCTAAATTCACAAAAACATGTTATCCCCAGCACTTACATTGGTTTCATAGAGATACTGTGAAAGAGACTGCTACAGATTTTATTTAGTATTTTGGAAAGCTATAGGAATAATATGTCAAAGATAAAATGTGATTTAAAAAGTGCAAAACTGTGACATGCAGCATCACAGTAAAATCACTACTGTGACCTTGACCATCAATATCACAAAGTCAATATTTTTAGCACTACATCTTGACACTATAGATGTATGTAGTAGATTAGAATCAAATTACACGAGTTTTGTCATCAACTATGATAACAATTGGGATTTTTTGGGTTAATTTTTCTAACTTTTACCTTTGACTTCGACAGTCACCTGTAACTCACACACATAAAACATCAGGATGATTCAAAATCATAGGCACTAGACCAGGGGCCTGCAACCCTGGTCCTCAACAGCCACTATCCTGCATGTTTTAGATGTATCCCTCTTCCAGTACACTGATTCAAATGATTAGCCTATCATCAAGCTCTGCAGAAGGCTGATAATAAGTGTCAGGTGTGCTGGAAGAGGGAAACATCTAAAACATGCAGGATAGTGGCTGTCAAGGACCAGGGTTACATTACGAAACCCAATGAAAACAGCCTCCTTGGTGGAGGTAAGATTATTCGTATGTCACTATTATATTCCTTTTCATTATTCTAGAAGCACTGATATGACAGGATCCCATAAGAAGAAAAAAACATTACATTTTTGTCAGTTTTAATGCGTTGGCGACAGGTTTTGCAAACATCAGATTATTCAGTTTCAGTACCATGTCTGTTGTTTGTCCTACATGTTAATACAACTACTATACTGTCTACTGCCAGAGAAGCATGTAGTAGGACTTTACCTGACAGCCAGTCTTTTAAATCTTCCCAAAATGTTATCAAATAAGTCGCAGATTTATTCAGCCATTGTTTGATTGCAGTGCAACAACAGGAGATTAAAAAAGCCTTCAATGTAATTTTAACATCAGTGAAATCTTGCACAACATACCTTTGTCAAAGCCAGTCGGTTTATTTTTAGCTGAAAAAGTACCTAAAAATGAATAATATTAATTATCTGTTCTGTTTGGATGTGTGAGCTTCAGGTTATAAGCATTATGCAATTTAACCTGTGCAGTGTTACAGTTTTCTATGGAATACTAACCTCATCTCATCTCATTATCTGAACCCGCTTCATCCTCACTAGGGTCACGGGGGTCGCATGGAGCCTATCCCAG
>JAPTYR010125369.1:0-18722 GCA_029814505.1 Siphamia roseigaster | reverse complement strand
TCTTTCTTTCTTTCTTTCTTTCTTTCTTTCTTTCTTTCTTTCTTTCTTTCTTTCTTTCTTTCTTTCTTTCATTCTTCCTTCCTTCCTTCCTTCCTTCCTCCCTTCCTTCCTCCCTTCCTTCCTTCTCCCCCTCTCATTATCTAATTTAAGACCTGCATGAAAACATCTTATATTTAAGCAGGGGAAAAAAGTCCAAAGTCTAAATGGTTCACAAACTTTCAAGTACCTCTGTATGTAAGTGGAATACAGGAGAGGAGAGAATTAATTTTCCACAGGTGTGAGTTTTCCCAGAGAGGTTTGGAAATGTAAGACTACATACATAGAAGGTGTGTGTGAGAAGTGTGAGAGGGTCCTCTGCACACAGCTTACTCTAAGGCATCACTTTTATATATGTTTTTCAGCATCAGTGAACACCGTGTCAAAAAGACATTTTTCAGAAAAATGTTTCTGTCCTTTCCACTCCTATTTTTAGTCATCATTGTGTTGTGGTCCAACAAATAGTAGTATGAAGGTATATTTACATACGGTAGTGTATCATTGGACAGTAGGAAACGTTTGTAGTCACAAATTTGTTGTTAGATGCCATTTACAAGTGAAATATGACAACTTTTCCCGTATTTCAAGTATAAAAGCAATTTAGAATTGGCTGAGACCTGTTTGAGGAGATAGTCTGCTGCAATTCTAATCAGTTTTTAACAAAATATTGTAGAATTTATTAACCCTATATATATCAGAACAGGTTAACATTCTGTTTCATAAAGCTGGTAACACTGACGTATTCATCATATTCATGCAGGTCATCTACACAGTTCTCTGAAGTTACAAGCATTCCTGAATCTAACATGTCAGACTCGCACATGCTAATTTAAAAAAAAAAAGTTGGAGCCAAGTTCAGTTACAAATATTTTAGATGTTCTCGCATACAGCCTGATATCTGCAAAACATTCAGGGTCGTTCTTAAATGCCCCCAGTTCCAGTACACTGTGTGTACAGTAAAACACCGTTAACGTTTTTCAGTTTTATAATTAACGACTTGTTTTGAAAACAGTCATTAACTGATCAACTCATAGGAAAATCACTGTAGGGAAGGTTGTACCATGGTGAAAAGTCCTTGGAAAAACATTTGTGATTTTTTTTTTCTTTTTCAGAGGGAAAAGGGTACCTTTACTCCTCATGTTTAAATTATACTATACATATTCATTATTTTGAGCATTTAAATTCTTTCCTGCAGTACTGTCCATTACAGTTATTTTATGGACTTCTCATTGTTACATTATTACCCAGTGAGGGCAGGACCTCTCCCTCTGCAGTAAAACTTCAAAGGTCAAAATCGATTGCTTTGGTGTTAAATCAGGCTGAATAACTAGTAAAAAAAAAAAATCTTTATGGCTACACCAGTTATTCATTCTCTCATATTTCAAGGGGCGTCAATAAAAAGACACTGAGTCATAACCTTGACCTTCCTCACTTTGGTACTGTGCAGGTGAATAATGTACACCTCATAGTTACTTCTGAAACTTTAGAATTTGTGTTCATTGGAGCTTTTACAGCAGTGCTATATTCCCAACTGTTCATATAAATGCACCGTCAGCTTGATTCTGATAACAAATATCTGTTTTCAGAAACACATTGTAGCAGCCAACTGGTCCCCATGTAGGAGGCAAACCCTTCGGCCAGCGGCAAGCTGGTCCCAGCCTGCTGGCAGCAGCAACAGCGTGCCCACTTCATGCTTGAGCCACACCTCCACTCATAGTCCGTCACGCCAGCCTGCAGTGCATACCTGGCAAACGCCGCAGCGGCTTGCCAAGGAAGATTTATACCTGGTGTTTGACCTACTTGAGTTTGCATCTATATTAGTGAAGGAAAGGGCTTGGTTATGGGGGAGAGAAAGGTCACAGAGATCCCAGGTCTTCCTCTGATGCATCAGGATGATGGAACTGGCTAATTTAATAAGCAACAGTTGTCCCCTTGGCTGCTACAGATGGTGCACTGCAGCGCAGCTCAAAGCCGTCTGGAAACATAGCCTTCACAGCACACATATCATCCTCCGACAAAGGCAGTAATGAGTAGAAACAGGTAGAAAATAAATTACTCCAAATTAGTTCCAAACTGGAAATAATACACTGGATTTTATTTTTATTTAACTTTCCAAATCAATATATAAAAAACTCATTATCTTCAGAAACAAAACCTTGCAAAACATCTGCCTCTGTTTCAAATTCTTGTGTTGTTAATATTACTGCCAATTCCCTTTTTTACATTTTTTGGCGCATGGGCCTCATTAGGTAGCTTTGAGGAGAAAATAAAAAGAACAAAAAAGAATCACACACCGGCGACACTCGTGCCCTGAACTAAATTGTTGTTGTTCACGATGCGCTCTGCTTACCTGAAAAAAACCCAAAACAAAACTACAAATTAAAGTCAAGTTATTGACAATGAACTGGAAAAAAAATGAAAAACAGTTTCAGTCTTACCTGTAGCCTTCAATAAACCAACAGGCATAATTCTTATTTTCACACAAAAGTTGCCACTTATACAAGAATTGATGGGTTTAGACACCAAAACTCATCATCAAACCAAAAGTCTTTGTTGCAACAGGCTTGTATGATCATATGAAGAAAAGCACAGGAATTATATTAATGAAGCTACTGGTTTCAGTTGAGTGTAAACCAAGAAACACAAACACATGCAGTCAACACAAACATGATATTTAACAAGCCTAAAGAATTTGAGGTCTACATTACATTATAGGCACAATTAAAAAGTTATTGTTTACTCTGTTACTTAATGATTTATTAGTATTTATAGATTATTTATAGCCATTCATGAGTAATTTAATCCTTCTATTTTAGGCCAAAAAATATTTGATTTATCTGATTAACAAAATAAAATAAAAATTCATAAAATATTTTGTCACCTGCCTTCTCTAATGAACAGTCAGAAATGATTATGCAATTCAATTTAATAAGAATAAATCAAAAAATGTGACAGCAAAGTAATTTTATCGATTTGTTAAATGAAACTCATACATCTGTGTATTAGTTTGTGACAGACTTCTGAATGACTTATAAACAAATTGTGGCTGTTCTGATGATAAAATTAACAATATCTGTGACTGAATCAAATATGTGATTCTGAGACGTGGTAACCTCAAATACAGTCATGTGAATGCATTATAAATGATCTATATAGGATTACTGGTCTATTAATTGCTAATACATTCTTAAAATGTATTTTAAAAATATATACTTCTAACCTCTATACCTGGTGCTTTTTTCAACAACAGAATTTGTTTAAGTTTACTTATTTACTACAACTGCATAACATATAAGACCTTTGGGTTGGTATTTTTCTTCATTTTAAGATACTTTCTTCTTCACCTTATCACTGTGTTGCATTAATCCTCACTGAAAACTTAATGACAGAATGTTTTTTTAAAATAGTTTTACCTGTCACAACAACATATTTTCCCACTGGTAACGTATATACACCACAGGTAAGTCACCTGGCACTAAACCTAAAATAATTTGATGTCTGTGGAATGAGACGCAAGAGAAATGTTGGAGCACTGGGTAATTTGCATGATAGAATAACCTTCTTTGTGTTTGGAAGGAAAAAACAGCTAATGTATTCAGTGTATTTGTGGTCATGCTCCTCAGTTTTTTATCACCTAGAGACTAGCATTAAATCACCTCACTTGGGGAATGAGTCGCAGGAAAGGAAAAAAAATGAAGCAGCTTCTGGATCTAATGAATTCCTGGGAGAATAAACACGCCTTTGAATAAAGCCCTAATCACGAATTAAGTGGTTGTTGCCATCATACCTTTGTAGAACATATCCACAGACACGGACCTGTGAATGTGTGTGTTCAAATTATTTCCTTAGCTCCGGCAACAATGAAAAAAAGATAAGAGGTAAGCTACCCAGTCCTCAGCCAGTCCGTGTTTAAAGATAGGGCAGGGCTCATTTCCAAACTAATCCCTTGTTTCAATCCCTGCTTCATTTGCTCTGTGCAGACCGCAGCTTCAAGGGTCAAACTGGAATAACAGGGAAGCTGTCCATGCTGTACGAAGGTCACCTTTGGCTTTCTCTCTTTGCAGTTTGGATCCTCCAAATAAGCTTTGTGAAGTAGCATTATGATAAATTACCTGATATACTGTATGAAAATATACAAGTCACAAAGGGGCTCACTACAAACCACATGTTCATAACCAAGTTTTTTTTTTTTCTGTATCAGTATTGGCCTACAGACTTTCCTCATTGAACAAGGTAGAGCCACTGGCAGAACAAAGACTGGGCTAAGTTTTTCTCAGTGAATAATCCCACTGAGCCTTCTTTGAAGGAGTTCTTACACCAGGAAGGTGGATAGGGCAGATTTTAATCAATACAGGAAAACAAGGAGCTCAGGGGACGTGAGGAGCCTACCAGTCAGGATGAAGATTAAACACCTCTGTCTAAAACACACTCAGCTCATGTCAGAAAGCCCGGGTAACTTCAAATCCATCTATCAAAATGGTATCAAACTGTGTTTTTCTAACAAAGCAATGTTATATGACATGTATTCTCCCCTACAGCTGTAGGTGAGCAAGTGGATCATAAATCATAGCAGACAAAGCTCAGCTTGACCTCTAAACGGTTGTATATCAGGCTATTCTGATTCAGTGAGGATGTCTTTTGGCCTCAATAGGTACACTTACTTTATTTGAGCTTTGAACAATGCAGCCATAATCCCAGAGGGCTGATTCTGCATAACAAACAATCTCGCTTTTTGTCCAATAGCACAGCCCTCCGAATACTTCTCAGACTGACATGAGAAGTGAGACGATGCTGCACTATTTAACACATATCAAAACTAAAAGCAACAGTGCTGTTTTTTTTCCTCTTCTATTTTTATAGAGCTTGTGACTGGGCAATATTTGTATAGGGCTTCAATAAAATATTTCTTGCCCACACAGATGGCTTTGTGTTATGGCTAAAAATATCAAATAAACCATAAAAATATTTCTTAGGAAATATAAGAATATCTCCTCTGCAGTGATGGAGGTCACTGTTTTGAAGGACTCCACACAAATGCACAATGTTTTTCTTTTGTGTTAATTAAGCCCTCCCAGTTACACTGGCTCCAAGGCTGGTTTTTCTGTGAAATAAAGTCTTTGATTAAAAGATCCAGCACTCATGAGAAGGCCTATGTGTGATGAAGCTATTCTGGGGACCCCCCCAGCTTTCTAAATGTAACCCCTCTTCACCTCTTTCTCAAAGAGATCAAGACAAAAGAACAGAGTTGCCTGAAGTGGCCGTGTTGCTCATTTTATAAGCCGCCTCACCACTTTGACTCATTTAACCAGATGAAAGACAGTAATTTAATATGTGAACCCATGGCGATTGCAGCTGAACAACATAAGAATATCTTCAGAGATAACTTGAAGTTTTACGAGATGCAATGTGTGAGAGCACAATAGCTGGTGTATGAAATACAGTACAATAAGAGAAGCAATGCTGTCACAGCTCCGTCTAATGCTGGGAAGATTCGGGCCTCTTCTTAGAACTGTGGGTCACAGTCAGAGGGCCCAGCTGAATAATTGATCAATGAATGTGCAGTGAAAACAGAAACACAGCTTAGCACTATATTTCCCCTCTTTCCCTGTAATGTGCATTGAATCTCACAGATCCATCAGCTACATGCAAAGCTCTGCTGAGCTGAAAGGCCTCCAAGTTCACTTCAATTATTCAACATCCCCCTAAGATTATGAATTATTGAGCTAAAAGTATGTTCCATATATGGACATGTGCTGTAGCTTGCTCTAGACGGTGCCCACTCTGTAGACGTGTGGGAGATCTGTGTTTGTGTGAAACAGTGGCCAGACGAGAACGATTCAAGCCACGAACAGTCACAACAGAGCATGAGGAGACTAAACCTTCATTGTTTACCGGAGAATTATTGTAGTGTCAGTGATTACAGTTTCATAGTGTGATCAGGCATGAGAAAGTACTCCACCTACCAACTTATTTAATTAGGTAAGCAGTTTCCTGTGCAGTATATTCATGAGTAGACTATTAATTGTTTCCTCTGCACCTTGGCAAAGTTGTGGGCTCGTGAGTCTGTGTTCTCATTGGGGCTGAGTGGGAAAGGTGTTTAGTTTTAGCTGCCATCTGCTGACAGCTTGCACAGCCAGCTTCGGTCCAATCATCCTCTCTGATGGTATGAATTGTGCCCAGGCCTCTGATGAAGAGTTGGGGTTCGTTTTTCTTGGCTTGAGTGGAGGAGGAAACAGATGATACAATTAATTATCAATAGGTCCCTCAGTAAATCAAAGCCATTTTGGCAGCTCATGACAAAAAACCCACTGAACTGCCTGAGAGTCTTCGCCATCTCTTCATTGCCCATTCTCAACAACTGCTCTCTGGCCGCCTGCCTCCAGTACAATCCACAAGGTGTTTGAATAGATTGTTCAAATATTTTCACTGTTGATTCTTTCTCTCTTGTTTTGAATATGAAGGCAGGTTTCTCTGTGGAAGAGTGGAGAACCACTTGAGTGAGTGCATTCAGTTCTCCTGCCCATCACCCAGGCTCTAATGAGCATTGGCTGTGGCCGAGGCAGGAAGGCAGGGAGGCTGATAGTAGCTCATTATCTCCCTGCTCATGCCGGCCTCTGTATTTTTATTTGTGGTGAGCCACTACTATCCTTATTGTAGGGTAAACATTTACCCAGTGGAGACAGGCCTTGACCATTAGACACTGGGGAACTGTGGTAATGGAAAGTAGACCCACTGGAGTTCAGCCCACTACCCTCTTTAACAGAATAACTCACTCACGCTCACTTTGGCGTGAGCCTTTTATTGGAATTTACAACTGTCAAGGGAGTATTCCTCTGCAGAGGTTGAACTATGGCTTTGGCCTTACAAAGCAAAGGCCATTAAGCAGGGTTTTTACAAGCCTAAGAAAGCTAGGCTGTCTTCATGGACAGGCCATGAATTTTAAAACTGCCAAAAGAAATTTGTTCCCTGTGTTGTTAAACACAAAACAGCACTCACCTTTGACACAGTAGTGTTGGTGGCCATTAGTAATGACATTATGTTTCTTTTATTGTGTAGTAGATCCCCTGAGCTTCGTGAACAGTTCTGTTGAAAGGAGACACCAAAGAAAACAGCGAGGAAATTTAAAAACGGTTGGGCTGTATGCGTGAGTTGTGTTCAGTGGTATTAGGTGCTTCTCCTGTGGTATAAGACAATGCAAGTCTGCTGCTAACTGGTGAGCAAGTGACCGTTTTACCGTCAAAGACTGTGTTTTCATCAGCTCCCCTGCTGTGTGTTGGAAAAGCAACATATGTGATAGTGATGGAGTGTGTGCAGTCCTTCATCCTTATATTAGGGACTCCAGGGGGAGGAGTGGGGTGAGCTCTCTAGGGTAAGAGGGGCTCATTAGGCAGCCACTGCCTCCCCATAACCCAGCTGGGTCTGAGTGCCAGCAGACTGGGCAGCCATCTCTCTCTTCATCTCTCTCCTCTCCCCCATGTTACACACACTGAACTGCCTCTCTTTTCAAATTCACAGCTGATTGTGCAAACAGTTTGGACGATAGAGGCTTAATAATTCATTGAATGGTTTTTATGGAAGACAGGGACAAATAAAAACAAAACAAGTTTTTATTTTGCCTTACCTTGAAGTGTACTATTTAAAGCTCTGGTTCAGAGGGTTCGGTTTTATTAAAATCTTTTGAGGCATATGTTTCTTTTTCCACTACACATACAGTACATTTAAGCTTTCTTATCCAGGGCAAGAATAGGTAATGACCGCTGAAAGAGCTTCTCACAAAGTCACTGGTTACATGCTTGTTCATGCTCTGATGAGCCACTTTGCCTCCCTTCATGTTCTCGTAATGATACCCTCAATTAGCAGCCTCTTTGTGTCAGTGGCCTTATAGCTAGTATTTTATTATTGATGCACTTGCTATAAAGGCGTAGGTACACTATGTTACAGAACTTACGCTGAGAGAATCAAGTCAATTCCAGACAATGCTCTGAGTTGAACATTTTAGATCAGGAAGACTGTCCTTCAACCAGGAGGTCTTAGTTCAGGCCCCCATGACAGAATGCATTCATCCTTTTGAAGTGTCCTTGAGCAAGTTGAAATCTCTACCAGCGCCTTCTGTTGCTGACCTGAAACCTTGACCACTCTGCAGGGGGTAAGCAGGTGAACAGATGAACTCACTTTAGACAAAGATCGACTGAATATCATTACACAATACTATACAAACTTAGCGAATGTATGTAAAAACGGGGGGGAAAACCCACTGTTATTTCATTTGCAGCCTTCAAAGTAAAAACTTAACCAGGAATTATGCTTTATGCAGCAGTGATAATGCTAGAGGGGTCTGCTCAAATTACTGCCTTCCACTTTCCAAGGCTGTGGACAGCCTGTCTTCAAATTAAGGCTGCTAAGCGGGAGAGTCAAATTGGAATTCCGATTCTATTAAGAAGTCATGCCCAGCAGCAAATAATGCCAAATGGGCCCAGTGCAATGGGAAAGAAGACCATTATAGAGCAAAAATATTAAAGCTCTGCTATTTGCTGAAGATAAACTTAGCATATGTCTTCCAGTGCTGTCTGGCCAGGGCCTGCAACAATAAAGACATCTTTTTTTGAAACTTGATTAAAAAGACACGTTGAGATCAAAGTCAAACAGATCCAAAGCACTGCAGATGTGATGAAATCTTTAACCGCGAGAAAGAATAATATATTTCTGTGATAATGGCTGTGCAACATGAAACAATGCATACAGTCTGTTTCAGCAGTTTTATAATTAACAAGGTTCTGCTTGCGAAATGTGGCCAGTTGTTGTATTTTTCTAAAGTGGATACTAGACACCATATTGCTGGGGTAATATTGCATTGTATTGTATTTTTACAAAGAAGTCATCATCTTACCACCTGTGAGGAGATGTCCAAGTATCCCAGTGTGTCTATTATATTCCCCATATGCAGCTCTTGTCTGTCGATTTCTCATTTAAAGCTGTTTGGCTCTTGACAGTTCATCAGGTTCTCATCTCCGGGCAAGGGATGAGCCATCATCAGACCACATCAGGCATGGAGAGGCAATCACAGTTTGGCCTTTTTTAGTCATGGTGTGTTCTCCCAATGACAAGCCCACTGGCTGTGTGTTGGTTCTGGTTGCGTTTGTCTGCTTGCCTCCACAGTGGAACTTCTCAGAGGTACATAGATAGAGACTAGGGTGGAGGCAGACGGAGACTCAGACACATCAGGGTCATCCATCTGTAACAGTAACCAAGCAGTGTATCACAGCAGCCCACTACCCTATCAGTCTGCACCATGCTGAGAGATATACCTGAGCACTGTCACAGTGTCCGTGATGTGGCCCGGCACCGGGACCCACAGATGGCTCATTCGGAGAAGACACTGACTGGACTATCATTGGCGTGTCAGAGCGATATGCTACTCTACAGCTCCAGTTTATTGCACCACAGATCTGTTCAATCATGTAGGGAACTGAAAAGATGCACAGGATGGCTAATCATATGGCCTGTGAATGTGTGGGACGGAGGGGACGATGACTGATTTATACTGTGACACACAATGTCTCTGTAGGCATTTCCCCATCTAAACATATTTTCTTGTTCATGATAACTGTTGTCGTACAAAATCCATTCCATATACATTTATAACTTGCAGTATAGAGAAGAAAATTGGAGGTAATAGACCTGTTATAGAAAGAATGAGTAAGTTTCATAGCAATGAATTTAATTACACGCTGTCATTTACAATCAACATCTATATTTACCTAGGTGTCTCTGCTGCACTTGAACCCAAATAAATAACAGAATTAAGTCCACTATTGCTTGTATCACGTATGTTACTTATTCACAGTGCTCATGTGTAAGAAACGGTGCATGCGCCACAACTAGATTAATATGTTAAACTTCGATTATCTCGCTGTTTAGTGTCCATTTAAGATACACATTGATACCCTTTGATACACATCATCATCTTTAAAGTCTAAAAAACATAGTCGATATACTAAGCACATGCAATGGCTTGGAGCGTTACTATGACCGCGAGGATTAGAATTTCTTTTCCCCTGTAATAAAGGAGCTGAATCAAATAGGGAGGCTGTAGCTGGCGGCCACATCTTTCTGTTGGCAGACCGTTCTATCTGGGGCACCACAGGTGTAAGGGAATGTTCTTTTAACTGGCTTATTCATGGCATCAGGGATATACATTTGCAGGATATAAAACGTTTGCGTAAACAGCTAAATCCAAGTAAGATTTTTAGCAGACCATGGCCAGCAGCCAGGTTACCCTGCGCATGTAAACATAATGTTAAAGTTGGAAGTCAGTGTGTGGACTGTGCTGTATTTAACAGGACCAACTGTACGAGGGGATGATGTTTTACCTGATCAGGCAGCTGAAAAGGGCAAGCTGAGATGAAAATCACAAATGTCTGCTTGTTAATTCAATGCAATCCGGCTAAACCAGAGGAAACATTTTAAAATGTTTAAAAGGTTTACATTGCCGAACCTGTTGCTACATCATCTCAGTGCACCCTATGGATTTTACATTGTAAATCTTTTCTCTACACACACAGTCTGGTTTTATTTTGCTTTGCTTTTTTCTTCTGTTTTTAAAAACTATAATCTTTGTACCAGTTATGTTAAAAAGGTCATCTATTGGCAATTTTGTTCCAAGACAGTATGCTTTTGACAGTTTTGTAAAATAAATAATGTATTAAGCAAGTAAATATTTAAAGGAAGGAGCAGTTACTAAGTTGTTAAACAATTGTTCTGTTTATACAGCTTGAATTGTATAAACAATTCAATTTAATTGAAATGTTGCTTTCATAAATAGAAATCCAAATGTTATAATTAATAAATCTTTAGTCGTGTTACAGCGCATTTTCGGACATAAAGGTACTGTCTGTGACATTTTCTTTATTATCTTAATGTTATGGCTTATTTAATGCCTTTAAATACACCCTATCAAAATCTTTAATTGGGCACATAACTTGTCACATAACATGGCTGTCGCTGTACACACGCTCCCTCTCATTACATCCCAAGCTTTGAGAAGCCAACAAAGGCAACTAAATAAACTCAGATACTAAACAGTATCATTTTGAAGCAGAGAGACAGTTCCAAACAGAGTTCCACTTTCAGAAGCCACCCATTACTTGTAGAGTGACTTCTTTGTGTAGCTACCTGGGCTCCGGGTTTATTTTTACCCTCCCTACGTCCCTCCTCATTCTTTAGCAGCTTCAGGAGATGGCGTTAGTTTGGCTTCATCTCTGACAAAAGATAAATGAGCTCTGGGTCTGTGGTGATCCACTATGGCTGCCAGGGGGTTCCAAAATAGCAAACTATTTTTCATATGGAGCGAAGTGATATGGAGTGCAATGCAGCAGGCGCTAACATTTACCATATCATAGTATGCGGGCATACATTTCATTCTTTTTTTTTTCCCTTCTTACTTTTACTTTCAACTTTCTGTTTTTGTTGGAGGGGTGAGAGCTGTGGCAATTAAAATTGATCAAGTATGTGTTATGAACAAGCTTACATCACTATTTTACAAAGACGGTGGTTATAAAAAGGAAAAGCGTTACTAAAAGAAAAAAAATTAAGTGATTATCTAGTTAAAAATGATTCAGCATTGTTTAAGGTATACTTAAATATATATTTCAAATATAAAAAGCCATTCCTTCCTCTGGTCTCAGCATTCATGTGATATTCTTTTTCTCCGACTCTTGTAACAATGTGTAGTAATTAGGGTGGATTTGCAGAGCAGCGCAGTTGCTTTGATAGAATCTCAAAATTGGTCATTAATCACCTTCTCACCACAAGGCAGAAAAACAACAGCGATGTGTTTTCACAGGGAAAAAATGTCCTGTGTCAACAGGAGATCCACCAGCGCTTGCTATCAGCTGAAAGAAACTTTCCCATTTAAATGAGGAGCTACAGAGCTTCCGAGGCTCTTTGAAGAGATGTGCTTGGCACAAACAAGAGCGGCAGCCTCTCCTGTGTTTCTAACAGCCGAAACATCGCTGACACCTGATGGGTGATCAAACACAAGCCATCTCTCCCTGAATCCTCATGGGGGCTCATCTTTGTACTCCTCTCGCTACAGATAAATCTGCAGACCATGCTGCTGGGACACCCCTCCACTCAATATTTACTAAAGGCTCGATCACCTGACTGGATGCACTGTATTTGTAAAGGCAAATATATTTGTTGGTTTTGCAGCATTTGCACTCTGACAACAAGGCTGTCAGTGCGTTGGATGTAAAGCCACCCACATTGTTTCAAGTCCCACTATGGATTTTTCCTGCCTAATAATCTGAAGGGATGAGTTGCTAGCTAAATCACCTCTGGGCAGAAACAAGCCTGGATGCCTCATGGGAACAGAGAGGGTTTGTAGGATGAACTAGTAGTGGTCTTCACAGAGAGGTCAAAGTTATTCCTGCTGGTGGTACTTAAGTTTTCCTTCCTCATCCATGTCTCAGTCCTCTGCCTTAATGATCCATTCTCCGTGTGGCACATGCATACTCGTTATAGCTGTATTAGCATGAGCATTACAGATCAGATGAAGTCAGGCTGGCCACACAGGAGATGAGCTCTGCAAGGGCCTTTCCTTGTCACTGAGGTGAGATGATTTATGATTTATTTTCCAATAACTCCCTGCCTGCTCTGTGCTCTGGGCCCTCCTGTCAACAAATGCTGGGCACAACTATCCCCTACACTTTCGCTTACACATCCACAGAGGAAGCTTTTCCACTGCTTCCTTCCTGTATTGAGCCAAATTGGGAAGGGCTTCCACAGTTATTAATACAGCTTATTTGTACACGTGCATGTCGAGTAATTGGAACAAGGGATGGGATGGTGGCGAGATTAAAAAGCCATGAATGACAGAGCTCCAGTGGTGTTGGATTCAGTTGGAGGCTGGCAGGCGCCGCACACCTGGGCCTCCAGGCAGATGGTGAGGGCTGAGGGTTACATAACACCAGGCTAAGCCATATGTCTCCCAACCACACAGAACCTTTAGGAAGCCCATAGTTCGCCTCTGAATGCAGTCCATGTGAGACAAGAGGGCAAATGTGTTTTGCTCCCTGATCCCAGACCAGGTGTTGAGTGATTTACCTCTCTGCTTCTGTTGTGAACATTGGCAGCAAAGCAGCTAATAATTGGAAAGAGGTGTACAGTAAAAATAATGATCACGACTAGATTGGATTGTATGAAGTCCTATATCCATAGTACTGTGGAATTTAAAATGGTGCTTGAAACAGTATCTCAAGACCAAATCTGTAATTGTTTAGATAAAGCACATAGTTGTGGCAATTGATCTGGGCAATAGTTCCGGCCAGTCTTATTTCAAACCAAGTGAACCAAAAAGAAAAGTTTAAAAGATCTGTTGGAGGAAAACAAAAAACAAAAACTTAAGCAATATCCTGGCTTCCTTGCACCTAATTCACAACTAATTATCCATGGTAGATTTTCTCATTGTGATACAACAGCTTGACAATACAGGGCTTAAAAATACAAATGCAGAGGCAACTATACTATAACTCACACACAAACACTTTCAGAGTGACATTCGAGACATTATGGAATAGTTATAATGCTGAGATGATGCATCCAGAGGAGATTAGTGAGCTAAATAGGAAACAATAGACATTGCAGCGGGACAGGAGGATATGATTCTTCATTGTGTTAATCACAGCGGAACAGCTCTGTCGTCTTCACCAAACAATGCTATGGTGATGCTAATGGCACTGCCAACCATGACTAAGAGTGCACTCCAAATGATTGATAGCCAGAATTATATCAAGGTGACTTTCAGTCAGCTTCATCAGGTTGTTTAGTTTGATCGATAATAACCAACACATCTTAACATAGACATGCCTGCCACAAAAACTCATTTATCACATTGGAGTCATTTTCCTACTATTTAATTGTCATTTAACATAGAAAAATATTTCTCTATATAATACTGCCCCTGTCAGCTGTATCATCTCCAAACAACTATTACAATGGTAATGATTTTCAACAACGCCAAACTTTATTCATATAAAACTGCTCCAGGTTTATTACGTGAAGGTAAAAGTCAAATCTTGAAGTGAAATAACACATCTTATAAAACAATACCTACCATAAGTAATGATTGCAAAAAAATAAGGATAAAAGAGTAAAAACAATATATGGGAAGTGCAGGCAGGTAAGATGCACAGGATTATTCTAAAGTGTGTTTTATAAAGGTTCTTAAACCAGAAAGGCATCCTAGTCTTCCAAATCTCCTCTGGAAGGTTATTCCATAAATCTGAGGCCCCGGTGCTGTGCACTCTCTCACCTTTACTTTTTAATCTGGAACTGGAACCAGTAAGAGAGCAGCATATGAAGACCTTGGGGCACTCCCCATGTATAGGGGGGGTGAAAGAGTCAGAAGTATAGCTTTGAGCCAAGTGGTTCAGGACTTTAGAAGAAATAATTTTAGAATCTTTAATAAGCTCTCATGGTGTTGTGGTGTTAAGAACATTTCCAATTGTAAAGTTACTTTCTTTTGGTGCTTAAACGTGCGGTAACACTCTGTTTTTCTCCAGTGCTGCAATGTGTCATGAGTATTCCCAGTCTGATGTCTAAGGCTGGTCACATCGCCTCTTAATGTGGATGTATGAGCAGGTCAGGCCAGCTGCAGAGAAGAGAGCAATGTCTCTGTCCACTTGGCCCACTGCCCCTGCCTTTGCAGACAGCGCAGTGTGCCCACAGGCTACAACAACAACACACAAAGAGTGCCCCATGTGCTACATCACAAATGAAAGATCAAACATCAATGTTCACCATAGGCTCGCAGAGCAAGCTGTTAATCACAGTGAATTGAATGTGTTCCAGTTGAGAGATCATCCCACGAGTACTCCAGTTAAACTGTGTGTGTTTTAAGAGAAGGGTTTTTCTTGTTTTTTAAATGTTGTCATTTAATAGCACACACGTTATTTCACCACCATAGTGGAACTGCATGAAATGGCACATAATAGCCTTTTTAATGTTGTCTGACACCTCCTTGTATTATATCAAAGTTACACAGGGAACTTTCTGGTTAACAGAGGAAAAAGAACTCCCTGTACTGTGGTTACATTCAAATAATACAAAAATATCATTTTACATTTTCAAAGAAACAGCAGGTTTTCATGCAAAAACCTAATACACTCTCATCACCATGGGTTGAACCTGAGCCCTCGCCAACATGCCCACAACGGAGAGTTCAGATATCATATTTGAAAAGACAGGGCAAATCCCAGAACGTGGCAACAAATAGCCCAATGGCAGTGACTCACCTCTTTGAGAGGCTTATGCAAACCCAGGGGGAAGGTGATGGATTTTTTCCCTTACCTACAGTGAGCGGAGCAGATGCTGGAGAAAGATTCTGGACGTCACAAGAAGTAAAATATGAGTGTGTGTATGGGTGTGTGAGTGTGTGCACATGAAACACTAGTTCACAGAGTTCTGGAGTCTCAATAACTTCTGAAATACTTAGAGGGTAAAAAAGGATGAGGAGAAAAGATTACACACCTTTGTGGCATGAAGAGCTTTTCACTGGGAAGGCTCAGACACCTCAATATCGCATGCACTTGAAATAAACCGATTCTTTCATATAAAAAAAACTAGCAAATGTTAATAATGTAAGTAATGTTTTGGTATTTTACAGAAAATGGTGGGAAAAAAAAACAAAACAGAATGCCAAAGTGTCATCAAGTCACACTCATGATCTCATTTGTATTTGTTCATTGTGGGTTTGTGTGCATTATCTGTAAATAATTTCAGCTTTTGTAAATTAATTTAGATTGTGTTTTCCTGTAATAAAATAATGTTATTTTTTTCTGTCAAAACTAATGCATGTTTTACAAGGCACAACAGCTTGCTTAATTCATTATTGCTGTTGATGCTCTAACTAGTCACTTTGCAACCAGATCACCCACCCTGAGAATATTTCTATTTTAAATATATTGTTGATTTACTCATTGTGAATGCATTACTAAAATACATTTTGTCTTTGCCCACAAGTTGAAGTGAGCTTGATTAACTCACTCTGTCCTACCTGCATTCTTTTTTGCAAAACACTTAACTTTTCTATTCATATCTAACAATTTTTCAGCTCTGTTAATGCAGGCATTGTTTATTCTGAAAAGGTCATTAGAGTTGTGAGGAGAAGCGGGCTGTGTAGAAATGATTTGATTGAGGTAGTGGAGGTAGCTCTGGCACAGTGAGTTATGGACACCCAACAGAGAGGAGCCTCTTCATTAGTGGAGTGATTAAAATTGATGGGAACCTATGGAGCTCCAGCTCCCCTGAACTCCCTGGAGCATAGCTCTCATTCTGCGCTCATTTATTTGGGACTTTGTGTTGATCAATAAAAGGTGCCTGCTGCTCACTATGGGGTCTGGCTGGGGAAAAACCTACCTTGGAAAAAGAGAAGAGACTTGTTTTGTTGTTGAAGACAAACATTACTGTGAACAATTCAGGCTTTAGAAAACCTTGGGGAAAACGACAGCTTTGGCTGTTGTCTCTATGTAATTTTCTTTACAGGCTGTCTATTTTAGTCTTGTTGAATTTTAAAGCTGTTGTTTTGCAACCCACACTGTTTTCAAAATATAGTTTGAAAAATTCAAAGTTTGGTCACGCTTTAACCTAAAGAAAGACATTTTAAAGATTAAGACACAGTGATGGATTCGGAAATCATGCATAATTTATGAGTTTTCTGTTGAATTACAGCCTGCACCAAAAAACAGACTCTGACTGCTCTGTATGGATATGATAATGATAATGCTCTTCATAAGGGGTGTGACAATGTTTGGAAGGATCATGACTTGAAACTCAGTGCACAGTCTTTTTTAGTATGATAGAGGTGTTTTAAGTCATTGAATGGGAGAAACGCACCATACAATCCACTTCTTTGATTCATTTCATAGTCCATTATTATGACTTTACTAAAATAAAACTGGTGCTCTATCAATATTGTGACAATTTTCTCATCTTGATTTGAAGCATATTAATTAAAATTTGTGTAGCCATTGTGAACAGACTAATATACTTGAAACCACGTTGCTTAAAGAAGGAATTAATTTATGTGTATTGGATCAAAGCCAGATAATGGGCAGAGATGCTGAACAGAGTCCAGACTCTCTTTGTTTGTGTCCAGCTCTGCTCATTAGAGTGGTGCTGTGCAGCTCATGGCCCATTGCTCCCCACCGCTATGCTGGGCCCTGCCTAAACAAACAGAGATGATGTGAATCACATGTCAGCTGATTGCAAGAAATAAGAATGTCTGCACAGCTCAGGGGTTGCATCATAATATGAGATATAAGAGGTCAGTTACTGGAAAAATATCATCTAATAACAAAACACACCATGTCCTTGTTGAATATGTATGATTAATTGTAGTTATTAAAAGATTAATTTTGACTGTCTCATTTACTTCGATACGTTAATTATAATTAGTCATACACAGATTTGGTAATAGTATCAGGGGCTGATGCTGACCTTGTGAGATGTGTAGGTTATTAGTGCTGGATAAGAGTTATCAGAAACAAACATCCTGAGTCACTGATATCACAACACTGCAACAACACAATCTAATC
This sequence comes from Siphamia roseigaster, assembly GCA_029814505.1. Taxonomy (NCBI): domain Eukaryota; kingdom Metazoa; phylum Chordata; class Actinopteri; order Kurtiformes; family Apogonidae; genus Siphamia; species Siphamia roseigaster. The sequence continues at coordinate 1,092 of JAPTYR010125369.1, read as the reverse complement.
AATAAATTATTTAATTTTTAACCCAGGAATAATCCAAGGTAACGATTGATTTCCACAGTGAAGTGGTTTCAGTGAGATTTTAATGAAAGTAGAAGATGGGGTAAAAAAATCTGATCATTTCTGTTCATAATTGTTAGGTCAGACATTTAATGGATAACATCATCTATTTTTATATATGGGTGATTCTTCAATTAAGGGAGTTTTTCTGTCCATAGGACAGATTGTCATTACAATCACAGTCACTTTTGTGATGGCAGTGACAATTTTCACTCTTTGCAGAAAATGTTGGGTGACTTGCTAAGCTATTGGTCAGCTAGCATACAATGTACTCTGATCTAAATGAAGTGAAAATTTGTATTAATGAATTTATGAATTAATGATTTATATTATGAATTAAAATACTCAAATAGTAAGTTGTTTGGTAATGACACCTAATAAACATACTCTCAGATCAGGATGCATTAAATATCAAATTACTTACATATGTGGAAATCAAAAAGTCAGGCTTCTGGACATGTCTGGACATGTTCCTCTGGAGCATCTAATCTGCATAATTTAAGTAACTGTTTGTAAAAACTTTATTGCTCTCTAAAACGCTGAGCATGATGGGAATGACATGTATGAATGACAACGATGTTTAACGATAAATAAATAATTAATTGAAAAAAACATAAAATACATGAATTTGAAAAATGTATTTTTTAAGTTATGAGGAAATACAAAGTAATGGTTTAATGAATGTAGCACTTTATATCACATTATTATAGAAAGGAAGTCAAAAAGTCTGGATTTGGGACAAGCACAAAACGGTGAAATACTTGCACATTTGAATTTTCAACACACTGGAAAAGTATTAAAACATCATCAGTTATTTTCAGTCATCACACAGTTATTTTTTTCATACCTACTGCAACCTAAAGTAAATATATATAGAAATATATATGGGTGATTCTTCTTCTTCAATTAAGGTCGTTTTTCTGTCCCCGGGGTATATTTTCAAGGGGGAAAAAATGTTTTAGAAAAAACAATGGTTTACTTTAGGTTGCAGTAGGTATGAAAAAAAAAATTGTCTCAATGATGATGTTTTAATAC
>JAPTYR010123674.1:0-11005 GCA_029814505.1 Siphamia roseigaster | reverse complement strand
AGCCGGAGTACCCGGAGAGAACCCACACAGACACGGGGAGAACATGTAAACTCCACACAGAAAGGTGTGAGTTCAACTCCAACACCACTGACTGGTGCTGGAATTGAACCCACAACCCTCTCACTGTGAGGCACGAGTGCTAACCACTGCACCACCGTGCCGCCCTCAGAGAAGATGTCTTGTGTTTAATTGAACTCTAACCACAGCAGATACTGACAGCTGTAGATCCAGTGAAGGCCACTTTGTCTATGTCCATGTGTTGGGCAATGGCACAGCCTGCTGTCTGACCATAACCTGGCACCACATTCACCACACCTGGAGGAAACCCGGCCTGAACAGAGAGGGGGGAGGGGAGGACATTAGTGACAAATGACTAAACTTATTGTAAGCTGAGTCTTTTAACTTTTACAGGAATGTCAAAATAATGGGCAGTCAGGCAAGATTTCATCCATATGTTATTTGATCTTCTATCACTGTAGAAAGCAGTATAAATCCAAGTACCTCTTTGATGAGTGCAGCCATGTGCAGGGCTGATAATGGGGTCTGTTCAGCAGGTTTGATGACTACAGTGTTCCCACAGCACAGAGCTGGAGCAATCTTCCATGCAAACATCATCACTGGAAAGTTCCACTACAAACCAAAACATAGTCACATGAATGAGTTGTGTGCAGGATTAGATCTAACAAGCAACATGAATATATATGTATATTTTTGTCCTCATTTTGCAAAAAAACAAACAAATAAAAAACAAAAAACCCACAACATTAAGCCCACAGATGTCTGGTAATTTCTTCCATGCAAAATGCTTCCATATAGTTTTAAACACAATGTATTGTTCTATTTCCTTTTAGTTATGAACGTACGGTAGTTAAGGTTAAAGCTACTATTTAGTGTGACCCCTGACCCCTTGACAAGAAGCAGCACAATGTGTTAGAAACATATGATGTGTGTTGAATGAGACCTGGTATAAAACATCAGAAAATTAATGCAATACATCTCATATTGTTTGAACAAAATGGGCTACAGATATATTAATACCAAATTAGATCACACTATACTACCTCTTTGGTTTATAGATGGGGGGTCTTTTCCCCTGAATTTCTTTTTGTTTTTACTACTATAGTTATTTAGCATAAATTGTTAATCAATTCTAGCAATACAGTATATGACTATTGTGAAATAAAATTTTAGACTGTTGTTTGAAGAAAAAGTACTTGTACTCACTGGGATGATCTGACCACACACTCCAATAGGCTCATGTCGTGTGTAAGTAAAGTATTCACCATCTGAAATCATGGGCATTTCATGTCGAAAAAACAACATGAACAGACAAAAACAATAGGAATCATATTGACACAATGAATGCAAAAGTTGGCACCTCACCTACAGGGATGGTTTTGCCCTGAATTTTGTCTGCCCAGCCGCCATAATATCTCAAGGTTTTGATTGTAGCCACGAGATCTACATAATATGCCATGAGAAATACTTTGCCTGAGTCCAGAGCCTCGAGTGTCTATGCACACACAACACAGAAGTTATGAGTAAAGAACCATCAGCTCATGGTAACCACCAGCTGTTTGTGAGAGTGCTGCTTTTGTGTTTCTCACTGCAAGTAGTAGCTGGTCTCTCTCCACCAAGTCAGCCAGTCTGTTGAGGAGAAGTCCTCTGTCTGAGGCGTCCATCAATCGCCATGGTGACCCCAGTTGGAAGGCGGCCTTTGCACTCCTCACTGCCTTGTCAACATCATCCTAAAAGGGAGTTTACACACACACATTAATTTTCTAATTCTGAAAGCTAAATGAGCATCAGACATGTCCGTGGTGTACTTACAGTATCAGCCTCCTCCACTTCACACAGCAGCTCTCCTGTTGCAGGATTATTCACTGGGATTTTCCTCCCACTGATTGACTCGTGCCACTCGTTATTAATAAACAACTGAGATGCCAGAGAAAGCAAGATTATGTGATGAGAAAGACGTAGAACATGCATTTTTTTTTACCATGTGGATACTCCTCCTCTTGATATATGGCAGTATATTATCCCTTCAGGTGAGTAATAATGACATGCTCCTAAAACAGTGGGAGTATTTGTGGGATGCATCTGCATGTGCGGTAGACCTTAAAGTACAGAAGAGGTTTTTTTCAGATAATGACCTTATATGCTGCACTGTTGGACTAGTAAATATTTCAAATAGTCCTATGTTGGTGGAGCAGTTAAATAAAACCACATTTTGATTAATTACCAACCAACATACACTTTCAATTTGACATAAAGCACATGTACAAACTGGAGAACAAAGCTCTATTAAAAAAATCAAATACTCAGCATGTTTACTTGAACAAATATAATCCAGATGATCAAACTCTGACTTACAAACTGCATAACAAAAGAACACAAAAAAAGTATTCCTATACTGAAAATATGCTTTGTTTGACAGAAGAGAATGAGGATAAACAATATATCTGATTTGGTTAAAAATAAAATTAAAGAAATATTTTGCAGTTATTATGGAAAATGTTGCAATTACATATGAATCATGTGGCCTATGTGCTTGGTTATTAAGGAAAATACAGATTGGTGCATGTAGTGAATGTGTGTAGCTATAAAGGCTGATCTCTGACAATTATAAGTAAATTATTGAGTGATTATAAACCATTACCAACAGAAAAGTTCACACTGACAATTTTTTCTGTAATGAACATCCCTGTAACATGTACTTCTGTTGTGAGATAAATCATCCTCTGAATCAAACTGGAATTCAAAGGTGATTCTGTAATCCTTATTACTGCACATCCATCTCAGTTTATGTGTAAATTTGGCTCCCATGTTGCTGCCATGTGAACAATGGATCATCCTAGGAATGGAAATTACTCACAGAAATAATAATATTAAGCTACATAGATGCTACACAAGCCCCTGTGAACTGGTGACACACCCTTAGGTAGCCAGGAATAACCCCAGCACCCAGGACCCTCATGAGGACTAAACAATTCAGAAAATGGATGGATGGATGGAAATGTTACACATATATATTATATTAACTACTTCTAAATAAATTTTACTCAATTTATCTAAGCAAGTGCCATGAAATGATAAAGAAACTTTGACCACTTGAAAATATAAGGATCTGGATTCAGCCTAAATTTTGATTCCATACATGACATACTTAATCAAAATAGCTCACAGATAATCTTTTAATTTAATAAATGTTGAAGCTTGACACACTGAAAATAATGAAGTGCTATAAACCTTGATTAGATAATAATATAATAAACTCAACCTGCAAAAGGCAATCAATGCAATTACCCAGGCTCATGGTAAACTTGTAGTGACCAAATAATGTGCACTTCTATCGTAAATCCCTGATGTTTTTATAGTCTGATTAGTTTCACGTCTTACCTTGGTGTACTTGACTGTGAGATCCTGGATAGGCATGGGCAGGACCTGCATCCCGGGACAATCTGCATGTTGTGTTTTGCAGTTCTGGTGTGGATTCTGCCATTTGGGGTTAGCGTTCCCGGACTGCAGATCAGGCTGAGGGTTCATGTTCTGTTTTCCCTCTGAAAAATGGAAAATAACATGTTCATTTTAGTAACTGGTATAGTGGACAACATGTATGTGAGTGATCCCTTGATTGTAAAAATTAATCTGGATCACTGGGTAAAAATAGCCCATTTCGACCTTCATAACTCTGTACACAAGATGCCATCAAAACAACTGAAGGAGAGTGAAACTGTGCCAAATGAGGTACTGGCATTGACAGCAGGGTAACACCAGGGGGTCAGAGGTTACGCCTGGGACCGCAAAGTCCAACTGGCTCTGGGCAGTGGATGGGACTCAATTGGACAGAGAAGATCAGACAGCAGCAGGATGCCTGGCTGGAGGAAAGCAATAGGTGTGATGCATTATTTTGTCAGAAATGTCAAACTTTTGATCATGTGTCTGCGTCGTCTGTGTCTTGGTAACAAGAAATAACTAGAAAGCACTCAGAGAGTGCAAACCTCCGCCCCCTGGTGGCATGCTGCAGAATTGCAGTGAACTAACGCACATACAAACTAGACAGCACTCAGAGAGTGCAAACCTCCGCCCCCTTGTGGCATGCTGCAGAATTGCAGCGAAGAAATGCACATACAAACAAACGCACATACAAACGCACATACAAATCGAATGATCACATAACCCCCTGGCGGAGGTAACAAACACACATACAAACGCACATACAAATCGAATGATCACATAACCTCCTGGCGGAGGTAATAAACATTTGCATGATGAAAACAGGACAATTAACAACAATACACCTCTTATGTAACAAGTGGATTAGGCTACAAGAGAAGGTGATCTGGTTTATGAAATACCTTATATCAGATTTTCATTGAAAGATTGGTATTGATATTACCTAATATTTAACCAGTATGCTATGATCATTTTTGTTCTCAAAATCCTGTGCAGTGTCTGTGAATGCTATAATCACCATGTATAATGAAAAAACAGGCAAGTCTTTCACAAAACTTAATTACCTTGAAAAGTGTACTTGTAAATTCTTGAATACTTGGCTTTCAAAGGTTCTACTCAACAATTTACAACAGATAGGTTATTTCTGAATAACGTAAATAATTCAAATTATTTAAAAATTTTTTAGTGTACATATATACAGTAGCCCATATGTTTCACATTTATAATGTAAATAAACAAACGGATCTATGCATTTTTAAATTAAAAAAAAGAGTCCTGTGTAATTCGATACATGCCAGTGGAATGACAAAATGTAGAATGACAAAAAAAGTAATAATAACAATGGAATGACTTGAATCTAACCTGACTTTTCCACACATTCCAGTTGATGTCTTAAGTTTTCTCTACCTGTATGGGATGCTGCTACTCCCACTTCTGACACCGGCATGTCTGAGCCTCTCTCCGCCGTCTCCAGGACTGAAGTGCCGGACCCGAGTTCACAGACCCCCGTTATATAACCCACCTGCACCTCCAGAAACATTCCAGCCCCTTCGCATGCCGCCTCACCACTCCACCCACAGAGGGTCTCCCCGCACGCGCCAATCCCAGTTAACCCCACGTGGTCCCAACCAGGCGCGCGCGCAGTCGCTAATCTGATCGTGAGAGACAATAAGAGACAAGATATTATTCTATAGTAACACAAATAAAATAAAATAAAATAAAATAAAATAAAATAAAATAAAATAAAATAAAATAAAATAAAATAAAATAAAATAAAATTTTGCTGACCTACTGAGTTCATTTCATTCTATTTATAATATTCAGCAGAGGTGCAGGTATTTTGGGGCCAATTTAAAAAAAATCAACTTTGGACCTCACCACTTCAATCCCCAAAACCACACAAACCCTAAAACTATACACTCTGCTGGCATGGATCAACATTTTGCTTACAATACAGTATTTGGCACAGTTTCTTGTAACACTGATGAGAGAGATGCAAACTTACTTTTTAAGATGCAAACAGGTTGCAGGTTATATTTTCAGTGAGCAAGAAATGTCTGCAGGGGAATAACCTTGATTTTATGATATAATAATAATAAGGAATTTTTAAAGAAATGATAGAAAATTATTTTCAGATTCTAAACTCTGATTAATTGAATTCATTTGATACATTTACCAAAAATAGAGATATTTTAAGTTTTATCCAATTATTTATAGGTAACCATTAAAACTAACATCCTGTTCCTTCCATGGTCAGGTGCATGTGAGAACTGGCCCAAGCATCCTCTCAAAGGAAATACTGATACCAAATTTTGAATAATAGATTACATGTATAAACTGTTTTCAATATAAGTAAATGGAAGTTTAATCCTTCATTAATGTCCCAGTGGTAGTGCGAGTGGGTTTTCAGACTCAATGTGATTATTGTGAAAGAGCAACTGCTGTCACACAATATCATATCCTAATTTATCAAGGACATAAAAACATAACAGCTTTGATAACTGAATCATTTATGTTCATCTATGTCCAAAATGTAAAGCATGTTGGAAACAACATTTTCCTGGAAATATATTGAAGTTCTACCATGCTTTATGGATTATGGCTGTATAGTTTTTGAAGTAATAGTGACTTGTCCCATTACTTTCCTTTTCCATGGATTTGGGGAAACTGCTATGGTAGACCCGGTTACAATGGAGGAAACATAATTGGGAAGATGTTTGCTTTGATAAGGGGCCTCCTGCTGCTTCACTGTCTCCCTGCAACAATGTGATCACATAACTTTGTCTGGTGTGCCTATTTTGATCTGGGCTGTCTGGAAATACACACATCGCTTTGAGAATTATCCCCTGGGACAATACAGGCACTCTAATTAACCCTTGTTAAACAAAGAAAAGATCAGTAAAACTGCATTTGGGATCTATTCATCTCTTAGGTTTATAATTTCCTGTTAGGAAATAAGGCAAGTGTGCAGTATATTAGTTTTCGGGATTATCCATTTGGACTTTTGATTCATGTCTGTGTATGTAGTCAGATGGGATTTATGTCCCAGTGGGCTTTTTTATTTTCATTTAGCACAAGGATGAACCAGCATATGCATGTGTAGATGTTCACAGGAGCTTTAAGAGGGGGTTGTCCTGGTCTAACCCTGGTCTTCCTTCATACTTAGCTGCATATTCTTCTTCTCCCTGAACCACCTAGTCTGGCTCCACAGAGTCAATCTGTGTTTCAGCGTCGTCTGCCAGAACTAATGACAGGACTGGCAGTGGAAGAGGCGCACCAGGTCAAAGGAGCTGTCGCTGGGCCTGACATCACACTAGTTTCCCATAGTTGACTCTGAGCTAAACTGACAGCCTGATGGAGAGTGAGGAAAAAGGCGAATGAAGGGAATGTGAGACAGAAAGACAAAATTGTAGAGGATGGTGTCATGTATTTTGATAATTATACAGATAGGACAATCTGATCATAACATTGGTGGAAGAAATAGAATATTCAATGGAAGAGAAACAATAAAAATTTGTATCAAAATTAAGGAAAATGCTATATCATTGTCAATTCAACAAAATGTTCAACATCATTAAAAGTTTTTTTTGTTTTTGTTTTTGTTTTTGTAATAATTTCATCTTCATTGTCCTCTGCACAAATTTCCCATTGCTGCACCAGTAACATCACAGCAGCAGTGAAATCTTATTTCATAACAACATTACAGATTCCTTTGTAGCTCTGTCTCTTGTCCTGAAAGTTAAAAAATGAAATCTGGAGTAGGAAGGGTCACTTTCAAATGTACAACCCACAAGTGTCATAATTGACAAGAAATTAACAGATGTAGACAGTAGACCCAAATGTAAAATTAAAAAAACATCTACACTGATTTTAGTCTCACCTTGTTCATCCAACATATGATGTCTGTCATCTGGAGTGGAATTAATTTTTCTAATCTCATCTTCCAGATTGGATCTGCGCATATGGAACTTTGTTTTTTGCTTAATTGTCATTCTCAGAAGGCTGAAGAAAGTATAGTTATTCTTTATGCCATATTAATTTTGTTTATATGACCTATCTCAGACCATTTTCTCCATAAATGAGAGCCATTTTGATCATAATCTCCAAAAGTAACCTGCTCTTGAAAATGACCAGTCATACAAAATATATAAGGATCTCATTGACCCAGTGATGACAATGAAAAATGTCCCTCATAATTATCTTTTCAGTGAGTTTGTATAAAATCTACTACAAAGCTTCCACTATGGTCAAAACTAAAATAAATTAAGGCTATCACAAAAACAAGACTGAATAACTGTGTAATGCATAGTGTTGTAACACAAATGGTCATAGAAACACCAGAGGAAAAGTCATAAAACTTACACACATATCAGTCATAGAGTTCTGTGCCAGACTATTACATTCATTCATTCATTTTACATTCGTGTGTTGTTGTTGTTGTGATGGTATTTATAGTTTGTAGAACAAATAAATAATAATAAGTAATAAACCACAGCAGCCTGAAACTATGCCCTTGGTCCAAACTGAATGAATGTCAGTCTACAGCAGCGTTTCCCAAACTGTGTGTGGGGGGGGGGCATTGCTGGGAGTCTTATTTTCAGGTTAGAACATGTATCAGATGGCACTAATGTTTTAGCATTGGAGCACCTGGACTCATTTTAGGAACGTATAACAAACAAATCTATTGCCATGGTGATATGTGACTAAAGAGTTTAGGTTTGAAGAATGGACAAGGATTCTACTGGAAAAGAAAAATGTGCAATGTTTCTGTTTTTGTACAGTTTACACTTTAATGTTCTGAGATGTTTAATGTAAACAGATTAATTGCAGCCACTGATATTGTTCCAATGTTTATCTTTCTTAACAAAATGTATTTGTTCTAAAAAAGGAAATTTATTGTCATAGTTGTAAGATAATGGCGCATTTCCTATTTTTATTGGAAAAATATTGACTCAGGGAGCAGGCGTGGTGAGTTTATTTGTATTGTTTAAGCAAAAACCAAAGTTGTTTTTTAATTTGCACAACAAATTACTCAAGGAAAAGCAAAACGTATTGTTAGAATATTGATGTTTCTTTCAATAAAAGTTATAATTGCACCATTGTTACAGTGTAGTGTTGTTGTTGTTGAGAGCGGCCTGGAGATTTTTTGTTTTCCAAAGGAGGGGCTGACAGAAAAAGATTGACAACCATTGGTCTACAGATAAAGGCCGCCCTCTTGTGATACATTACACAATTACACTCTTCATTTTTGTACTTTTTGCTTTGCCAGGGCACTGTGAATAGGTGGAGGAAAATACTCAGATCCTTAAGTTTAAAAACAAAGTGCAACAATATTATCAAAATCTGAAACTCCTAAAAAAATGACCAAGTATTTATAGGCAAACTATAGATCTGACACTTCTTAGAAAACTGCTATTTGATTATGGGTTTTCTGATTCAAATATTGATCACACCAACAGTATGCACTGCTAGAAGAAACATATTTTAAAAGGTTTAATGGGTGGTCTTTTTTTGCAAGAGGAACAGTAGGAACTGGGGAGGAGGGTCTGAATTATGAATGGTTCCAGTCTGCAGTCAAATGGGCCGATGTGGTCACTGACCGACTGAGCCAAGCTCTGTTCTTCACCCTGAGCCAAATTTCTCGCCATGTGCGCCTCTCTATTGTACATGGGCAGCAGCTTCCTCTGCAGGGGTCCCGACTGCAGCTGAAAGGGACGTCCTAGTCTGTGAGCCGTCCTGACTGCAAAGTTACCAAGAACCAGACGCCAAACCTGTCCCTTCAGAGTTTTGATCTCTGCTATACTTTATAAGACACAGGACTCACTCTGTCTCTCACTCTAAAGCCACAGAGGACACAGCAGGGTGAGTTTACCACCAAAAAGTGCCAAATACTGAATATTTACTCGATATTTATCGTAGCTATGTATCTTAATGTTCTCCCTTTCTCTCCACTTCTGCAGTTGGGCATGATGAGGGTGATGTTTGGGACATCTTTTCTAATCAAAGAGACCCAGTATGTCTCTTTGTCCAGCATCACTGTGGCATTGCTTCTTCTTACCTTTCTCCTGATAATCCTCAAAGCTCAAAAGAGTTACAGATATCCTTTCCAACCCCACAATTGTTCCCAGTTGGACTACATGAAATACCCCCCTCCTCCTGGTCCTACACCTTGGCCCCTTGTTGGGAATCTACTCCAGATGGGTGACCAGATTCATCTCTCTCTTACCTGCTTAAGGCAACAGTATGGAGATGTTTTCAAAGTACGGCATGTTCTGTTGTGTGTTTTAGATAGACACTGGATGGCTTATGTGTTCACTCAATCATTTGTTCATTCGTTCCCTGCAGATGCGTCTTGGTTCTTTGACTGTTGTTGTCCTGAGTGGGTACACTACCATCAGGCAGGCGCTGGTTCGACAAGGAGAGGCTTTTGCTGGAAGACCTGACCTGTTCACCTTCTCCGCTGTAGCCAATGGGACCAGTATGACCTTCAGTGAAAAGTATGGACCTGCTTGGATGCTGCATAAGAAGCTATGCAAGAATGCTCTCAGGTCCTTTTCACAAACTGAGTCCAGGGGATCTGGTGCCACCTGTCTGCTGGAGGAGCATGTATGTACTGAGGCTGCAGAAATGGTGGAGGTGATTCAAGGACAGGCTGTGAAGGGAAAACTGAATCAAGAAAATGGTCCAGATGTGGCAGGAATAGATCCAGTGATGCCTATCGTTGCCTCAGTGGCAAATGTTGTGTGTGTCCTTTGTTTTGGGAAAAGGTATGATTACAATGACAAGGACTTTCTCACAATTGTACACATCAACAATGAAATCCTGAAGATCTTTGCTGCAGGGAACCTAGCCGATTTCTTCCCTGTGTTCCGTTACTTTCCGAGTCCATCACTGAGGAAGATGGTCCAACACATCCGCAGAATGAACACATTCATGGAGACAAGTATTGAGGAGCACATCAGCACTTTTGACAAAGTAAGGATACTGATATAAAAGTATATCAGAATATATATTTGATTAGGGGCAACAGGTTTTAGCAGAACATTCCTGTCCATTTGTTAAATCCATTTGACAAATACACTGAAAAAAGTACAACTCCGCTTAAACTAAAAAACATTATGTCCAGCTATCACATCTAAAACATTTGCCTTCACAGAAACTAAATGTAAACCACCAGGTCATATAAAGTCACTAAATGTAGTTTCTGTGAAGTCAAATATTTTAGATGTGATACATATAATGCTTTATATATATTAATTGTGCTTTATTTATTACTCATAAACAAACGATGTGCGTATTAAGTAATAGGTAGTGTATTTAATATTTTTATCACAAGAATAAACTACTTGGACAGAACCAAGGGGAGACGCCATTTTTGACCGGACGTGACGTACAGTCGTTGATTCCGGGTTACCGCACATGCATAAACAACGTGTTCAGCAGTTGCTCAGGGGATCAACAACCGGGTGGAACAGCGTTCATGGAGCAAAACCATGGCCTGTCATTTAGATTATGTCTGTGTAAACGGGTATATGTACAAACCAGAGAG
>JAPTYR010123010.1:0-11012 GCA_029814505.1 Siphamia roseigaster | reverse complement strand
GTCCTTTTGCGTGTGTGTGTGTGTGTGTGTATGCTAGTGTATAGCAGGTATTTAACAAAGGCAAGATGTTTACTTTATTATCAACATTAACTGCGCAAACACAAAAGGCTTCAAAGTTTCATTCAATGACACTGAGGGGCTGTGGGTGGCTACATCAAAGCTCAATACCTTCCTCTCTCCCCCCCGTTTTAATGAGAAACAGGACTCACCAGCCTTGACTGAACCTGCCATCTGTGTGTGTCTGTTTTTTTCTTGTATGCATGTGTGTGTGTGCGCGCGCGTACGAATGCAGGAGCAGTTGTGTGTCTATGCATTTGTAAGCATGTGCTTGTGTTGTGTAAAGTGGCACCATGATGCCAGACAACATATTTATGGAGGCTGAGTCTTATGTTTGATCTCGTGGTTATAAGGCTTCCTCCCTCTCTCGTGGCAGGGCCTCTGATTTTGGAGGAGATTAACAGTTATAGTAAAGATGAATAGCTGATTAGTACTATGGCAGACCCTCTAAATGTCTCACTGCATGACAGACACTTTTTCATGAGCCATTCATTTCCTTGCGGGACTAGTGTGCAAATCCTTGATACGACCACAACAAAGGCTCTGCATGTGTGTGCAATGCTGTCTCACCTTTGTTGAAGAAATGCATACACAACATGGGGGCATTTTACAAGTGCAATTAAGAGGAAAACTGAGATTGTTTTGCAGCAGCAGTCTGCATATGCATTGTGCAGTGACTCAGTCCATTTAGCTGCTTGACTGGATTGGTCCTGTTCAGTTTGACAGATCAGAAGAGGAGAAAAAAAAATATCTCGACACCATGAAAACTAAAGGCTTAGTGCTGAGCAAATCAGCCCTTTGTCTTGTTCAATTCAAATCAAAGGATAACCAGGAATGTTTGTTTGACAACAGCATTTACAATGCATTGTTCTGAAGCCCAGAGCCTCCCAAACAAAGACAGATAGGCTTTAAACAAGTCATTTAATTAGCACCGGATCCCCAGCTTTGGCTGCGCCAACCAATTATACATTCCTGAGGCATGTGCAGGTCCTATTTCACGGGAGCGAGAGGCAGATCCTCTCCAGCCCTGTCTCTTACAGTACATCTCTCCCCTTCCATTTAAGAGAAGGTAAATAGCCCAGACAGACAGCTTCATTAGCCAGCGTCTGAAGAGCGCAGGGCCGATTGTCGCTTAAATAGTCCGCTTTTACTGCAGGCCCAGCCGGCGACCTCCGATCAATTACAGCTGACATTATTGTTTGTCGGGAGCTTTTTTCCTGGACAGAGGGAGTAAAAAACGAGATCAGGCCTGAGCTTTGGCTGGAAATGTAATCTTCCCCCTCTCTTTGGTTCTTTCGCTCCACAAACAATAAATCATTCAGTTGAAGAGATAATAAAGTGCCAAGTAGGAGCTAGTTTAATTTTTGTCAGGGGAAATCTGTCCACAACAGAGTTAAGGGTAAGGGGCTGGCTGCTTCTTCTGTATCATTTTCAACGACAATGGCTTAGTTCCCTTTTTCTTATTTTTCTCTGTAGGGTTAGATGGCTAGAGAGGCTGAAGTCCTGTTTAGATGAAGATTAACTGCAGCACAAATCACTGCAGGTTCTCATTTCTGTCATCAAAATAAATTACCGCTCCCCTTTTTAATCATTTTAAAACATTCAACATTCAATCTTTTTTTTTTTTGGTGTGATTCTTTTAAGTATCAGACCTACCGTTAACCAGGAGGTTTGGTTCTGATGTAACAGCTTTTTAATCACGTTGTTACCAAGGGCTGTTTTAATTCATTCAATTCATCCTCTGTGATTCAGATCTTTGCTTATCCATGCGTAAACTCCCAAGCACTGCACCACATAATAGCTGAGCTGTTTATATTGGTATTAAGTGATTTGTAGTTTTAATGATGGTAAATAGGAGTTCACCTTTGCTGGTCCCTCAGGCTTACTTCAGGTAAATTACTCCAAATGCATTGTTTATGCCCTTCAGGAGAGGGTGGCTTCTGGGAATTCACCTCGCATCAGGTCTAAACTTCTGTATTAGAGATAAACAGAAACTGACAAATATGTTTCTAAGGGTTTGCCCACTGGAATATCTACACAATATCAAGTGATTAATGAGTCTGACTAATGCTTGTTGATTTGTTTTTGTTTTTTGGGGGGGGAAATTAATCCAAAAATCATTGCACATAACTAACAAGTCAGAAATTGTTCAAGAGTGTGCTTTGCCCTTTGCTTAAGATCTTTTAATTCAAGAGTAGAAAATCTAGCAAAGGAGGAGGGGGGTTGGAGGGGAGGGAGAAATTGCATATGAATGAAACAAAATGTAACTGTCTTGCACAAATGCCAGATTCCCTGAATAAACCAATATCCCCCTCACCTGGCTTCTTTCAGCGACAGAAGAGGGATTTGGTGGACCCTTGTTGGCCTGTGGCACATTCCCCTACAGTCGTCTGAATGGGCCTTTATGGGAGAAACAGCGCTTTAGGATGGGGGTGACATGAAAGGGGCTGGACAGGCACTGAAAGCGAGACTAATACCCCTTAGAGTGAACAGAGGTCCAGTGTTTCCCCATCGGGCTGTCTGTCAGGTAGAGACACATCGCTAAAGCTCATATACTATTAAGTAGCCGACATGACACGACAAAGAGATGAAGAACGTGATATGAATGTTCTTTTCTTTTCCTTTTACCTTTTTATATAAATTTTTGAAACATTTGCCCGCTTAAGACGGTTTATCTCTCTGTGAATACTGCATTTGATTGAAAGGGAGTAATGTATCCACCTCAAAAGCAGAATCAGTCTCTTCACTCCGGCCCTTGAGTGGCCTTGAAAGGCTGATAGGTAGACTAGTCCTCTCCATGTTGTCCTACAATAAGTACCCCCGCAATCAGGCCCTCTGTGGTGTTTTTTAATTGAGCTTAGCCTGCTGAGTGGTAATTGATTCAGTCTGAGCTACAGCAGAGGCACTGATACAAGGTGCTGCTTGGCTTCCGCCTTTCTTTAATCTCCCCTGCTTTATATTGTTTGGGAATACTCGCCACTGAGAAACTGCATGCCATCTTTCTTATGGAAATCAATGCTTCTTTTGGAAGGAGGGGAATGACAGAGAGGAGTACTTCTCATGTACTTTCATTTTCAACCAGTGTCCTTCTCTTTAGAGGCTTCTCCATGCAGATCTCCTTGCCCTTTGGCTACTGATGTTTTGTCAGAAGAGAAGAGTGGAGTTGTTTTGTGGATCAGCTTTCTGTAGCGCGGTATCTTTTTTTTTTTTTTTTTCCTTCTTTCTTTCACGAAGCTTTTTTTTCTCCTTTTTTTTTTTTTTCCTTGAACCAGGCTGCCAAGAAGAAAAGAAAAAAAAAAGGAGTGAAAAATCAACAGAGAGGCTCAATCAGATCCAATAGTGTCTGTGAGGTTTTCTTTAAAGCATTTGAGGAAAAGCATCTGAGTGGCGGAGGAATGAGACCAAACTGTTCCCAGTCACTTTTGATCCTGCCAGTTCAAAGTCCCCATAGAGCAGAGGGAGAGACGAGGGTACTGTGTTTGGGGGGTGGGGGGGGGTGTACAGACACCTAGCTTTGACCTTCTGTCTGCGCTCATGTCCTTTGAAAGTTGGCTTGTTTTCATTAAACCATTCAGAAACCCAGTGCGGGGCCACAGTTTGACTAACTACTAACCCCCTATGGTATCTTTATTAGGCATTCTTTACATTTTCGGACTACTAATGTCTTCAATTTTCCCAATTAGACGTCTATTGCCAGACAGAAATTGAATAATTTAAAGCATTTGTAAGATATCTCTGATGTTGTAATGGAATAATTTGCGTGAATATGAAAGAGAAAGAAATGAAAAATCCTATTATTGTGAGAGCTGGAAGTGACTTTACTCCATTTGGTCTCACTCTCTTCTTCTTCTTCCCTCTCTGGTCTGGAATATAGGCTGCTATAATTAGCCTAAAGTCATTGCCATAGTGGAGTCTGGCGGTACTTGTTTGTCATTAGCACATTTAACTAGTCATTTGGGTAATGGCTTTCAAGATTGCCTTTGTTTTTACAGAGATATTTTTTATATGTAAATATTGAAACAATCTCCATAATGTGCCCTTTTTATTCATCATAGAATAATTGATGCATCTTTATTACTGTGTAAACTTTGGTCTTTGAATGACTGTGTATAT
Source organism: Siphamia roseigaster (assembly GCA_029814505.1). NCBI lineage: Eukaryota > Metazoa > Chordata > Actinopteri > Kurtiformes > Apogonidae > Siphamia > Siphamia roseigaster. The sequence continues at coordinate 6,842 of JAPTYR010123010.1, read as the reverse complement.
AGTTATCATCCCCGTTTTCTTTATTATTATTGCAGTAGTATCTATTATTAACGTATGCTGTAAAACATTTATATGTATTATGCTAACATGGAAAGATACCCGAGAAGCGATTAATTTAAATTATTCAATTTTTTTTTTGGGCTAATGGATGGCAGTGTAAAGCTTTAGTGTTATTGGACAGCAAGTTTAAAGGGTATCTCACTGGTGGGAATTACAGATTTAACTGCACCAGGTTTGGAGTTTTCACTCTCACAAGTTTCCCCTGTGAATCTCTCTGTCATAATATGCATCATTGAGTAACCAACGACCTCTTTATGTGTCACAGGCCTGGAACTCCCCTTCATGATGATGCCCCACCCCCTGATCCCAGTCAGTCTGCCCCCAGCCTCTGTCACCATGGCGATGAGTCAGATGAACCACCTCAGCACCATAGCAAACATGGCCGCCGCAGCACAGGGCCAGAGCCTGCCCTCCAGAATGGTCACCTCTGTCATAAAGGTAAATTTTTATAAAAAAACAAAAATGCAACAACCCAAAGATAAACGAGCGTTCTTTTTGCGTGGTGTTTTAGTCTACACTGGATATTTATTTTCGGTATGTGTTTTTTTTGTGGCTGCTGGGGTTGCAGGAACGTGTGCCGGACAGCCCCTCCCCTGCCCCCTCCCTAGAAGACAACAGGAGGCCAGGGAGTCACCCATCATCCCACCGCAGCAGCAGTGTGTCCAGCTCCCCAGCCCACACAGAAAGCTCTTCAGACAGGATACGTACGTCTCTATATGAGCTTACAACACAGATAAATGGTGAAGAGGAAACGTCACATATGCTTTACAGACTGTTACGTCGTCTTACCTCAATGTACACGGCTGACATACCATACGTCTGTGAAAACATCTCCTGTTTTATTCTCCCCCCATGTAGCAGCACATCACAATGGCCTGTCCATGAACCATGCCCTGCTAGGCCTGTCTCCCAACATCCCCCCTGGGCCAAAAGAGGGAGATCTGGCTCATGACATGAGCCATGAAGCAAAGAGGATGCATGCTGACAAAGGTGAGTCAACAAAAAACACATTGCACAGATATTTTTGAAACATGCTGCAGAATAAAATCTGAAGCGGCAATTCACATGAATAGAAAAAAAAATTACTTAATGGCTTAAATTACACTTAAAGATATCTCTGAAAAGGAAGAACTCACCTGGTTATTTACATCACACAGCTGCACTCCACCGTACAGGTATTATTCTGTTCTGGGAATTGAGTCTGATGACCAAGATCAAGACTTAATGTTTCCAGGAGAGCACAGCAGGTGTGCTGGTCTGCAGAAGAAGCTGAACTAAAAATTGGAGCAAACATTTGGGTAATGTGTTATGAACTGCTTTGTGAAAGATCTGGTTGTCAGAATGTCAGAAGGTACAATGATCTTAGAAATAAGATAAGATGGATTATAGTTATTCAGTGGAATTGAAAAAGTCAGCACACCTGATGTACTTTCTCATGAAAGAAACTATTTTAATACCAGGAGAACTAGCATCACCTGATTTTATTCTGGATCATTTTACAAATATAACCAATATAATAATCATAATCACATAGAGCTTACAGAATTTACAGGACCAGTACATTTTTCCCGTCATTCTTCACACTCACGCTGCATCAGTTTTGCATTTTTTTTTTATGCAAAACTTTGACTTTCTAAAAATTTGATTGAAGAACATGTGTTATAATTTGACATAATTCATATCATCCCTCCCTTGTAAATATTCAAGATCCTAAGCATGAGCCTGTTAGCTATAAATGTATTGTATATTAATTGCTGCTATTATTTGATTATCATTTCGCTGTGCTTGTACAAAACACAAAGAAAGAAAGAAACAGTTAGAAATCAGCTGTGGATTAAATGCAAAATGAAGCAAATAATAGATTTTAGTATTCTCTGTAGGTTTTCAGCAGAGCCAGGGCAGGCTGTGCTGGGTGATGCAAGGTGGGGCGGGGCTGATAATGATATTAAAACCACTGTGGAAATCACTGGGCTGTATGTTCCCTGTTGGCTACACTGACGTGAAGATCAGTGTTGGACCTTCACTCATAGGGTGTGAAGCAGTGAATAGTAATAATTAGCAGGATCATGAGCTGAATTTATGGGTCACAAACTCTATGTGTGTGTGTGTGTGTGTGTGTGTGTGTGTATGTGTGTGTGTGTGTGTGTGTGTGTGTGTGAGAGAGAGATATAAAGACAGACGAAAAGAGAGTGAAACAAACAGTGCAGTGCAAACACAGAAAAGCTGGAGGTTTAGCCAAGACTCCACATACTAAATCAACTGATTTTTTTTTTTTTTTTTGCTCAGTGGCAAAAAAATCTTACTTCTAAACTGAAGTGGCTCCTCCATGCTCAGATAATCAACACAAATGGACTGTAATTTCTTTCCAATATTGAAGGAGAAAGCAAATGACCCAGCAATCTACACCAATTCTGGCTAGTTGACCCACACACATCTACAGGCAAACACACGCTGTATTATCTTTGAGATTGTCAATTCCTAATATGTCACTGGACTTGATTAGGATTCTGAGCTCTCCAGTGTGTGCACCAGAGGTCTCGGGCTGTGGAAAACATTTTTATAAAATAACCCATTAATGCAGAGGAGTGCAACTAAATTAGTTACCAATTTGCTGAGCATGAATTAATGAAGAGAGCTTCTCCCGGCTCCCACAGTTGTAATTTTCATAATAACCCCAGACCTTTATTTGGCAGGTTGTTTAGTTTTTTCGTTTGAAGGTTTTCATTAGTCTAATGAGGACTGTGCAAGGGCGAGCAGTCAGCACAATTTACATGAGGAAGCTATCATAATAAATGAGGCAATTTGAATAACATGCACAGGTTTATGCAGCGAGATAAGAGAGATTGTAGCAGCCAGATTCAGAGGTAACCAATACATTAGAACCAACTAATAACCAAAGTAATTCCAATAAAAGCTTTAAGTGAAGGGAATAAAATTAATGATAGATATATTGAACTGTAATGATATGATACATGATGCATTAGATTAATAAAATAAATGTCCTCCATTGTTAAAGAGGGGAGAGGCCTCACCATCCGAAGCTTTGTTTATGGTGAGCTTTTTAATTAGGCTTGTTCATCGCATCAGTTTGTTTAGATAAATGAGATAACATTCCAATGGTTTAATGATATCTCTCCACTTGTTTGATCTTTATGATCCTGGCAGAGCATTAAATTAATCTCTTGCAATGCACTCTTGGAAGATAGTACAGTAGGCGCAAAGGAAGGATGCAGTGCCCCGGCTCATATGGAGGCTATTTAAATAGCCAGACACCTCAGAGACTGCCACTATAATGTCACATCACTCATATCCTATGAACGTGTCTCGTCTTTTTCATGTCATCTCTGCTGATGAAGGACAAAGGCTGTTTGTTGTCCTCTAAAAAAGACTCTTTCCAAAGTTGTGTCACCCAGTGCAGGGTAGCCAGATGGTAGTTTTTTGGGCTGTTGTTTGAACTTGATTATTTTTATTCCAAATTCTGCATGTGGAAAAAAAAAAAAAAAAGGAGATTAGATGATGTTTGAGAAAAAAGGCTAGTAGAAAGCTAAGTGTTATCTCACATGTGACTAATTGAATTGCTTCAAACAGAAAATCTGTGGCGATAGCTTCCGACAAGCCTCTGTCTCATGAAACAGCAGGTAGCTGACAAACAAGGGGAAATTTGAAAGGTACGGAAGCCTTTGGCTGTAAACTTACTTTGGACATCAAACACTTGACATCATTTTATTTCCTTGGGGAAAAGGTGTTTGAAACAGAACCCATATGTATGTACATTGAAGTATAAGAGTTTCTGTAAATACCATGTGGCAGTTCAACCGTGTTGCCAACAACAAATTTCACCACTTTACTTCAGCTCTCACACTGCAGTTAAACATGCCACATCTCTTTTACGCTCAGCTAAAACGTCTGACAGGATAGTCAGAGGCAGAGACTACAGTATGTAAACTGATTCTGTAAACCATATTTTAAAAGCGTGTGATTCACCGGTAATGCGATATTGGCACTTCCCTGGTAAACGTTATATATCCGTGTTGACACAACAGGAGATGCACTCATAATGTCCTCTCAAGCACAAATGGAAGCTTGTGGTAGATTATGTCACCTAGAGGTGCATCATTTCATACCTGCTATCAACAAAGAAATCGTTGATGCACTGAGCACTAGTTCGACCACAATGGACAGGGCTGATTTGCCACGCCTTTTCTTTGTCAGGAAGTGGCCGAGATGCCCAGTTGATGTGCTTAAGGCTGGTGCACTGTGTACTGTCTGCAGTCCCAGTGTACAGTCTGAATGATTAAGTGGAGCAGGTAACAGTGTCACAGTCTATTAACATACAGCTGCTTTGGGCAAGGACCTGTGGTTGCTGATGGGCTCATAGTGAGAGGGGTGGGGGATATAGTTTGAAAAAAAAGATGAAAAAGACTAACAAAAAGTGATTTCTAGCCTTTGTAGTCTTTGTTCTGTTTCGTCTTTGCATAAGCATTCGCAATGATAAAAAGGTAGTCGGGGGACTTTGGGTCGGGCAAAAGTTTCGGCGTCAGTTTTGTAGCTTTTTTTTTTTCTTTTTCTGTGCCGTAAATATTTCACTGACATTGATGGTATCTCCGTACAGTATCATTAAAAGTTCGATATGTACGGTGTAAGCTCCTTCTCTTCATCTTTCTGACTTTAATGCATAGTGTTTTGTTCAGTCCTCCCGATGTCCTTGGCGTTGCGAGCTTCAAACACATGCTGACTACCTGACTTTCTCTAAGTCAGGAGGCAAGATCATTAGCCATCACAACCCTGAAATGTGACTTGGCAGACAATAATGCTTTATGATCAAACAACTTGTCAGTGCGTCCTGTTGAAATGAAAGAGTGCAAAAAAATAATTCAATAGAGGATCAATCAAATTTCCCCTAGCCCATGTGAGAGAGATTGCTGATGGTGCAGAGAGGGGCTATTCCTCGAGGACATGGGAGTTCATTTGGATATTTGTTCTCCCCCTCATGAATGTTCCATTGCATGACACCATCTCCTGCTAATCACATTTCACTGAAAAGGGGGGATGCTTTTAGGGACGTTGAAAAGAGAGAGGTTCTTTTTAATCTTTGAAATGCCTCAAAAGTGACAGAATGCTTTCTCCTGCCAAGACGTGAGCCTCGGATGGGGAGATAAATATGCTGTGGTCAGCTAAGTGTATCTAGTGAGCAGAGAGGCAAATTTAATAATGCATTATCATTCACTGGCGAAGGTGAAATCTCCCTGTCCATCAGAAGACTGAGGCCTGTTTCATGTTACCCTTCACTGCAAATGAACAAGTGCTTTACTCAGCCATACCAGAGATGCACACTAGGCACCGGTGCTCTACTATATATGCTGCTCTGGACTGTCAGGAAAACAGGTTTGTTATCAAAGCCATCGTCTATTGGTCTTGACTGGGTACATTAATGATCACAGTCCTTATTCCAGATAAAACTGTTTTGAACAATAGCCTTATTTTTCTGTGTTCGTGCTCTCTGTGAACACAAGGTGAGTTTTACATATCTGAGCATCTGCTATTATGCAGATTATTCAAACATATTTACCCGAACGCCCTTGGACAACAGCATTAAACAATTATGAAGATTATGTACAATGCAGGAAAATTTGCGATTCAAAACATTACACATCTTAGCAGTGGCAACTGTTGCAGACAGATAAGGTTGACCCTGAATATGTATTTCTGTGCTTTTGGAGACATTCTGCGGGGTTGTTTGTATAATTTAATATTTACATGTAAACAGTAATTAAGTGGTGCTACCAACATGCCAGGGCCAGACTCTGCCAAGGTAAACAGCAGCCCTAGTAGTTTGCCACAGTCCATCATGTTTACAGACTTGCAGAGCCGAGTGCTGTTTGCGAGCTCTTCCTTGGCAAAGCCCATAAAACACAACCAATTGGATGCCGAGTGTTGAACACAGTCACTCTTATCGTCTGGCAGTCTGCTAGCTGACTTGAGGACATTGTGAGTCAAACCTTTAAATTTTCACTCTGCGATAATTACGCCGCTATACTTGAGCTTTTATATCCTTTCACAGAGAAAGTAAATCATTCCTAATAAAGAGAGGAAGAATAGGGGGCGGAGGGAAAAGTGCTTGAGGACTAATTCTCTTCACTCCCTCCCTCTCTGTTCTCTATTCTGCTTTTTGAAAGCCTTTCTCTGAGTATTCCAGTCACCTTGACTTTGCAGCTGCAGCCTTATAGTCTGTTGCTTATCCTGCCTAACCCCAGCCTGTCAATTAGGTGTTTAAAAATTAATCTCTTTAACTGGAAATACCATGCCAGCTTTCTTCCGTCTGTAAATGAAGTGTTATTAATTCACACAGCGCAAAGCCAGTGTTATGAATAATGTTATCAAAACAGATTTCCACACATTTAACACGTCGCTCCTATTAAAACCCCTTAAGTATTTTTATAACTGTGAAACCAGGACTACTAATGGATTTGCATCCATTTTTGAGCTTCTACACCAAGCAGCCACAGAGCAAGTGCTCCTAAGCCGGGCCTTTTAAAGTTTACATTTCCCATTTCTTCTTTTGTTCTTTCATCTTCATTTAAAAGCAGCTCAGTATATCCAGTCTGGATTAGCGCCAGCCATCGTCGACAGTCGCTCAGCAGAGCCTCAGAACAGCAGAGCTTCTCCCTGTAGGATTGCAATGCCAGGCAATGACACCAATGTGTCTCCGTGGGGGGGGGGGGGGGGGGGGGGGGGGGGGGGGGGGGGGGGGGGGGGGGGGGGGGGGGGGGGGGGGGGGGGGG
>JAPTYR010121699.1:0-18791 GCA_029814505.1 Siphamia roseigaster | reverse complement strand
GGGGGGGGATAAATGATGAAGGATGTTAGAGAGGTTAAAGGAGGCAGCAGAAAACTGTGAGAAAATACTGTGGAAGGAAAGCCTGGAGTATGTTCCACTCTGCTAGAAATCTCTCTTCTGGCTCTTCTGGCCTTTTTAACACAATGACAAATTAGAGCCACTGCCATGTGAGGAGCCTCTGTGATCTGCCTGTGTAATAACCCCTGTGTGTGAGAGCGGAAAAGAGGGAAAGATAGACTGGGAAAGGCAAAGGGAGGCGGGGGCAGGAGGCAGGGCTGTTATTGTGAAAGGAAATATGAGTCTGTGTTGTGTAGAGAGAATGATATGCACAGTGCTGTAATGTGTGGCAGGGTAAGAGGGTGGGGATGTATGTGATTATGTCAGAATGTGTAGGAGATGAAGAGGGAGTGGAGAAAGATTGGAAGGGAACGAAACAGAGGATAAGAAAAAGAGAAGCCACTAGAATTACCCCCTTGAGGGTGTACGTCTTCAAGTTACGGTTTGCATACATGTCTGAGACTCATGTAATGTATGTAGTGATAATAAAAGGTAATGAGCGTATTTTTATGCAAAATGGAGATGAATAATTACCAGGAAGAAGCATGTTGTTTTCACCTAGAGGTTATTTTTTTTTTTACAGAGGTGTGCGCTATGGAATAATGGAGGAAAAAGTGTTTTTGCAGAACATGATGATGTCATAGTGAAGCTGATGTTTGATCTGATGGAAATTAAATGTCACTGTCTATTATACATATACTTAAGCAGTGTTCAAGATAATGGGATGGGCGGATAGGTTAAAAAAGGAGGGTGAATGGTGAAAATATCATACATACAGATAAATAACTTGGAACAAGCTCCAAGGAATAAGATGCTTTTTTAGATTTTTAACCCATAATATCCAATGCTACTTTTTGGAAACTACCACATTATTATTGGGGCTCAGTTGGTAGAGCGGGTCGTCCAATGACCCCGGTGGTCAATTCCTGGCTCTGACCACCCACATGTCGAGGTGTCCTCAGTAGGGACAGGCAGCGCCTTGCATGGCAGCAGCCATCTACTGGTGTGTGTGAATGGGTGAATGTGAGAAATCATTGTAAAGAACTTTGTGACCCCCTGTCTGTGAAACGTTTTCTACACTGTAGATAAAAATTACTTACTTATTATTTTTGTTTTCTAATATTAACCTTCCATAACTGGCATTTTCTTATATTTTTAATGTACTGATATTGTAGATTTCCATAAAAGCTCTAATTAAAGTTGATGGTTATCATATCCAAAACAGAGAAAACTACAGAAATGTTTATTTTTTTAGTAAAATATATCATTAACTGAACATAAACCCAGTGTGTCCATCCACTGTCATTAAGTCCAACTCTGTGGGTTTTACTGGTGAATCAATGTTGTAAAAGATGACGGTGTTTCCATGGTGACTACGGAGCCTCTGCACATCCAAATGGGTCATATCTGATGACCATAAACAGAAAATGAATAGTATTTACACCAGTTATTTACATGTATTGATATAATTAGTGGACGTAAAATTTACTTTTTACTTCATCTGCCATTGGCTAGTGACTTCCAAAAATGTATTTTTCACCAGCTGAATTAAAAAAAAAATCATGCCTCATTTGACTTATCAATTACCATACATTTTTATTAAGCATCACTTAAAGAATACAGTTATGTACAGATAAAATTAGATTATTGGTATTTTATGAGGCATCTCATTTCTGGCCTCAGAGTCAGACATGTTTGAGTCTGTGTCAGCAACCTGCTGATAACGATCTGGCAGAAATGGTCCAATGGATAAAAACAAAAACTCACATGCAATTCAAAAATGTCCATTGGCGCCTGGCAGGTGTGTGTTTTTGTTTTACATATCAAATTAATTTTTTTTTTGTCTGCCATTGGTGCTTGGCAGGTGTTAAATATATGATCTAATCAACAGATATTAAACAGCTTAGATCAGATGATTTTGGTCAGTGGTGGATGTTTGGGTCTGGATTATCAGGTGCAAACCACCACACATGGACAGTAGGAACACATTTTAAATGTGCTATCTACACAATAGGAACACATTTTAAATGTGCTCTCCACCAGTGAATGAAGTGGAAATGTAACATTGAATGTATCAATAGGAGAAGTGTTAGTGTGTGAAAATGTCACATCACATGACAGAATTAGCCCATGCATTTTTAGAAATAAGAAATAACAGATGATATTATTAGTGTATTAACTGCCTTTCTGGTTGTGGGAGCTCTGATATCACATATGCGGCAATTGATAAATAAATTTTTAAGAATTTTTTTTTATGTTAGGTTTTGTCAGGTCCATGGTCGATATACTAAGCTGTGATTTAAAAGTCAATCAAGTGGTTTATAAAAACCTGAACTGCTACAAATTACATTATTATTGAATTCCTGTCATATCATTATTGAGAATTATTTTGTTTCATGATACAAAAAAGACCCCAAACCAAAACAAACTAAAACAAACAAGGAGACATTTCATGAAATGGTTTGACTGGCTTTATAGTTAAGTTGGGCTGTGACAGCAAAACTCTGGTGCCGAGGTCATCGCCTTTCTCCTCCGTTTTTTGCTGCCCAAGCATATGTGTGTGTAATTGGTTTACCTGAACATAGAGCAAGTTTAGCTGGACAGGGTCCCTGGAGTCCACGTTTTGGTCTGAGTAGAAGAACTTGCGTCTGAGCAGCAGGGTCTCACTTTCCTCCACTCCCTGTTCTCTGAATGTCCTGCTGTGGTCCAACCAGTTCACTGTGCAATCAACACACACACACACTGTTAAGACATGTATTTCAGCTTACATGGAAGTAGCCATGAGAGAACAGTGATGGTGGAAATAATGGACATTTCAGAAATAGCAAGCAGACCAGAATGGGAAGACAATCTGCTAAATTAATCAGGGTAAGTGAAAAGCTTGACAGGGCAGTGCATTTGCATTATTTTCTGCTGAGACGAAAACTATTTCTCAGCCAAAGTTGGAGGGTGATTTATATATTTGCATGTTTAAAAATGTAATTGGTGTCCTCTGGGCAAAAGATAACAGTGGTAATTTCATTAAGCTTTGATACAGCCATGCAGCAAATTACACTTGAGTGATAGAGAACATGTCCAGATCATGGTTTGAAGCCAGGTTCAGTCATGTAAAAATAAGAAACGGGCTTAAAGCCATCAAGATAGAGAAGAAACTTGTGAAGCCTTTTGTCACTTAAACTTACAGTCATCATCTGTGTGAAGTTTAGCTTTGAGCTTTTCCATCTTCCGCTCATCTCGCAGCAGCAGCGTTCTGTCTTTCTTTAACGTCCCCATCCCTTCCTCCTTCTTGTCCTCTGTCACCTCTTGAATGAGCGAGTACTCCTCATAGTTAGTGATTCCTGAAAAGAGTAAAGAGTAAAAGTTAGCCCGGGGATTCTCAGGGATGGAGATGCCTCAAACAACCTGATAACATACTGTCACGACAGAAAAGAAGTGCCTCTTGAATTCTCTTGCTCTCTGTACTTATTGTTTTCTCTCCGCTTTGAAACAGCAGCAGGAGGAAAAAGTTGGTGCAGAGCCAGCAAACTAAAATAGGAACTGAGGCAGAAAAGAAGCCAAGCAGAAAGTCTTACTTTAAACAAACATTTTCCAATAAAGCTATCTGCCAGACACACATCCCTGTTCTCTTCACCCAATGGAGCTTGATAGCTGCCTATTATAATTGAAATATACAGCTTAGGAAACACCTATGTGACCAGTAAGGTTTAAGCCCTTGAGAAGAAAACACTTCAGTATTTATTAAACACAAGCTTGTTTGAGTTTGATAAATCATGTCCTTCGTTTTGTGCTTCAAACAAAAAAATTATTCGGGCTTGATCAAGTGTTCATTACTGTTCCTAAGTACTTAACAAATGCTGCTGTTGAAATGTGAATTCAATTGCATATAATAACACAGAGACAAATGCAGTGCTACGCCTCAAACTAAAAATAAAACCGAGGATGAATAATTCAAGGCTTGTATGATGGGCTGACGGATTCATATTAGCGGTTCTGCGAGACGATCACTTACCTATTCTACTGCATATGGTGACAAGCAGCTCTCCGACCGTTTTTGAGTCATCCACCATTATGGTCTTAATGGCACCGTCCAGCATTTTAATCTTTTGTGGCCTTTGTTTTTTCTTATACTCCAAAACATCCTGAAAGGCAGGAGAGAAAGCAGAGTGACACCCTCAACATAACTGATGGCTCCTGACAGGGAAATACACAGCTTCCAGCATGCAAAGAGGCACAAATAAGACAGGTCACACCAGAAAATGTAAATCACTTCAAGAGATGACAAGTGACACTGACAGCTCCCCATCCAAAGACCGTATGATTTAATCTTACTCCATTTCGTAGCATATAGTAATCCAGGGTTCTCCCAGACTCGAGCCAGATTCCTTTCCTGGGATCATCGTCAGATAGGAAGAGGCCATAATCTGAGGCTCAAAAGAGAGACACACATTTGTAACAGTACATTAGATACATGATGGATGGATGGACACATAATTAAATCCATAGATATTTAGATCCATGGGTACATAGATAAATACATAATTAGCTCTATAAATGCATACATAGTTAGATATGTTGACTCCCAGATACATAGATAGATACACAATTACATCCACAAATACATAATTGGATCCATAGATAGACAGATACGTAGGTCTAAGATATACAAATATATAGCTACACATACGTAGTTAGATACGTTGATCCATAGATAAATAGATCCATATCCTTCATCATCCATATATAGATATAAAGATGCATGATTAGAGCCATAGATACTTAGATAGATCATAGATCATACATATATAGATATACTGATAATCATTAGATAGTAAATGGATTTATAGATAGATCTATACAGTTGTGGAAAATAATTTTAGACCATCAAAAGTAAAAAAAAACAAACAAAAAACAATAGTTATGCAATCCAGTACTAACTCCTATATGTATCATGCGACTAAAACAGAAAACATGGAATCCCTAAAAGCACTGTTTTTTTCACTACAATGCCATTACTATTGATGTAATAACTGAAGTGATTTTGGATATTATCAAGAAAACCATGGAAAATAGATAGATGTTAGCACTGAAATTAAACTTTTATGAGCTATTTTTTATCATTACATTTGGGCAAACAAATGTACCAGACATTAAAATGAACATGAAATTAGTGAAAACAAGAGTGGTATAGTTATTTTTTCCTGAAACTATAGATTTCTATACATAAATCATATAGATACATAATTAGATCTATAGATATATAGATGTGTACATCATAAATATATAGATCTATAGAAAAATAATGCATTAATGCATATATCGATAGATCATAGACCTATAGATCTATACATTCACATTTAATTACATAATTAGTTAGTTTGGTTGATTTCGAGAACATATAAAATATTTTTCAGCACTCAAAAGGACAGGCAAAAAGTATCCATATCCAATTAGATACAAAGATAATAGATATATACAGCTATAGACACATAATTAGATCCTTATCGTAAATATATAGATCTACAGATACACAACTGGATCCATAAATATGTAGATCATAGATATATAGATCTATGTAATTAGATCTATAGGTATATAGATATGTAGATCATAGATCAATAGATACATAATTAGATCCATAGATATATAGATCATAGATATATAGATCTGTAGACACATAATTAGATCTGTAGATATGTACATCAGATATATAGATCTATGTAATTAGATCTATAGGTATATATAGATTTGTAGACCATAAATATCTAGATCTGTAGATACATAATTAGATCTATAGGTATAAAGATGCATAGATCAGTAATATATAGATCTGTAGATACATAATTAGATCTATAGGTATAAAGATGCATAGATCAGTAATATATAGATCTGTAGATGCATAATTAGATCCATATATATCGATATGTAGATCATAGATCTATGGCTCTATAGATACATAATTAAATCCATAGATATACACATAGAACCATAGATACCTTGTCCTGTCTGGGCTTCTGGGACTCTTTCTCTGATGATCCTGCAGGCATCATACACAGGCGTGGATGGTTCAAACTGCATCGTCTTCACCACATTGCACTGGCGAACACATATCTTTAGGGAAAGGGCCACCATCGTGCTGGGGATTCTAATGGCCTCACTGACCTACACACCTAGAAAACACATGGAGTGGAAAGTATATTAAGTCATAGTGCCTGTCATAATGGCCGGTATCAACAGTGCATTATTAAAATGTCCCCTCATAAAACACTCATGCCCAAAAGTATGAAGACGAAGTCTCTGAGGCAGAACCCAACACCACCAGGCACAGAACAAATCATCCCAATTATCTCCTTGGGGATGTTTTTACCTGTGAAACTGAAAGCGAGCTGTGCTATTCGCCTACCTCAGCAGCTCCTCATTCTTCCCTGCTGTTCTGATATTAAAAGGTTATGCATTTGGAGAGTCTCTGATTGCAGTGTGTGTAGAATTAGCTGAACCAACATAAGAGACATAACCTTTCAGGAAAACGAAGAAAAAAGAGCAAGGCTCTCTAATCGGAAGAAATAACAGGAGCTGAGTCAAAAAAAAAACACAAAATGGCATTCCACTGATATATCATTATTCACTCTTCTCACAGCTTGCACTCACTCACAGATGTAAATATTACTGGGAGACAAATCTACAATAAAAAAGGAAACAGAAAAAGGGAAGAGAGTGAAACTGCATAGAATTTCTCAACTACCTTGACCCTGATTTCAGTGAGGACAGCGATGAGCATGATGAATAGGAACATCTATAAAACAGATACTAGACTAGTAATATGTATATGTAAGACTGCATCTGGATATAAATAATTCTTTTTTTTTTTTGCAGCATAAAAATGGCTCAGCTTAAAGAAGACACAAAATTCAGTAGGAATATATGTATTGCCAATTCTCCTTAAATACCAGAAGAATTTTAGTATTTTCACCCCGGTTGACTATAAAGGCAAAAGTTCATATCTTCACACTGACACAATTCAGATCGCAGCCACAATTGGAAACAAAGAGTTTTTTTGTGCTCAGAATTCACAGTTCATCCACAAGCCCCACTGAGTCAGAGCACAGAAAGTCAGAGAAGTTCATTTTCTGTAATGATGGCGTTGAGACGGAGGCTGCTTGTGACTGTGACTCCGTCGCTGCTGTGGCTTCTTCTCCAATAGCCCCTCTTCTTCCTTGAGTTTTTCTTTGCACAAAGTGGGAAAGACAAGCACAAAGAAGAAGGGGTAATGGCACTGCATGAGTTCTCCTCTATACAGACTGGTGGAGAAGCCCCACCGAGTTTTTGTCATCCAGCTCTTCCTCTGATAATCTTTTTCAGACAAGCAGCTTGAGACCCCAAACTGACAGCACAGCGGGCCGAGACTGGTATGTATGCAGGATGACAATATAGATACACAGACAATACGCTCCCGCATACTTTATATAGAAAGCATGCAGATGAAATGGATTGTGCAAACGAGGTGCAGATAGTTTAGTTCCCATCTTATTCAAAAGACTGAAGTTTCATGTGAAAACTAAAGAACATATGAGAAAATTTGTGTAAAATTACAGTAGGTCCACTCACTGCTAAAGCAACAGTCACTTCACTTGCCATCATTGTGAGTAAGTAGTGTCAGTCACTTCAGAAAGTAAGCAGAAACCACATGATGAAACAGAGGATAATGATAATCCCTGATCTTACACAAGTGCAGGACCGCATTTTCCACTACGATCTTCTTGCAAACGCCCCAATGCTACCAGCTCCTCATTATCTGTTTTCATGTATGGATGTATAGATGTATCTTTTAAGTACAGTACAGGAGTGATGAGAAACAACACATGTGATTCTCAGTTGAATCTTATCTATTTTATAACCCTTTCTACAAGACCAGGTAGACATAAAAATGCAATTTCAAAACATTATCTCCCATGACAATCGGTTATCCATCAATACTGCATCCTGCATCGAATTAGATTTGTATACTACTCTTGGAATTAAGACGTGAAAATGGCCAAAGAGCAGCTTGCTGGGTCGTCTAAACATGGACAATTCAATAGAGAGCAGTGAAGGCCGGAGCCATCTGGAGAGGACATAGCTCTTAATGATTGACTGTAATACCAGCAGCAGTGCAGAGCCTGAGAGCAACAACTGCTCTGGTTGCTGCATCAGTCTGTCTCACAACAAGCACAAAGATGGTTGTAAAGGACATTTAAACAACATTTTCCAGTCTTCAATGGTTTGATTGGACTAGTATTTCATATCTGTCTAGAAATTAGAAGCAGTGTATGCGAGATGAGAGAATAACGTTTAACAAAATACAGTTTATGGGGCGCTGCAAGTGTTTTTATCCATGTGTTTTTCTGTTCTATTATGTGGAAAACAGGGATAAAGAAGATGATGAGCACACCCAAAGCCATCAGTTCTTATAAAAACATAACGTACGCTCAACACATGAAGAGCTAACGCAGTAACACAAGCCTACAAGCCCTTTCAGCAGCTGCTTGTTCAGTTCCACAATCACACAGCAATTACTACATATGTCAGCCACACAGCAGAGACAGCCAGATGTAATTTATGTCAGATGTGACGGTAGCGTACTGTTGGCTGTTAAATTGATTCATGCATTATATTTTGCATGATATAACATATGCACTTAAAAAAAAGCTGAAGATGCACCAAGCACAAAAAAGCTAAATAATTATGTATTAATTATGACTACAGAAATGTTCTTATCCAAACTTAATCTCAGAAATAGAAAACAAGTGAAACTATAATGTATATGAGTATAATATATCTAACTATTGTAGCATCAGCTCTGACCTGTACCTAAAGGCTACATAAATTGCAAGGTCAGTACATGAACTAAGATAACAGAAACGGCAGAAATGCTTCAAAGAAATTGTAACAGTAATGCAGAAGCGAACATCATGCAGTACTTTCCACTGTGAGGATAAAAAGAGGCACTTTGGATAGTGGGTAAATAATCGTGATGACTACAAAGCAAGAACAACCATTGTAAAAGGATGAGATAAGATTTTAACAAGCTATGGTAGAACTGAAAATCACACGAAAGCTGATATAAAATAGACAGTAAAGCAATGGAATATAGGATGGAGACTTCATAAGCCACAATTGCATCGAATAAGAATTTACTATACCATATTATCTCCAGGATTGAGGACTATTATTGTTGTGTAATTTAAACATGTAATATGTCAATTGCATTGAGTGGATGCCTGAAAGTAATTCCAACCTCAGCAGTTTTCAGGATTGTTGAGAGCAGCAGGATTAAAACATGTGTGTATGAGGTTATGCTAATGAGCTAAACTGCTCCACCATCACCACCACCCACCACCTCTCACCCCCACCACTCTCTTCTTTACATCCTGCACTGACACTCTAAACTCAGCATCAGCCTTTCATCCCCGTCTGACTGAAAGCAAGGTCAGTTTCCTGCAGGTCCATACTGTGTCTCACGAGACCATTAAGAGTTTTCCTGGAACACAAACAGCCCAATTGGTAGGGTCACAACGCAGCAAATAAGGGCTGCAAAATAATGTTGTTGCTTCGACCAGATGTGAAACTAAATCCAATATCCCTGCAGCCAAGACATGTCAAGGTCAGGTGTGTTTTTCATGACAGATGTGGATGTTGCTCCTTCATTTAATGATCGCTCGCTAATCATTTTGAGTGCTTCATACGGTATTCCTAATTCAAACACAACAGGAAGGAATTTATCAATCATCATAAATGAATATTTGTTATGAGAACGAGGCCTACTTGATTTACAGCAAATATATTGAAAAATTATTATGTGCCGATTTCATAGCTTGGGGCTGTAATCTGAGCAGCACATGGGACCACATAGACATCATTCAGTCAGCTTGCCTTTATCATATTAATAACATGAGGAGAATATTATTATGGCAAACTGATTTGTAATATGAAATGTTGGTAGGGTGCCAAAAGAATAATACACAGAGCAGGTTTATTCTTTTAGTAGGTTCAGTGCGTGTTGAAATACCTACAGTTACCACAGTACAACTAATTATCTCTTATTTTCAATTGAAAATGGGCTATTCATGTTGTGCAACATTAAAAATTTCCCCCAAAGTGCCTCTTTTTATGCCTTCCAGAGACTTTATTCTTTTTTCTCCAGGTGTCCTTGTGCTGATTTTCATGCAGGGAACAATCCTGACTCTGAATCTAACTGAATGCAGTCCAGAAAATTAATAAATTAAAAGCTTTCACCTCCAGCCTTATCACTTCCTCCATACGTTTTACAAATTAATTAATCATAGCTCTGCAAGACACGGCAGTGACTGAGCAGCATTACAAAGCCAAAGTGACCCGTGCTATTTTAAGTTCACCAGGACTACTAAGAACAAGCTGTCATATTACAAGTAGCTGGTTGGTCACTGATGGTTATTGATTGCGATGTAAAAAAAAAAAAAAAAAAAATTCAAAGCCACTCATAGCCACACTGACTGATTTTTTTTTTTCTTTTACTATCACTTAAAAGTGAACCCTGCTGTTATAACCCAGCCCTACTACGAGAGGCTGTGCTCCTGGGCTACACACTGTGCTCTAATGTAATTTGAGGGTACAGATACTGACAGAAATTATGAATCTTGCCCTTGTCGCAGGGAGGGAGAGAAAGAGAGAGAGAGAGAGAGAGAGAGAAAGAGCAGCTCCTCTTACACTAAAAATATCCAACGAGGCAGAGCGTCCTTCAGCAGCACTGATTCACAAGGATACAGATTTGTATCAGTACCATAAATGTGTTTCTTTCTAATCTGTAAAGACAATACTCACTCACTGATCCTTTAAAACAAATCTTTCATATTTCTTAGGTCTTCTAGGTGGGGCCACATGTCAGACGGTAAGCTGAGCATGTGAAATGAGAAATATGGGATGCTCGCTAAGATGAATGGTTGTTTTTCTGGGATATTATTCGTTCAGCCTCGGTAACAGTCCATACATGTGTCATATAGAAGTGTTTATGATCGCCAACATCCCTCAACTCATTTAGAGATTTGAATAATGTGCTTTCTAATAGATTGAGGCAGAAACAGCAACTAGAGGAGGGGAGCTCCACCCAGCAGCTGCAATCTGTCTACTAAGTCAATTCCTTCTGTCAGTCTGTCCTCCAGTCATTCAGTGTAGTGTCTGTGAGCTGACCCTCCATCTCAGGGAGGCATTTAGCAGAAGCAGTTAATGGGCGGTTTGCACAGATATTATTCAATGAGGTGAGCTGTTGTTTTCCTCACTTATTAACATTGCGAAGACTACATTTTAAGTTTTTCATGACAGCACAAATACATAACAGGTGTTTGTCAATTGGCCTCAACCAATCAATCCACACAGGTTTCCCTATTATATGCAGGTTACTTCATACCATATGGAGGGTTTTGAGCACAAAATACTACCGTATGTTCAATTTGGGAAACATTTTCTTGCACACAATTACATCCTAAATTTTATTTTATACCAGTGGGGAAAAATGTGTTTGTGTTTTTCAAAGACTATCTAATTCATTTGTGCTGAGGTACATAAATGAACTTAAGCACAGAGGAAAACTGCCTAAGAAGAAAAGAAAAACTAAAGAAAAGCTTTGTTGCCCCCATGTTCTCATACTAACCAACTGCATAACAATGGCTCTGCAGTATCATTAGCTCTTTGGTGAATAAAGTATATCTGAACTTCTGCTTCTCACTGTAAAATAACAAACTGAAATTGTTTATATTTGCATGCGAATGCTGTGAACAGAAGACAATTATAGTCAATTATTCACTGGTTTTGCCAGTCACAGTAACCTTGACTGAGTATGATGCCAATTAATCACAGAAACAACAAATATCAAATTCTGGAGTAATTTGAATATTTGACCCTGGGCATCATTTTAAACCTCTTAATGTGTGGAAAAATACAACGAATGTAACAGTGCATTACATTTTAGTGTCTTCAACATCAGTGTTTTCCACTGTCAGGGAGTCATTCCAATGCAGTACACAACCAACCAAAAATATAAACCTCTCTGCTATACCCGAATGTTTTCCCAGCCATGTCGATCGAGCCTGTAAGGAGAGTCACTGTAAAAAACCCTTCTGTTTCTGTACTCCCCTGCACTACGCATGACTGCAGGACTATGTACCAGGCAATGATACAGTCTGACAAAAATCAAATACTATTTTATTAAATATAGACTGACAGGCATGGGGAGATTAAGGAGTATTCAGAAAAGATTGCACAGATGTGACAGTAATTAGTGTAAGGATATGTAAGTACAAGGCAGATCTAGCTCCCTGAAATTATTGCATCATAATTACAAAGGTCACTTAAGATGCCAAGCCTTACTCTGTTCTCTGGATCTCGGGTGTGAATGTAAATGTCCTCATACAACTAAATTACACCAAACTGGTACCTGTTCTCTTTGCGAAAAGGAGTCCTTTCCAAGTGCAGTCTGCTAAATACAAATTACCATAAAACAGTCTGGGAAAAGTGTGCAAAATTAACAACACAATCTTTTATTGAGCACTTATAATAATGCAAATAATGTGGGAGTTAGACTGTGAAATTGTAGGAGATGCAAATCCAGTACAATAGGTAGAGGGTGAGGTGAACGTGGGTGTTTGAATGCATAAAAACACACACACACACACACACACACACACACACACACACACACACACACCCGCACAGACTCAAACCCAAGAGACTTTGGCTTAAATATTCAGAACGGATCATCCTGCGTTTGGCTGTGAGCATGAGTATTAGACGACACTCAGACACCTCTGGCTCCCACCAATAGTATATTCTGCTAACAGTGTCATGTCCTGTAACTCAGGTGACTCCAATCTCATGTCTGTGCCGCCTCCCCAGCACAGAGCCTCTCATACTTCAGTAGCTGACTACCTCCTACCACTTGCATGCTGATTACTGTATCAAGAGCAGCGGAATGGAACATACACTGGCTCCACTCCAAAGTGTGATACACTGAGGGGCTCTATCAGCATTTTATATCCTCTGGCATGCTGTAAAGGCAAGAAATCTGACGCTTAGTTTCACTGTTGTAGCTCTTTAAGTAAAATCAAACATTCAGCAAAGAGCACCATATGCAGACTTACAAGAAGATTCTACTCATTTCCTGTGTTATTATGTGAAATATTAGTAAGCGTACAGGAGCGTTATGAGGTGACACTTACCATCATAGTAACCTGACCCTACCAAAGTTGTCGTTGTAACAATAAATTCCCTTGTTGACGGTGACTGAAACCACTGTGTTGTATGTGGGGAGGTTCAGGGAGAGGCCATGTTTTTGGCCCATTGTTTCCAGATCACTGACTCTGCCCACAGTTGCTATGACTGCTGCTGTGCCCACCTTTTCCTGGACATATAAGGCTGGACAGCAGCAGAATCAGCAGCAGCCACATCTTTCAGGTCCAGAGCTGCAGGCACTTCCAGGATCTTCTGAAACTTCATTATATTTCTAAGCAATTTCAGAACCTTAGCTACGATCACCTTTTAAATTCTGAGCATATGAGGTTAGACAAAGCTTTAACAATGATAAGAGACATGACTATGGAGACCCAGTTTTGTTCAAAAGCTTTTTCAGTTATCCTGTCACAAGTACATGGATAGCTTCAGCAGAGAAAAGAGATTGAGGGTGTTGACTTTGATTCACTTTGATAGAGCGTGTGTGCAAAATGAAAATACCTCTCTGTGTAAGTGCCACTTCTTTTTCACTGCTTTGTTGAGGTTTCTGCAGAGAAGCATAATGCAACATTGTGCGTTGAAAGGCACACCAAGAGATGGTCTGTGATATCTTTTATTACCGTGCTGATCCCAAAAGTGAAGTGAGCAAGATGTACACATTAAAAGACAGGCAAATGATCTACAGAGTGCACTTAAGCAAGTTCATTTCCCCTACACTCAATTAGCCAAACAGCTTTCTAGAGTGCGTCCCCACCTAAGATGACAAATGAGTGGCTGACATCTAGAATGAACAATAAATGCCGAAATCAAACTTTGCTAGGCCAAGGCAAATGAAATCCCCCATTATTCAGTTAACTAGGGAGTACATTCCAAGCACAGTATCATTGTGCGACTCCGTGCAGCTTTGTTTTCCTCTCAGCGAGAACTAAAAGCACCGGAGAATCAAATGTTTAAATTGGCTGGAGAAGGTGTATACAAAAAGTTTCCCTCAGACTGTAAAATACTGTCCACTTTGCAGAGTTCTTCAAGCAAGGCGCTGTGCAAGATGCCTGCTGACAAATGAGGAGCCTTTCCTGCAGAATGTTTCAAAACAACTGTGTTTTCTGTAATCTCCTGCTATTCTGGCCAAACTATGTAACAACTCTGAAAAATAAATGCATTTCTAAAGTTTGGGAGTGCCTTTTGAGACAGGAACTGAACAAATCATGGACTTGTGTTCATGTCATTGAACTAAACATTGGGAGTGTGGATCTGCAAAGAGATGATACTTTTTTTATCTGAAAGAATTCTCAAATATTGAGAGACCTTTGAAAAAAATAGACTGTATATAATTCATGTTTTGTTTATTATCTAGATCATTATTTATGTGTATTGCGAATATGGGAACATGTCTCCAGCAGCCATTTTCTATCCATCTCATTGGAGAAAATTCCTAAACTACGCTCAAGTGTTTGCAATCACAAGAAACAAACATCAGTGGCTTTAAGCTGCTTCATAAACATCTGGTCAACGAACCACAAACCCACCCTCAACATTGACAGCCCCTGCACAACGGGGTCAAATGACAAGAACCATACTGAATTCTCTCTCTTCCCTTTTTTTCCCCCCATGTTTCCAGGGTAAAGCCTTAGGGACATAAGGGAAACGCAGCAATACACCTCTGAGCACATATCGCTGCTGGACATATATTGGAATGGAGGAACCACATGATTGGAGCATTAAGGGATGCTGCCGTGCTTAGTTAAGGATTCATAGACTCACTATTTCATGCTCCACATCTGCAGGTTACCATGGCAACCATAGTTTTTGGGCAAAATCTGAGGTCAGGTGACTTCTGTCGGCTCCAAATAGAAAATGGGGCCTTTAAAAAAATGATATGCAGTTGACAAAAGAAACCAATGAAGTGTTTCTTCAGACAGTCACACAAGTTTCTTCAGTAGATCGCACAAAGGCTGTCACAGTTACAGATCAGTTGAAATGTGCCTGACATTAACTCCAAGTCGATTTTTGGTTGCATGTTTTCTTAGTCAGACTAGTCAGCAGCAACTCAGCAGTAAATGCTCAAGGGTTTAAAGTAAATATTTTACAACTGAAAATACAAAATAAAACACAGAGGACTATAGGCAAGACCAACATTATTATTATCGCTGAATCACATCATTTGTGACTCAGCAAAATATAGCATATCCACAAAAACAAAGGTAACAAATGTGAGCCTTAATTATGCAGTTCATGCATACTACATTAGTAGAGGTTTAGGACATTTCACACCGTTTCATTGTGCTACTTCAGCAGCAAGGCCAAGATAACAAAAACTCATCTGTGTTTCATTTGTAAAGCATTGTTTATGCTTCAAAAACCATAAATTACGCAAAGCACAGTTTGCTGTTTACTAAAAGTGCCTGAAACACAATAAGTGGATCAGAAAGTTAGAAAGGAATAGCTGTATACAGGTAGGGCTTTGCAATTACAATGTGGTCATTATGACAGCATGGGTGCAGTTGACTACCCCAGTGTGGGTTTCATACAAACAGAAACAGCAGGAACCGATCATTAGGAGCAGGCGTCTGCAGGGCCAGGTCCTAGTAGCTCGGCTGGAGCCTGAGTGAGAGGTTCTCAATCTCACTGGGGAAGTCCAGAGGAACATGCCGAGTGCTCCCCAGTCCCCCTCTCTTTAACCTGATTACTGTAATGAGCTTAGAGACTGTTGAATGCACAACATCTAACTGGATTCAGACAAACACACTGCATTCACTCGCTCACTGACCCTCAGTGGCAGATGAATACAAGGCGCATCATCAGGCTCCAACGCTGCATGGCTAGATGGCTCATTGGTCCTAGAAATCATTAAAGTAATGGATGAGAACAGGAAATTTTAATTTGTTCTAAGGTGAAGCAAGTTGAAGGAGAAGCTTAGTGCAAAGTTGGAAAAATGCCATGGAAATAATATCACCAAAAAGTATACTGTACAGTATATGCCTGGGAGAAACTTCAGTACAAGGTCATTTACTGTGTCGCCATTTTACAGTAAACAATTTTGACCTTCACACCTACGTCATTACACAGCGTGCTCAAGCAATTAATTTTATTATGACCTCTTTAATACAGGTAAGGAGCAAGTAAACTATGGGATCTTCACCTTTTATTACGAATGTATACAAACTCTGATACCATACTATATATCACAACTATTATCTTTGTCAAATTCTTTAAAAAAAAAAAAAAAAAAGCAAAATATATGTCCTTGATTAATATGTATAAATGAATTCACTGATAATAACAGTTTCCAAAAGCACACACATAACACATCCCAGTTAATGATATTATGAACTAAATTTACAAGTAATATAAATAACTGTTACAGATTTGGACCAATCTGACACATCAGTGTTAATACACATGTTCAATCCGTAAACAAATAAAAACTACAAATACAAATATTGCAAAAGTAACATATTTTTGATAATTTAAAAAAAGGTATTGGTTTACTTCAAAAGTATCCATTTCATCAGCTGTACTGTTAATAGATCACATGAGTAACTGGATGCTTGCAAACATCTAAAACAAACATCTAAAAAACGACGCAATTAATTTATGTACATGGCATCATATTGTGCTTAAATACACTCCAAGGTGAACAATATTTGCAGAATTTCCACAGTACTACACAGCACTGATTGTCTATTATCTCCTATCAAACAGAGGCGGTCTGACATTTACAATAATGTGCATCCACAGGCATCCTATCAGGCTGGTGTGGTGCCTGCTGCTCGAGTTCAGAGGGTACATGTAACATGGAGTAATAGAGAACCACAGGTACAGTTCTAATTTAGAATAAATAGATCCATCCAAGTATATTTACTATTCAGCTACTTACTAAACAAGAGGTTGACCAAAGATGGATTTTTTTTTTAAATCATGTAATAATGAAGGAAAAAGTAGGAAAATATAATAATGATTAACTGGACAATTATTATTGCCACAATAGATGAAAGTATACATTATGGATGTGTGAGATTACTGCCCCCGATTTAATTTAAAACTGCTGAACTAAAAATCGTAATTAAAGTAACAAATACATGTAAATAAATCTGAATAACTGAACACTGAGCTCAAAGTACCCAATTATCATAACAGTCATAGCACATAGCAGCTTAAAAAAATCCATTTGTTAAACCCATAAATTTTCAGTATGAGTCTTAAATTAAACTGTGGAACTGGACAAACAGCTTGATGAGTTCAGCTGAAAATTACTGACCCTGGGAAAGTCATATTTCCCATAAAACTATCTGTAGTTTCATTACCAGAAAGCTGAATGCGGAAATTTAATATTGAATCACAATACTTCAACAAAATCTCATTAATATATCACAACAAAGAAGGAAAGTCATTTTATCAGCCACAACTTTGTAAAAGTTACACAAAAGATGCATGTTTTTTTTTCTTCTACAGCACAACTGTAACTAAAGCTATTACTAAAATAATGAATAACAAATTAGACATCTGGGTAGGATAGATGGCAAGGTGACTGAAACATACTCCACAAGGGCAGTTATTTTCTTTCCTGCTATAATAGTGTAACTAAGTCTGTTGAACGGCCTGTCATTTAGAGAAGGACAAGATAACCATGAGGATATTTCTGTTCTGTTCTCAAAACAAAACTGTGAGGGCATCCTTTGCTTGAATAAAATAATTTTTATAGCCAATGCTATGCTATTAAAAATCCTATATGAAAGCACAATAATTCAAAGCAAGAGCCCAGTGAGGCTCATCGAGGTATGTAATGATATATGAGGTCTATGAAGGGGCTATCGAGGGAAATGGGGTTTGATTGATGCAAACAAGCAACAAGAGAATTTATTACTGTCTTCCATTTGGAGTAAAACAAAAAAAAACAAAAAAAAACCCAGCAAATCTCACACCAGTAGTAAGACCTGCTGCTCCCTTAAAAATCACCACGGGCTAATTTACCACTCTGCAATTTAGAGAAACAGTATTTATATGCTAAGCTTCTCTAAAACTGCAAAAACACTGCATAGGCTCATACAGTATTTGTTGGCTGGGTATGTTGATCTGATATTGAACTTCCGTCTGCCAGAACACTCTGATCCCTGAAACTCAAGCCCATTTGGAAAAAGGAGAGCTTTCGATGTGTTAGTTGTCCTAAAATCCACTTAGTGATAAGTAAAGGGCACATGTCGGGAATCTGTTCATTCAAACAGCTTCCCAGATGCATGGTATAGACTCCACAAAGCAATGATGCTTGCAGAAAAAAAAAAACACATTCTGTCTCAGAGATCTTGACACTGATGAATGATGATTTCCAGCCCATTTATACTACACTTGTATTCTTTGAGTTAAGTTAATGGAATAAGTTAGTATCTATGTTGGAACACAATAAGCTCGCTATATCAATAATGATTCAAGTTTAAAGATCAACTTCTGTGGTTATTTCATTAATATTGCTGTGTTCACTATTGTAATTGAATGCATTATTCGTT
>JAPTYR010119729.1:0-11062 GCA_029814505.1 Siphamia roseigaster | reverse complement strand
TGTTCATCACAATCCTTAATACCACCTCATGAGTCTGATTTCGTGAGAATCACCCTTTTGAACTTGCCAGTTGGACATATTTGAGCTATAATCAGCACAAGTTCATTGTTTTCTCACTCCTCTGCAAATAAAAGTCAGATTAACATGATTAATACAGCAGGTAGACCAACATAGACATGTAACAATACTATACAAAAGACCAGGTCACTACTAGAAAGGAGCATGTATCTGCACAAAAGCCTGAATCAAATCACTGGAATCTTACTTGTTAACCTTAAAGGTCCACCTTCTTCCACTTACCACATCTGGCTCCAATCAATGCGAATAAAAACTTCTCTTCTTTTAAGTTTAGGAAGAGAGACATCAAAACAAATTTGTGGGACTTTGTCCCCCATCAAAGAAGTTTCAAGTTTTCACCAGAGTTTTTCTGATTAGTTGGATTGTCGGTTCAGCAAATGGGCCGTCATAAAATCCTTTGGAATAGTATGTCCTACAAAATGTGACCAAGTCAAACAGCAATCTGTCAAAGTATTGAGCAGAACTAAAAATACCCTATGAGTTGAGCTGTGATATTTTTTAGTGTAAGCCATGCTGCAGTGGTTATAACTAAAGGATATTGCTGAGCTGAGTACAAAATACTAGAAATATTTTTTTTTTACTCAAGCTATAAATTTAAATGAAAAATTAAGAGAAAATTCTGATTCTTTTTGATGCTGAAGACAACTAACCTTCCTAAGAATGGTGATAATTTTAAAGACATTGCCTTAAATGACAATCTGGGTGCATGGCCATTTATGCTACAATATTTTGCAAACACACAGTGGGGGTAATCACAAATGTATGAAACGTGTGTTATGATTTAAAGCCCTCTGGTTGTCCGTACACTGGAGTGAGGCAGCAGCTCTCAGCGTGCTGATGCAGCATACCTGGTAGATGCTGGCAGCAGCACTTCAAAGAGCCGTGCTCCTCTTTGAAAACCATCATACTTCACCCCTGTGGTTGCTTAAAGAGCCAGTGTGCTTAACAGTTTCAGTGTGTTTGGCACAAAACACCATCCCCACTGTAGGGGGGGAGGGACTCAGGAAACTGTGTTATAAGAAACAGCACAGAGGCTAAATCAAAGCAATTTATCCTAATATCTTATTAAAGACATTTCACTGCAAAAAGAGGTGAACTCCAAACCAAGCGCTGGAAATACCAGGCATACAAGAGTGCTTTATGTATTGCAAGCCTGTCATAAATGGGAAGATAAATGGAGCAATATGTTTTCTGGAGACTTTTAAAATAAGCTTCCAACAAAAGCTACTGTACACACTTCCTTCTCTGAATATTATGATTAACAAGGGCTGTGAAAAGCTGGCATGGGAAGATGTCATAGATTCTATTTCCAAAACAATATATGAGAAGCAGTATATGGATGTGTACCATTCATATTAAATTATTTGAAGGAAATGACTCAATTCAGAGTAGGAAAATATGATCTGTCCAAGCCTGAGAAGCAGGATGATTCTGTTTCCTTAGTGTCATATATAAAAGGAAGGTGAAGATATCTGTAAAATTATAAATTCTATTAAAACTCTCTTTCTTAGTTTGTGGAAATAAAAACATTTTAAAAAGGGAAAGGACCAGACATTCCAGGAATTCCCTGACAGCTCAACACATAAGGAAGGGCTGGACTGGAAAAACAGAGTCAAAGATCAGGGCCAAGCTGTCTGCGACGTCAATGTCATTCACACATCAAAACAAAAATAAAAGCTGGGTGGCCATAGATGCTTAACCATCATGAGATACCCCTCGCCTGCACGTGGACAGCACAGTCATGAGTCATGTGATCACACTTAGCCTTCTGTGTTACTCACACGTCTATCTCTAAGCAGAGAAGCAATGTGAGAAGGGTGAGTAGGGGGTGAGGAAAGGGGGATTTCAGAGGCTATGGAGAGGAGTCTGAGCAGACTGAGTCAGTGGGTGGTGCCACCCCCACCACAGCCTTAACCCTTCCATGCTGCCAGCACGCTTCACACTCAGCAGCCAATTCTACTGCTACTTAACTCCACAAAGTACAATTAAAACTGGAGGAAAAATGCCAATTTCCAGGCTCATATTCAACTAACTTGCTCGAGGGACTGTTGGCACTCCAGAAACCTTTTCCAAAGACTAACAATCTCCAATCTAAAAATTCGTCAGAGACCATTAAAAAAGCCTTTAGATTCTATTGAGTGTGACCAAATAGTTAACCACAATCTAAATGTCAGTAACAGTAAAACCTTTTCTTAAGTCAATTGCACACAAAATCCTCAGGATAGTAATTTGGCCAAAGTGAATAATATCTGATACCTTAATACTTTTCGGAATATTTCACACGTCGTAGTCTCAAGACAGAAACTTTCTTTGTACAGTATTTCATCCATTATTTGAACTTATTTTTGAAGTATAAGTATCATCCTTGACTGAAAAAGCAAGACTGTGTACATCAGCACGGCATCTCATTCTCCAACTACTCAGAGGAGAGGCACTCTGTTTACCTTGGCAATGAATACCATTGAGACTGTAACACACTTTTCCTTCTTTGCTGCCTCAGGGGAGGGCAAATAAATAGTCAATGTGAGCACAATGGGGATATATGACCATAAAGAGCACTGACATGCTTTTGTATAAGAGAAGGGTATAGTTTTTTTTTTACAAATTGAAAATAGATAACATTGCTCCAGTGATACAATCTGTCTGTAATGACAATGGAGTTAATGTGTCTGAAAATTTTACTTTTCAGAGGGGTAGAAGTGTGGTAATGGGTACAAATAAAAACTTGATACCGAAATCTATCTACTGACTGTGCACTTACAAAAAATATATTTAATCTGATCATATTTTTTTATATCTAGATATACAATATATTAAAATACACTATATACAATAAAAAAATCATGATCTGTAAGGCACATTTTTCTGGACTCACCTTGTGCTGTTGGGTTGATCTGATCCAGAATGGATTGCCTTCACTGGTCCTTGTGTCGGAGCAGCAGCATGCCGGACCTTTGGGTTAAGTGTGAAGCCCTCTCTGCTTAACATCCTGTTGGCCAGGTTCAGGTTGCTCAACTAGTGAAGAGGATTACATTTTGAGAGATAAATAATCTCCATTATAAAGTAAATTCCTATACATTTTCTATATCAAGATATGGAGTCTGACTAATTCTATGAATATGAAGTTACTTGTATAACATTCATTCCAGTGTCTAAAGCTCTGGCTGTCTTTGATGAATAAGGGCTTACATTTTGTTCCTCCCCACACTGACCACCTTAATCTCTTGTATATGAGAGCTGTGTGAAACATACACACAACACATGGCACAGCTAGTCTCCGCTCACTCAGCATTAAATCCAGATGGCTCCCTCCGGTGCCTTCATTGAATCACTTATCATGACTGCAAAGCTGTTTACAACCTCATCAGCAACAGCGTAGGAAACAAACCTCAGTACTGCACTGTTTTTATTATGTTCAGTCTTGAAATATAAATGCAGTGAGGTTTTCTACTTTATAGAACTAATGTCTGACATAAAAAATGACAAGCTGCTAAAATATTTGATTTAAGCTGCAAGGATTTCTTGCCTACTTCACCTTTTTAGCGTTAGACTCTATTTACTTTGCCATATGTGCTACCGCCAGACTTTGTTCAATTTCAGTTATTTGTGTATAGTACTTAGCATGAGAGAGAGTAATTACTGAAACCTTAGAGGTCAACTAGTAAAACAGGCTGTTGTTCATGTTTACAGTGTTTTCTGTTAAATTCAGAGAGTAATTTAATGACTTCTAATATGAGCCTTGAAAAAAAAAACTAAATGAACTCTGAGGCCTCTGAGCTCAAATAACGAACCGTTTTATTCTGCTGCCATGCCCAGATTTGCTCGTCATAGAATATACGGCTAGCACCTTTAAGATAGACAGGATAATGTACAGTCAAAAGGAAGCTATAAAAACAGCAGTCTGTGTGGTCTGGTGCCATCACAAGAAAAACAATCTCTGACAGAAAACGCTCCTGTGAGGCAGAAAAGGATGAGGATGATGAGGAGGTGGGGCTGGGGGTAGGTCGAAGGGCTCCCCACGATGTATGATAAACCCTTGGGGAGTATAGGAACAAGGGGTGATGGAGCCAACGTACCTGCTGCTCCCCTGCTCAGTGCCAATTTGCCACATTCCTCTATTTATAAGCATCAATTACCACAAAAAAGTGGCTGCTTGTTAAGTATCAACCAAAATCACTCCCCCATGGAGCATCTGATAATGAGACCTCACACAGAGCTGAGGCTTAATGCGGCTCACCACTGTTTGGGCCAGCCAGCTTCAAACCTTCTTCCAGACCCACCCCCACACCTCCTCCAGCCCACAGACTGCAGGCGAGCGAAAGGCAGAAGAAGACAGAAGGTGTGCAGCGCAAGGCAGCAGACCCTCCGGCTCCAACAGGTCTGCTGAATGAATGAGGAGCTAGATGCCGCCAATCAGCATGGGGTCAGAGCCAGGTTTATACATCAACAAAGAGAAATATCAGAGACCTCACAGTGAGAGACTACTGCAGAGGGGCCAGATTGTTCCGTACATGAAACGTTTTAGAGATCAGTTTACAATTGCTTAATAACTCATCATTTCTTGCGAGAACACAGTGAAACTTCCTCCTGTCAGCAGGATCTGTCAGCTTGAGAGGGTCACAGAGGTTGATGTAAACATAAATGCGCTCACTTGTTGTGTCAGTAGGTTGATGTGACTAGAAGTGGCGTAGTGGCGAGCAACCTGCTTGTCAGCCAGCTTCTGCAGAGCTGAAATGAAGGCCTGCTGGTTGGACTGAGCCTGGGCTGACAGAGAATTCAACTCTTTAATCGTCCCCAGGGAGTTTGACTTCAACTTAGTGGAACTGCTCATCTTGACAGCTGATGAAGAAAAACAACGAACGGCATGTCATGAGTAAAACTGTACCTGGTAAAAGGAAGATCAGGTGGTAATCAGTGGAAAACAGAAACATGTCCAACCTGGAGCCAGAATAAATAGTATAAGTATAAACCCAACATGTGGGAACTAAAAATGCATTTCATGACAGCATTTTTCATATATATGTTATAGCAGTATATGTTTGCAGGTCCTCAAATGGTGCTTTTCCACCATCAAGGTGCTCAAAGTGCATTACATTAGCCTCACATTCACCCATTCGAACACATTCTCATACACCAGCAGGTAGCTGCTGCCATGCAAGGGGCTGCCACACCTACTGGGAGCAATTTTGGGTTCAGTGTTTTGCCCAAAGACACTTTGAAATGTGGACAGTTGGAGCCAGGATTCGAACCGCCGACCCAGCTGTCCTTATACAGGTTTTAGATTCTATAGTGAAGAGAATAGATCTAATGTGATGTGACTGGCTTTAATTTCATACTGGTTTGAAGGAATCTAGGTTTTACTTAGTCCCACAAAAGTATACAATATATGAAGTAAAAATCCGCATGAAACCGTTGCAGAAAAGTAACTACAGACCGCAAAGTAGTTAAACCAGAACATAAAAATAAATAAAGTCAACAACTGTTCCTTTTTGCATAGGTGCAATATTATTATGTTTGTATACATTGCGGGAAGTGAATTACTTTGTTGTAAAGTTAAACTTGTTGGTAAGAAGTGTGTGGATGCTCAATATGAGTTCTAACACTGCATATCTCTGGTATGTTATGGCCTTTGTTGAAAAATTCTTGCAGTACAGGAATTAAAAACTGGTAAAACAGTTCTTTTGGTGTATTGTCCAACACTAGCTGGTACTGTTCAACCATGTCACTCAGAGATAATGTTAATATGTATATGTACTTGTTGGGTTTTACGATGAGTTAAGGCCAAAGGAAGTATTTGAGTTTCAGATCAGAAAAATGGCAGGATTTTACTGGCATTTTACACACAAGAAGTTTACAAAGATGAAATATGCCAACAAAGATTCTTTTGTTTCATGAAGAGTAATGACTTTACCTTGGCTTGCAGAGGTGGGTCTAGAGAGTTTCTGGCTATAAATGTGCATGGCACCCGGAATGGAGGAGGGTGCTCCAGAACTGGGTGTAGATGAAGTAAAGGACTGAATCCTCCTGAGAAACTGAATGGGCTGCTCAGTAGACACTGCGTTAGGGCTAGTTGAAGCAGTTGGCCACATTGCTCTTGGGGGCTGGGTGATAACAGGGGCAGACGTATAAGCAGGGGGATCAGCGAGAGCCTCAATTTGGCAGAACTGGGACTTCGCTAAGGACTGTGCATAAGACGGTGGTTGAGGGGGAGGCGGTGGAGGTGGACAGTGGAGAGGAAGTGATGTTGGGACGGAGGAGCAGTGCTGCAGATGGATGTGGGTGCAGTCTAAAGTCGCAGGGAAATTGGAGCAGTGCTGAGAGGCCTGGACCTCTGGCTGGGTTTTAGCAGAGCTGCTCTTAAACGCTGCCTGTTGAGCTTCAGGAACAGCACGCACACAGATCTGACTCTCAGTGGCCTTGATGTCTGGGTCACTGCTGACTTTGCCTGTGGAGAGCGAGGACTCTGAAGTGCTGGAATCTTCTTTGGACACAGGCAGAGCTGTTCAAAGGAGGAAAGAAGCCAGAGCTCCTTTATCATCAGTTAGCCATTCCACGGCTCTGACACACATTTGTTTTCCCCCAGTGAGTGCTAATTGTTTGAAGCTGACCTTTTCTTCACCCCAGATGACTCAATGTTATTCCCTTTACATTTCTGGGTTTAAAAATCTTACCATATTATTTCCAGTATACTATGTGAATGTGGAAAAAAAAATAAGACTCAGAATGAGTAAAAAACAAAGACAGAACTCACTTTTTGAAACCTCACAGTTGCCTGGCTCTTGTGAAGCATTCATTTTATGAACATCTTTCTTAACACTCCTGACTTTTGTTCCTAGGAAGACAGTGGCTGATTTATTTTTCTGAGTGTAGTATGTCAGTACTTCCTCCAGATCATTTTCACTGTAAAAAAAAAAAGGGGGAAAAAAGGAGAGCAGATAAATGGGTATAGCAGATTGAGATCAGTCTTCACTCAGTAGCATATATCTGGAACAGAAAAGTGCCAAATACAGAACAATGGTAAGTGTGTTTGCCAATTTGCTAACCTTGCGGCAGTGATGTACTCTTCAAAAACACTATGGTTAACACAATGCTCCTCTTTACTGTTCTCTTGCTTATTCACCATATGTTCAGTTTCCTGTTGAGATAGAGTAAAAAAAGAAAGCAGATGCTCAGTTGAGCCTGAATAGAAACAGCATTATGTCTCATGTGTTTGCATCATCTCTGAGAAATGTGCATTTGGGGTAAAACAGAAGTGTGGGAATGGTACCTTGTTGTAACGGTGGATAAACTCCCCTAACTGGTGGGACAGTATGCGTCTGCGGTCTTGGAGTGGTAGCTGCCGACTGGGCAGAACCACCTTTATATCTTCCTGAAAGTTACTGGCAGCTCTCCTCAGGAATCGAATCACCAATTCCTGTGCAGACGAAAAACATACATGTGAAATCTTTTATTATCACCTTCCTGATTCACTGATTGTGTTGTAAGTATAAATGTTGTCTTTGTGTTCCCCTCTTAGTGTTCAATGCCACTTAAAACACCTTTGAAAATCAATGGCTTCCCTAGAGATCAGTTTTAAGCATGCATGTGTTTTTTCCGAAAGTTTTAAGGTCTGTGATGATGATGATGATGATGATGATGATATATGCCATTCCAATGCACCAACGAATCTTTTTACAAAGACCACGTTTTCCCTCTGGTGTGGTTTCTGCACATTTCAACTAAAGCCAAGGTACAGATGAGTAACACAATAATCATAAGGGGAAATCTGGCACATATACATGAAAAGGAAACAATTCCCCAGGGCATTCCACCCCTGTACATTTATTTGGAAAAGGAGTTTAGAAAAAAAATAGTTACTGTATTATTGTACCATTTGGTCATTGTCCTTGTCTGGCCAAGCTGGGATGGTGTTGGCTCTGCTTTCTGCCAGAAGTCTTTGCTGGACGCGCTGCAGGTAGGAAGAAAAAGCCATTCGAGCTTGGACTATACTGGAGAGGAGAAGCAGAGAGGAGGAAAAAAAAAGTCACAAAGGCAACTAGAAAAAGGTAAAACAACGGAAAAGAAAAGACAGACACATAAGGAATAACTTCAGCTCCTTTTCCTTCCTGGCAGTTTATAAATAAAGATTATACATTTTGTCTTCAGCTAGTTTACTGAGAACTGACACTAAAGAATGTTGTGTTGCTTTGAAATCTGGGATGCAGGTGTTACAACAGAAAGAACAACAGTTGTCCTCATTCCATTTGCTGACATTTCATCCAGAAAGAAAGAAAACAAAAACAGGTATGTATCACTTTCAGCCAGAAGTTGTCGAAACACTGTGTATCTTGTCTTACACAGGTATCAAAATGACGAAGTGTCTTTTGTGCTATAGGTGAAACTGCAAAGAGGACTGTCAGAATATTGTTGCAGAAAAAGATGTTTTGGAAATACCTGTCAAACACAAGCAATGATATTCTGGACTATAATTTCCCATCTTCTTGCACAGTCCCGGCTACCACTGAGGAATTTTTGACAAACCCAGACTTGTTGAATGATAATTCCTTGTTAAATTATAATTTCGGGAACACTCATGGGAGACTAGGAGACTGACAATGGGAGACTGTAGTGTCAGTTGGACATGCTGTAATTATAGTTGTGTGTACGATAAATTGCATGAAAGTGTATTCTATAGTTCTCTTTGCGTAAATGTTGGGATTATCTCTGGATTTGTATTTTGAGGGGATTGCTCAGATATTTTAAAGATGGATTGTACGAGACAACTCTCCATAGACAGAACTTTACCTGCAGTTGATGACAGTCAACATGTCTGTACAACATGCACATGAGTACTGTCATAGGAGTTAAGTGATGTGTGGCTGATAACAGGAGCAGGAGGAAAAATGTATTTAAAAGTATCATATCATGAAAATGCACCTTTACTGCATTTATATAAAATTTGATATAAAAGAAAAATTGTAAAAATATAATAAAAGCTGTGACAATATAAAGTGGCTCGATACCACCAGTCCTCTAGCATCACAACACAGGATAACCTCTTGTCTAAACAAACCAGTTAAAAACCCTTTACTTGTCATGTATTAGGGAGGAACCAATTATATTTAAGGTCAAATTTGTTAGTGCCGTCCCTACCAGGTACTAACAAGAGAGCAGTAACCATGTCAGAAAAGGTAAAAATGAGAATTGTGTTGTTGCTTCAATGCATCAAAGCTAATACTTAATCATCAAAAGAGAGGAAATGTTGCAGACCAACATCTCATGTCATTTTGAATGTTTACAGCACAACTTTCATACCTAAGATAATCATTTTGTTAATGCTAACAGTTAGCTTCCTCTCTACATGTGCATAACAACGTGCCCTGTTGGCCATGTGGTAGTTCTGAAGTAAGGACAGATAGATCTGTTAGTAGTTTTGGAATCTAAATATGTAGTCCTTTAGCCACTGTCAGTGATTTATTTACAGAAATGTTTTGCAAGGTTATTGCAACACTGTGGTCAGTGTAGAGCTAAATGAGGAGTGTGTTAATATAGCTGTATATGGATGTTACTCATGTGTTTACAGTAGTTTTATAAAGAGTTGAAGTTGTCCCTTCTGTTGTACCCAGTAGAACCCAACTTAATATGAGCATATGAACCTAAAACTGTGACTGGTATTCCATTTCTGAGAGACAAATATGTTTTTGGTCCAGTATAAATTGTGAAATCACGCACATACTTGTCAATAAAGTCCCAGTTTATAGTAATCTTAGTCAAGTAACCGCTAGTTTTGTGTGAAACTGCTCAATGGACTGCTTCTCTTGTTATATGTGGTGCACATCACCAACACCAAAACAGCTGTTACCTTGGCATGAATCCCATTGTCCTTCACACATTACGTGAAAAAGAAGCAAAAAGCACTACGAGTCTATTCATGTTGAAGCTGTGAACACATCTTCAACAACTCAACAGATTTTGGAGAGAGACTGTTATGGTCATGTCAGCCCTGTAACGTTTGGATGTGTAGTCTGGTACTTCAACAAATGGGACTTTCTTAACATGTAAAATTATTCTCAAATTGAAAAACATCATATGTGGGGGGGGAAAAAAACTCACCATCACCTGCCCTGCAATCTTTCTTTGAAATAAGGTCCAATGGGGCACAACCTGAAGGGGCGGTACTTGTGTCAAAGCCTGACCTCAGTCACCACTTCAGCTGATCTGTGCTTAACCAATCAGAGCCTTTACTGATGAAAAGTTTGACTGGTAAATTGTACTAGAGACACAGACAGGTGGTTACAGAAATGATAAATAAATCAACTACACTCTTTTGGTTTTGTAAACACCATTACAGAAATCTTTAATATATGCCTGTAAATAGTATAACTATAAGCGTTAAGTTATGGGAACTTTCCCATTTTTCATTCCAGGTGGCCTCAGTATTATGGTACATTACCATCACCCACTCAGCTGGGAGTGTGGACAGAGTTATTATCCCCTCAACTAAAATAATTCCTGTAATGGACCAACCAAACACTGACTCATAAAGGACACAAAGGTCTTTATGTGTTTTCTTGTTCAGCTTTGACAGCCAGATATCACGAAGTATCACATGATGAACTTTTAGAAGGACCCACCTAAAAAGAAAATGGTTTAAGTGGATGTTACATTTATGCTTTCACCCTTTTACCTTACATATGATCGTTTCTCATTCTGGCCATTGCAGCTGCAACTACAGTGTAATGCTATGCTTTTGCATAGGTATAAGTTAAGAGTGTCCATTAGAATGCTAATCTACGACAGAGCTTTCGGTCCATTCATGAAGGAGAAGATATTTTTTGATATGATGAGATTAAAGTCAGCATGTCCGAGAATTAAGGTGAAATTGGATGTTGACGTTAATCTTGATGGGTCGACTTTAAACTAGACATGTTGACATTAAATTCATTAATAGAGAGAATAAAGTTGAAATCAAGTCAACTTTATTTTAGATATTAAGTCTGTTTCA
>JAPTYR010119601.1:523-11064 GCA_029814505.1 Siphamia roseigaster | reverse complement strand
ATATAAATGTTCTTCAAATGTTGCCAAAGATTAAACAAGATGATTAACAATAAATCTATTATATGAATGCATTAATTGTGTTTTATATTTCAGCATTAATTCTCATCATTTATTTTGCATTCAGTACGTGATGACTTATTTAATGTATTTTTCCCATAAAATTTCAAGTACCCCCTGGCCTTCTTCCAAGTACCCTGGGGGTACACGTACCCCACTATGGGAACCCCGGTTTTAGATGTTTCCCTTTTCCATCACACCTTGACGGTCATTATCAGTTTTCTGCAGAGCTGGATGATAGGCTGATCATTAGAATCAGGTGTGTTGGGAGAGGGATACATCTAAAACATGCAGGATAGCGGGCCTCGAAGACCAGGATTGGTGACCCCTGCCTTAAACGGCTAGGGATGGAATGAACAACCTTCTGAAGGATGTCGTTTGGGATGTCATTGAGAACCTCCTGAATGTCTCCTAGTCCACCAGAATAAGAAAATCCCCATTAGTGTTGTCTGTTAAAAATATTTTTATCATAGCTTCAGTGATACTAAAAATTATATAAGCAATTTCTTAATGCCTATTTACTTTTCACCCACCCTGTATATTTCCTTGCAACCAAATTAAACTGCTGGCCCAGTAATCGTGCTAAAAGAAGACAGAATTTACTATAAATGACCTTAACAGGAATATGAATATCTGCAGATTCCATGATAGTGGACTCTTGTAGTTCTTCAGACCTTTAACTCAAATAATTAACCCATATTAGTAAGTCAAAGTAGTAGTCCAAGTCAACAAACAATCTATCATACGTTGCTCCAACTGACATACTGACATCTGTCCCAAGAGCCATACCATTAAAAATATATTCAGGAGGTTGTTTTTCAGAGTGAACGACATTTGTTTAAGTTCTGTTATTTGCATTTTTCATAATGGTAGATTTCCTGACGGTATGATCAGTGCCATAAATAATGGAATTAAGTAGTAGACCACAGATGACTTTTCATTTCTCTCATTATTTGTAGAGCTGAGGGTGCCATTTGCCACTTGAATAATCAGTTGCTATTCTAAAAACGCATGCATTAAAGTCAAAATATGTTATGACTTTTATGTACTTGTATTTGATTCCTTACTAAGCCCAGGAGGGAATGAAATGATTTCTCTTTGTTTATTTGTTGCTACTAGACATTGGCTGTGGTTTCTGTGGGACATTTAATTTTGCGCCACACTGCCCTTTGATTAATTTTGTTTCATTTTATAGCGTAAACACGATATGTAGCATTATGCATTTGGTATGTTCACCCTAGACTCCCAGTGTACTAAATCATATGCAATTATGTCTTGTAAACACACAAGTTTATACTGAATCTCAAAATGTTTATCACAAAAACCTTGTTGTGGTTTGCAGTGTACTCAGGGTACGCTTTGTTTATCACTTTTTCTACTTTACTGTAAGACTCAGTAGTGATGAAATTCATGTGAGAATAGGCTGGATGTGTTGTATTTAGCCATACTTTGTGATTGTTGGATGGGAGTTATGAAAAGAGGGGACCCATAGTTTGATTAAAGTTGAAGCCAGTCTTTAATGAGCTCTGCCAGTTGTTATCCATCTGTTGGTGGGGAAGGACGACTGAGGCTGTGCCCTCCTCCCCATTTTAATTAAAGTGTCTGTGGGAGGAGGCTACAAAGTGCAAGCTGGCTGGTCTGCTGGTCAGTGGACACTGTTGCAGGAATTACCAGCTGCTTCAGTTCTTTCCATCAGCTGGTATAACAATGGTCACACTGGACGATAATAAGATAAGATTCACCCTGTTGCATAATTCACAAGCCAGTTGTCTTACTTGTCTCTTAATGCTCAGTCCTTAGTCATGGCTGTGCTGTTGTCTCTTTCTTGAAAATTAGCTATGCTATCGGATTGGGGTTTTTTTTTCCTCCAACTTTCTCTCAAGGTTCACACACTTATAAATATGCTCCTGTGGTCATTCATGATCTTACAAATATGCATGTTTGCTCACTCTTCCAAATGACTTCCATCCCTGGTTCATTCCAAAGATGTGTCATGTTATCCTGAGCTTAGTGTTGAATTGGAAGCAAAAGGAAATCATGACTCTCCATGAAAAGATTACAACAGGAATGTTTTGACTTTCATAGAAAGAATAGACTCCTGTTTTTACAGAAGTGCATCCTCAGAAAGTTTGTTTTTAAAAATAAAAACTGTCTTTCATAAAGTGAAAGAAATGTAATCTAGCAACTTTAAGTAATGCATCCCAGAATTTCCTTGGTTTTATTTACAACTACAGTTGTGCGTAAACTTTGTGACTTTATGTATATGGACTGGAAAGACTGTTTTCTGTCTTGCATGCAGTTAGTTGCACAGCAAGTTTCCATCAGCAATGGTTGAGACTGCAAACAAGCATAGTTCTCAAATAGCTAGAGCGTCCCTCTAAGAACAAACTGTGGAAGACATTGACACTTGGTGTTCGATCTGTTAAACATTTGTTTGCAAATTCAGCTTAATGTATACTTACACTGTCCGTGTGATCGCATGCAAATATGATTTCTGTTGCTACTGCACGATTATGTTTGTACAATGATCATCACAAAAAGCTATCCTATTTGCTTAGAGAGACATCTGCTTTCCACATGATGAAAATATCAGGCAGCTGATGTCACACAAAATAATAGTTTATTTTTATTTTTTTGTTGAAATGCACCTTCACAGTAATGCTGTTGTACCTTTATATTTTTTTATGGCCCATGGTATGCATAGACCACCTAACAACAGTATGTCATGTAGTTTGAACTAATCCTCTTCACCTGCATTGTTCTATCATCACAACAGATAAATCTGTCAGCAGAGCAGAAAAGGCATTGACTAGCCCAACTCTTGTCTATTTTCCACAGGAGACAGCCAGGACTGGGCAGGTCCCAGTTACTTCCTTTAATAGCATTTGATAAGCTGCTATGAAAGAGATGCCTCTTTTCATTTAGCCTAGAAGCTTTTAGGTAGGTGTGTTGATGGGAGGGTTAAGAGAGAGGTTAAGCCAAGCTCAGTGACTGAGACCCAATTGATTAGTTCTCAAAACTACTGGAAACCTAGATAAAGGAAACTGAGTTAAAATCTACTGCTCTGGCTGTTAGGATTGGCTTTAAGTCATTTCTCATTATGTTAAAGTCAAGTATTCTTTTTTTTAAACTTCTTTTTATTGAAAATGATCATGTTAAAGATACAGGAAAAGTTACATTGTTTTCTTTTTTTTTTAAACACACAACCAATAACATTACCCCCCACCCGCCACCCTCAAACCACCCTGACTGGACCTAAATGACCAAATGGCTACACCAGTTTTTGAAAAGTCAAGTATTCTTTGGCATATTTGTTAATGTTTTTGTCCCAGACCTCATATGATTGTTCAGTGTGTCTTCTGTCTGTGTCTGACACCGGAATCGAGGAGCAGTTACCTCAGCAGTGAGCATGAATGACAGATGAAGAGCTTATCTGTAATTTGGTAAAGCGCTTCTCTCTCAATGTGTTCAGGCTTGTTGGCAACTTCCCATCTACGGAACAAAAGCGTTGTGAAGTGGCTGGATTTTTGTGCTGTCACAGCACTGAGAAGCCTGTAACCTCATTAGGTGGAGGAGTGACCTGCAGTGTAACACGGCCCTCTGCAGTTGTTTGAAGACGTCCCTCCATCAGCAGCTCCCCTCCAGCTCCTTTCCTCTGTGTCGACCCAGGCACAAACATGCCTGATAGCAGCGCTTGCTGCTGGCTTTGTACTTGTTGATTTACAAGACACTGTAGCAACAGCATCTGACCCACTGCCAATTACTCTAACTCTTCTCGCCTATCATCTCAGGAGGGCAGGACCTAACTTTTTACATGTGTTCATAAATTTAATCTGTTAGGGTGATGTATTTTTCTTTGACTAAGTTAGTTTATTTGTAGCCAGCAAGTAAATCAAGAAAAAGACAATATAACTTGAAAAGGACAGAAACATACTCCTATGCTAAAGTATCAAACTGTTCTTAATTTCATTTACAATTTCCGTATATTTAAGACACAGAGAATACACACATGCTTGCCCAAAAATAAGTAATAAGTTTTTTTTTTGTTTTTTTTTTTTAAATAAAGGTGTGCGTAGAACACTATTCTAATATTGTAAAGAAAGCTGTTTGATGCACAAATGATCCAGGCAGGTCAGTTAGGTTTACAGGTAAGATTAAAAAGAGAGGTAACACAAGTCGTAAACCATTCAGTCTGACACTGAAATCGGACGTCCTGCTATCAGCACTGTTTTTATCTCATCTACAGTAATTAGAAATCGGAGAAAAGACCCTTTAAAAGCATGTGAAGTTGGATGGTGTTAAAACAAATCCCTGAACTGGATTACATGGAACTTTAATCCCTGGAAATGCTGACACAAGAGGTGAAGTAATGTAAATGCAGTTACCCCAACATATATGATGCAATGCCGATCCGTTTGGTATGATATATTCTGTCCTGTAACAGTGCCGATATAAATTTCAAAGATGTCTCATCACCATAGGGTTTGTTTGTTTTTTGCTGTTTTAGTGGTATTTTCCCAGTTTAGCCTAGTCTGTGGTCATCTTTTGAGACCACCCCGGTGTGAACTGGAGCCTGCAGAGCGTTTGCCTTCGCCTGAAACTTGACTGGTGTTGGGCGGAGTCAGGTTGTGCACTTTTGAGATTAAACAGGAATACTTAAGGGATCACTTTGTTTCAGATTTCAATCCCTCGCCCCTACAAGAGAAAGAAAGGTTCCCTCCCCTGTGAGAGCCATGAAATCCCCTGTCCAGCCTGTAGCTTGTTGCCCCCTGACTGTGCCTCTCTGTTTGTCTCTCTCTGTCCCTTTTCAACAGAACAATGCCGACCAAGTGGCCTTCCAAGTGGGCGGTGGTCTGTCGGCTCTGGAACAAATTCTGCAGGTCATCACTGCTGGGACCACGCCCACTGCAGTCCCTCGTATTCCTCTCAAGTGAGTACTATCATCATGCGAGGCTGTTTACATAATTTTACTCTCCATTAGTCAAGTGTTTGTAGGTATATTTTTGGATCACTGTTCAACATAAAAAATCAGTTACTGTCTCGTGAATTAATCGAATTGCTGTTTCAAGCCAGCAGGGTGAGCTGTCTCTTAAGCTTATGATTGGTTTAATTTGATTTTGGAAATGCTGAACAGGCTGTTTGAAACCAGAATGGACTCCATTAACCTCCTGTTGCTTTTGAGACCAGTAGTGACACTGACCATGAATGTGGCCTTGTAGACTAGGTGTAAGTCTAAATTTAGGTTCAGGATCAGCATGTGAACAGGTGTGGTGTAGATATTTTTGCGACCTGTGATGAAAAGTACCTGCTAAATATCTGTTCTCCTCGCGTTCACCATCCTTTCAACACACATTACATGTCATCTTCTCTTCTATTTATACATTTTCATTCAGACTATTTAGGTCACATGAATATGTATACACAGCAATTATTAATCAACTGATTGAAAAGACAATTTTCTGGCTTGTATATCTTTTTTCAACTATATATGTCTATATTTTGAGATTGTAATCCTTTTTATCTTTGTTGACACTAAAGGCTGCACATTTATGCAGGAAGTTGACATTAAAATTGCAATTAAAAATATGTTAACTTTGAATTTGTGCATTTTGGGTTCAGCTTTACCTTGGCAAACACA
This sequence comes from Siphamia roseigaster, assembly GCA_029814505.1. NCBI lineage: Eukaryota > Metazoa > Chordata > Actinopteri > Kurtiformes > Apogonidae > Siphamia > Siphamia roseigaster. The sequence continues at coordinate 5,369 of JAPTYR010119601.1, read as the reverse complement.
ACAGTAAAACTGTTGCTGTTAAAGTATCGTACTTCGACTGTATCCTTTCATTGACCTCTGATAATGCACTGCTTTATTTCCTATTTGTGTTTTTGCAGTTGCATAAAGTGAGTGAGCTGATGTCAACTAACCTCCTTTATCACTGTTTATAGTTGCTTCATCTCAATAAATACACTCAGAATGTATTAATGAGTAACTGCACTCGCCTCATAGCAGTGGAAAGCATTTCTATTTCAGTAATCCATTTGTGTTAGTTCTGTTCTCTGGAAATACAGAAAGCACATGTGTCCCATTTATCATTTAGAGTGCAGAGTATTTTTGAGTTGTGGGTCTGCCGTTTGCATGGCCTGCCAGTAGATAACCTCAGAGAGGTTGCTGTACTCACTAGTGGGACTCTGTAATGGACTAGAATGGCCTTGCTCCCCCCATTCATTAGCATTTACTGGTCTCTGAATCTCTGCTAATGGACAAATGCTTCTTATATTTATAAGGCTTTTAAAGGGCATCACATGTATATTGATTTTTTTTTTTTGTAGCCTCTCTTCCTCAATCATGGTAAACTGAGGGAATTTCAAGCAGACTTTGAATTTGAGGAACTTGAATGGAGAGACTGTTGTTTGTTTGCTGAATTTGCTTGCATGCATGTGCATGACGATGTATTAGCGGTATGCAGAGTACATTTATGGATTTTAAGATTTCTCCAGTGACAGACGGCAGTGTCGGGGCTCATGTTATGTTCCATGTGTACCAATCTACTTACATTTTTGTGAGAAAAACAAATATTTTGCCTTTTATATTGGGGAAATAGAATTTCACATAATTACGGCAAAATAAGCTATTTTTATAGCTTGTTTATTTAGATTTATGCATTAATTCTTTGGCTGACTTGTCAGTGGTGCTAATACAACATGACCCATGGGAGCTTTGACTGCTGTGAGCTGGAAATTGAACTTCATCCTCAGCAAATCCAGAATATAGGCTACTAGGAAGGAGGCTCAATTAGTATAATTGCAAACATAAAAATAGATGATCACCAAAGACTGCATTGTAAAGGTGTATATTTAGGAAAATTACAGACAATGTAATTGGAGAAATGTGAAAAATATAATCAATCTCTGTTGTTCTGTGTAAAATGTCCAAAATGAAAGTATTTTGGAACTTTTTATGCTAATGTTAGGATAATTGGGTTAAAAAAAAAACTTTTTTGCATCAATTTAAATTGCATTTATTGTTGACAATAAATAAAATGTGGATTGTTTACCAAATTCCACAGCCTTAGTATGCATTTTTCATTTCAATTAATTTATTTTGAGCCAGTAAACATTTAGAGCACAAATGACTTTTATATAACAAAACAACCGACAGAATCCATGCAAGTACAATACTTCAAATATAGTGAAGGAGAGGGAAGAAACCTTTTTTCATTGCAAATAGACCGGTGGGTCTTAGAGCAAAAAAAAAAAAAAAATCTGAAAATTGGTCTATCACAAATTGTGCATGCAAACAAAAAGATGACAATTTTATATATGTGTTTCCATTCAGATTTTACCATTTTCACTTGATCGGCCAAAGGGGTTTACATATAAGTCTGTATGACTGTTTTTTAAATAATAGATATGTGTGCAAAGAAAAAACAGGAGAGGTCACACTTTAACCTTGCGATGTTGCTCTGTCAGGTCAGTACAGACTGGGGCTGGTGACAAGATGCAACACAAGGACGTAGCCCTGCTGTCTACTTATCACTATCCGTCATCTGGATGGCTGTGTGTCCTAATGGGCTGCTATACAGACGCGAGCCCCAGAGTACGCTACATTATCTGTTTACAGTGATGCTGCCGTATTGATCACCTCCTCCTACCAGATAAGCAGAGTGATTTACAAAAAAAGGCAGCTGCGGAGATGCTCCTGCCATATCTCTCCCTAGGGAGGCTGATTCCATCTTGTTACCATTACATTAATGAGCTAATTCCTCTACGAGGCTCTGCTAATGTCCTGGTGCAACCCTGTGGTCACTGGAATGTCTTGATCAGTCCTCATTCAGCCACTATCTTTAACTTCAACCAGAGAGATGATATCGTACAAAATGCGCAATAACACCCCAAATGTTACCTTGTACTTGGTCATTAACAATATTCATTTTACAGCACTGTTAATTTTTTAAGATTTTGTTTAATACCTTTTTGTCAAGCATATTTATGTATCAATTTTAATTCCAAAATGAACCTTTTGAATGAAAGAAATTTTAAACCTCAGTCTATGTCTGTCCTCTAAATTTATCACATTAATAATGGATATGTCATCTAGTATTATAGAGAACTGCAATCATTTTCACCAGCACTAGTACCAAAAATGTACATGTCCTCCTGAGAAACATTAAAGTAAAGTTCTTGGCTTTTTTTTTATTTTTTAAATGAAATAATTGCCTTGATTGAAAAGAATATGATGCAACAGTTTTTTCAGATACATTTTTTCATGGAATGTCCTTTGCAGTCGACAGCCTTTCTTTTTTTTTTTTGTAAAGCTGTGAAACTTCTCCCTCACAGAGGACAAAAATCCATTGCTGGGTCTCAGGAGGATATATTATATTTTATTTTAGAGTTCCCTAAGTCAGTGAGTTTCATTTTACTAGTGATGTTTAAATAAAAATACACGTTAGGACCAACTAATTTCTCATTGTCTTGTTTTGACAACTGCAAATAATCCTAAAGCAGGCGTATAAGGAAATTTTATCTGGTGATTGAAGCACGGGTGTTCGAATTGCACTTGGTGTCTTTCCGTTTTTCAATAGAGGTCACTGGAGAGAGGAAAAGACCCACCTTTTGTACTGTTTGTTAAAAGTCTGCAAACACTTTCCATTGCCATATGAAACTGACTTTAAATGAACAAGATATAGATGTTGTTTTGTTAAAGTTAGGCAGCAAATGTGCAAAATTATTAAGGATAATTACTGTGCATCTTTTAGTTATTTTATTTAATTTGGATTAAAAGGAAAAGTAGCGAAATGGTGGTTGCTTGGAACGGGTGATCTCAAGAGAAGGGTTTAGGAGTTCTTGGATGCGAGTGTTAACGCAATTTGTATTTCCACCTCTGTCTCACATGACCTGGTGTATCCTGTGAAATTAGACCTGCTACCTATGGTTTTATTTCAGGATGTTTGCCACCATTTGTGCAACTGTGCATGTGTGTTTGTGAGTGTGTGTCTATGGATGTGTATGTGCGTGCACACACCTGCACCCCTGTGCATGATGCTGTGTGACGGCTCATCAGATTTCTCCCCCTTCATACCTGGCCAGTGTGGCAGGACAGCCAGAGTAGATGTCTTGGAAGCACTCAGGGTATCGGAGAGATCAACAGCAGAATCAAATTAAATGTCATTTAGATAGCAGTGAATGAAGGGATTGTTTGACAGCACAAGGAAATGGATTTGCTCTTCACCTTTTATTTTGGCTTAGGATTCTTTTTCTTCCCCTGAACACAAATTTACCCTGTTTAAGAAGAGGGGACTCAACCTGATCTGGACGTTGGTCAGATTTCTGCAGCGTTGCTCCAGTCAGGCTTGACTGCACACATAGGAAACGCACAGAGAGGGCGAGAAATGTGAAACTTGGGTTGAGAAGCACAGATCTCAGGGTTGATAACTCAGGGCCATGACAATAAGTATAAAGGGCCTTTTACGTGTTCATTGTCCTGTTATCATGAGTTAAGAATTAACTGTTTGCTATAAAAACTGACTTGGCAAAACCTTATGTGTGGCTAAAGTATTTATTATAACATTTCTGAAATGGAAAATGCCAGGGAAATCAGAATTATTTTTAAACTTTTCAACAAACAAATTTTAATGTTTTTTATCATAGTCTCTTCTGAGTATTTTTCTATCTTTGACTATAAGACTTCATGTTCACAAAATGACTTTTTTTTTTAATATCTAAAGAGTTCAAATGTGGAGGTCAGTTTCACTCCAATCCCCCCTAAGCCTTCACCTTATCATGCGTGGGCCTGTTGGCCACCCAGGCAGAGGTCTCAGGGAGCCATGAGGGGGGTGAGAGGGGATCAGGTGTGCTCCATCCCTTTACCTTTTGGCCTCATTTTTTATGGATCTGAATAGCTTTAAAGGAAATGGCTGTTCAGTGTAGGTGAGAAGATTATATTGCTGCCATTATGAATTACGGCGCCGTATCACTTCGGTTAGTCCTGCAGTCAGAATTTGTGACAGTTATTAATTGGTTCTGGTCTCAAAGCGAAATTATCCTCGTAGTGAGAATTCACCCAGCGGGTGAAGATGGTTGTTGTGGTCTCTTTGGGGACATGTTAAGCACAATCTATGCAATGTAATGAGAAGCTTATAGTGGTGAAGGTGAAAGAATTTTGTCATTACAAAATGACATGCATCAGTCCCCTCAAAGTTTTTGTGCAACATGAGACAGGGGTGGCGTGGCACTTTACCAAATTGTTCCTCAAATCTGTGTCTGGAACTGTCACTGAAGAGTATTGAGACAGTGCAATTCCCAGAGAGGGCGGAGTATCGGGTGTCATGCTCATCAAGCTCAATTAGGTGGGAGGAAACCAAAGACAGATCACTGTGATAGTTCATTGTTAAGGCTGGTGAAGGGGCATAACTCAAACATGCCTTTGACAGGCTCCTCATTTGTTCAGAGATGGCCAGAGACAAGCCTGATTAGCTGTGTTACAAAGCAATTGCATGCTCATTACACAAGCAGTTGAGTAAGCTGACTGAAGCCAAAAAAAATACTTTTGTGTTGGGCTAGAAATTAAGTACTTTAACTGAAGCATTGATATAGAAATATCTTTATACCTGTACAGATGTCTTAACTATACAGATCTATCT